>VBSM01001562.1:17754881-17765003 GCA_008086735.1 Cheirogaleus medius
AGTAACTTATTAGCTGAACGTACACACTGCAACTGCAGAGATAGAAGCTGTAAACGATTTTGGCTGTCGGCTAAAGTCGACGCTCGTACCGAAGTGGTTTAATCAGCAAAAAACAATAGGGTTATTTCCATCTAGTGGGGAAATGGGAGAATTACAGAGCTAGGAAAGCCTTATTCCATCTGGGTCTTCTGAAGCTTTTCACTTCAGTCAGTCCTGAACTGCCCAGCCAGGGGTAGGGGTGCCGGCCATCAACCCGGCAGCATTTCAAAGGCCCACGTTAAGACTGCTCATGTATGGAGGGATCTGCTACTAAGAAGTCCCTAACACTGGTCCTAGATTAGAATTACAAGTGAAGTGGCCCTTAATAGACTTGCACTGTGACTGATTTGTAATGTTATGTTTGTTAGTTTGGCCAGAAATATCCCTGTGTAGTTCAGACAGTTCTGCCAAGAGGACAGCCCAGAGACATGGTGGCAAGAGTCTACGTTGTGCCTAGGCATTGTTTTGGCCTTTATAGCTCCAGAAATAACGTTAGCTGTCAGGTACATGAAGTATACATGGTTCCAACATTGACTCCTTTGAGATCAGCGACTGCACATCTGGTGTGCTGCTTGGCAGTGAGGGACAGAAATATTAGAGCAAACATCTGTCTTGTCAGGGAGCTGAATAAAAGCAAGAAGAAGTAGGCTCCTGTTGCGTGAGTCCAGGAGCTCAGAGCTGATTCTGATTTTAATGAACGAGGCATTTACCCACTTTGGTGGTTGCCAAGGATTTTTCTTTTCCCAGAATGACCAGAGATGAAAAGGGCATGAAACTTAAGAGACAATGAAATTCATTTTTTCCAAATTCAGACGTCTGTATTGAAAAAAAATAGTTGCATTGGATAAGGCTAAAGTCGTTTCCTTTACAAAGAAACTTTAGTGAGAAATAGGAATCGATTTAAAGAGAAGCGTGGGGCCGATAGCAGGCGCCAGGCACCGCGGGGGCGAGTTTTCCCACCAACTGCCCCGGTCATGCCGGCGAGCAGGTGCGCGCTGGTGTCTCACACCGAGACCCGGTTCACACAGCGGGCAAGCTTTGGGGTAGGAGCTGAATCTAGGTAGGTCTGTCCGGTCCCAGCCTCGGTTCCGTCTCCACACGGCGGTGCCACTTCTCCCTGCAGTTATTTGGAACATCCACCTTTCTCCGGGGCCTCGCGTCCAACCGCTGCCCACGTGGAGTGGGATCAGGGCCAAGGAGGGCTCACGAGCGCAGCCCGCAGTGCGCGCCGCCGGCCACCAGGTGGCGCCGCGAGCCTGGGAATGCCGCGCCCCGTCGGATGACGCGGGGTCTCCGGGCCGCGCTCGCAGGGCCCCTGGGCGGGGCCGGGGCGTCGCGGGAGCAGCCCCGAAGGTGGGGGCGCTTTGTGTTCTTCGGAAGAGGGCTCGGGTCCCCAGCCTTTCCACTGCAGACCTAGTGTGGATGGGCGGGGCATGCAGAAGAGCCTGGGTACCTTCACCAGGAGTCGCTTTCCAAAACAATTTTAGAGCAAATCTATCAACCCGAGGACTGTTAAAGCTGAAAGCCCCCTCAGGTGGCTGTGATACCCTGAGATATTTCCAGGAGGCTTCAGGGCTGAGGATCTCGTGGGGGCGGTGCAGGGCCTTCCCTCCGCCCTTCCTCCAGCTCCGCGAGGCCTCGCTCTGGAGGTGAGGACCTGGCCCAGGTGAGGACCTGGCCCAGGTGAGGACCTGGCCATGAGCGCCACCTCCCCTCCCCTCACCGCCCAGGGGCAGAGCCGGCCTGGCGTGGCCTGGCTGCTGCTGCCACTCCTCTCGCAGATGCGGAAAATTCCCGCTTCACAGGGAGGCCCAACGGCACCAAAGTGGGGCAGCTGGGTTGGGGACCCAGGTGTCCTTGAAGCCAAAGGCTTCCACAACCCCGCCTATACATACCAGCCATTTCTATCTAGTGTAAGGAGTGTAGGAACAGGATGGCCCAGAAGCAGGGTGACTTCCAGCTGGGAGGTCAGGGGAGGCGCTCGTGGGGAGCCAAGGCTCTCAGGGCTTTAAAAGATGGACAGAGGTTCTCGTAGGTGGCAGAGTGGAAGAGGACTGCAGGCAAAGGGAACAGCACGTGCAGAGACACGCAGGTGCGCAGCACGCAGTGCTTGTGGAACGACAGACACATCGCTCTGGTGGCTGGAGAGTGAAGGGGCAAGTCTGGAGCCGCAGCTGCTGCAAATGAGGGGGGCGGGGCCAGATGGTGCAAGGCCTTGAATGCTGTGCTAAGGAACTTAGTACGACCCTGGGGAGTTGAAAAAGTGATGTTTTTGTTTGGGGCAGGGACGTACTCAGGGAGCTTGCCCTTCAAAGATCAGTTGTCCAAAAAACCACTCTTTTAGCAAGCAGAAACCTGTGCAGATGATACATCATATAGAGCAGAGATTCAGAAACCAGACCAAGGTGGAGCTACTGGCGGCTTCCCTCGGAGCAGAAGGGAAAAGGCAGGGCATCCTTGAGGAGGGCGGCCGTGGCCACCCAGAGCTGGGTGGCGTGGGAAGAACCTCGGGAGTCCACCTTATCCTTCCAAAACTTAGCCCAGAGCAGCGCTTCAATCCACACTTCCTGCCCCAGGCCCCAGCACCCCGCTCTGGTTGTGGCTGAGGGAGCAACTTAAATTCCCCGGTCACTGAGAGGTCTGGGAAGAGCCAAACTCTGGGTGGGGTGAGACCACGTCCCCTTCTCCAGCTCCTCTCTGGCCAAGAGGACACTTTCAACCTGGGCTCAGAGAAGCAACCGTGGAGCAGCGCTTCTCAACCTTGGTTGCTTCTAAAAAGTACCGATGCCTATGGATCCGGGGAAGCAGATAGGGGGCCCCGGAGATCCTCTCTCTCAATTCTTTCATTTTATAGGTGAAAAAAGTGAAATCCAGAAAGGGTAAATGAATCTCCATGGGGCACACAGCTAGTGGGTGGGAGAGTTGGGCCTAGTACCCCGGAGGAGATGGGAGCCAGGCATGTGCGCTGCCCAGGCCTGGGACCTGCGCCTGGAGGGGGCGGGGCGGGGGAGGGGGTGAGGCCACCGGAGACGCTGCCACCCACCTGGAGAGCTGCAGGCAGGAGGTAAGCGCAAGGCCCTGCTCCCAGCACTTGGAAGGGACGCACTTTATGTTTATCAGAATTTAAAACGCCCAGTGCTTTTCTTTTTCCAGCAGTAAGAGTGTAGTCATCGGGACTCTTGGTTGTGGTGAGAACCCAAGTTGATCCAGCCTAGTCAAGTGGTGGCCATCTAATGGCAGGCTTCTTGGGGAGCTTCCACCGTGGGAGGGGGCCTCATGCCTGGGCTTCCGCTGTCTTCCTGGGTGCGGGACATCTTTCTGCCCCTGCAGACTGACAGAGGAGCAGATGCACAGTGAGAAAGTCAAGTGAGAAAGGGCTACAATGTGACCTTTGAGGACGGGAGACCGCCTCAGGGGTCACATCCATCTGTCATCACCCCTTGGTGGCAGGGACCATGTCTGGTTCAAAGGTCTCTCCAGCACCAAGCACACCCCTGGCTCACAGCAGGCCCTTAACATCTGCTGGATGAAGGGACATCAGGTGAACGTAGTTCATGGCTGACGGCTAGGTGAGGGCGTGAGGGTAGCAGTGTCTGGTGCCTGGTGGGCGCTCACTGGAGTTCCGGCCCCCACTGGGGCCGCGTCCCACTCTAGGCCCTGGACCCTCCACAGGGACTTACTTAATGGGGAGGGGCATGTCTTCCTGGGGGAGTTACAGAATCCGCAGGGCAGGAGCAGGAGCCGGGTTAGATGTTTCAACCACATGCCCCGCGCTCCCCCAGGGGAGCGGGCTGTCTGGCCGTGCGCTGCTCACCGACCAAGAGCTGCTAAAGGCAAGCGCTGCTCTGCAAGGGTTTCGCATTCTTCGGTTCGCCATCGACTAAGGGCATATAAAAGCAAAGTTCTTTTAAGAACAGAATTTGATCCGTTGATGAATAGCGGGCTCCAACTTGCACTCTGACTACATTTTACAGTCTTCACTCAGAACCAGAGAGCACTATTTGTATTTTTCCCCCAAGTAGGTTTTGAATCCACAGTGTTTAAGCAAAAACTTCCCCAAATTTCTCAGTATAATACAATTGATTTTCTGTTAAATCAAGTATCTCATTAAATAACCTTATAAGTCCCAAAAAGCTGTTCAAACATGATCTGTGGAAGTCAAATGTAACTTCTTAGATATTGCATCATAAATTGAGGACTTTGCCCTGACATTACTTTGGTCACTTTAAAGGTTTCTGAACAGTGTTTTGGGGATTTTAATCTCTCAGACACAAGAAAATTGTAAGAACATGATCATCTTGACATTTTAAAACTTCTGAGTATTCATTTTGTTACCTTTATTTTTAAAAAATGATGCTTCTGTCTGAATTTGCACTGAAAAAAATAAAAATAAAATAAAATAATGATGCTGATGAATTATAGAAATCGTGATGTCTAATCCAATTGAGTTTTGGAGTCAGCCAGGCCTGAGTTAAACCCCAGCTCTGCTACTTCACTATTTGAGCAAAAGACTTAATCTCTCCAAAAGCACCACCCCCCTTTTTCTGCGTACAAAATGGGCATAATGGCGGGGTTGTTCTGGGGGATTCAAGAAAATGTAGATTACAGAGCCTGGTATACTGTAAGTGTTCAACAAATTGTCCTTGTTATTTTTTCCTTAAACGTAAACCCCAGCTCAACTGAAATGTTTTTGTTTTCTCCATCTTTTTAAAAAAATATTTTAATTAAAAATTTTAATAATTTTTTTTTTTTTTTTGAGACAGAGTCTCACTATGTTGCCAGGCTAGAGTGCCGTGGCATCAGCCTAGCTCACAGCAACCTCAAACTCCTGGGCTCAAGCAATCCTTCTGCCTCAGCCTCCCGAGTAGCTGGGACTACAGGCTTGTGCCACCATGCCCGGCTAATTTTTTCTATATATTTTTAGTTGGCCAATTAATTTATTTCTATTTTTAGTAGAGATGGGGGTCTCACTCTTGCTCAGGCGGGTTTCAAACACCTGACCTTGAGCGATCCACCTGCCTCAGCCTCCCAGAGTGCCCATCTTTTGTTTTTAGATATAGTCTTGCTCTGTCGCCCAGGCTAGAGTGCAGTGTCACCATCATAGCTCACTCAACCTCAAACTCCTGGGCCCAAGCGATCCTCTTGCTTCAGCCTTCCAAGTAGCTGAGACTACAGGCTTGCCACCACCCCCAGCTAATTTTTTCTATTCTTTACAGAGCTGAGGTCTCGCTTTTGCTCAGGCTGATCTTGAACTCCTAAACTCAAGCCATCCTCTGGCCTCAGCCTACCAGTGTGCTAGGATTACAGGCGAGAGCCACCGCGCCCCATCTTGTTTTCTCCATCTTTGAAATTCAAAGCCAAAGTCCCGTGGTAGAGTTATGGGGAAAGAGAACCTCAAATAGTTAACTGGGTCTAAAATAATTATCTTGGTGTTTTTCTTAGCATCTTTTTGACTTAAAAACTTCAATCTAAATAAAATACTGTATTTTTCTTCAATATCTACCCAATAAGCCAAGCAGAGTAAATTCCCAAGTAGAGGTATGGCATTGAGCTGGACTGAGACTGGGTGACGGTTTGGGTTTGCTCTTGTTCTTAGGGATGGTCCCCCAGGGACCAGAGCCTGGGAGTCTGTTATTAGGGTGGAGCTGAAAGACTCCAGGGATTCCTCTAGAGTAGAGGTTTTCAGCTGAGCTCTTTAGGCTCCCACCCCATGCAGCAACCAAAATCTGGCCAAAGTTATAATCCACAAAGCAGCTATGTATTTGTGGAGACATCCTTTAAAAAGTACAAGCAGTTTACAGGTAAAACTGGATTGTTTTGTCATGCAAATTCCTGAGGGTGACAGAAATACAGTATCTCCTGTGTAGCTGATTTAGGGTAGTATGACTCAATTCTAGCAAGGAATGACATGGGCTATGACGTGTCTTAAGAACCAGGGTGCCTCCCCCTTACTTCTCCTCCTCTCCCGTGACTACAGATTGACATGGACGAAAGGGAAGACGCAAGCAACCTGGATGCCCGGGACACCACAGGGAGGGGGCTGTCTTGGACTTACCAAGCCCAGTTTGGATTTTGCATGATTGAGAAACAAACCTTTCTTTTCGGGATTGATTTGTTACCATAGTTTATCCTATCCTCTTTATTACACCATTCCACAATTAGATGGGGAAAAAACCCACAAAGATTTCACATTTCTTGGAAAAAATGATGAAACAACAACAAAAACCCCTAGTCTTTCATGATACAGTCTGGGCTAGGCACCTGGGAAAGTTACATATAGAGAGAATTTGGATGCTCAGCTTTCTACAAATTTTAGTGAACGGTATTTACAAAAATTTATTAAACAACTTATATATGATCAGTTCTATCAGAAAAGGGAAAAACACACACAGAATAGCAATTTTAACCTATTGACCTAGGAAAGGTCCTAGTGCCAAGATGGTTGGTGTGTGAAACAAAGGAAAAAAGAGCTCTCTGAAATGTTTGTATTACAAGTTCAAAACAAGGTACTTTGTTGTCACTCCGATCTATCTTGCAGTGGCAGCCCACTCCATAGATGGAGAATGCTATTCTTTCTCTTAATGCAGCATTGAGAACTCTCCTAGGGTGATTCTGTATATTTTCCAGATTTTTGTTTCTGAATATGGCTTAATCCAGAGATATGGGGAGGAGTCAAATTTATATAATGAATTTTCCCATGGAGCATGAAACTTGGCTTAAGCAATTTCCATGAGCATTATTAGAATGAACATCTTCCACATCCACAACTGGAAAGTCTATTACTTTTTCTAAGTCTTCTTCACAAATAAGCCAAGTTGTTATTAATATTAAAGGTTACTATTTTATTGTATAATTTTTAAAAATCTGTAAAGTATAAAAGAAACACCTTAAATGGCACTTTAAGTATAACTCTATTCCCTTAAAGGTTATTTCAATCTCAAACTACAAAGCACATATACTTTTGGTCAAGTGTAAGGATAAGTATGTTTGAATACCAAAATGCTATTGATAAAAGACAGAAATAATAAAAAACCTGCCCATGTTGTTTAAGTATAAAGCTTCTCATCATACCCATACCAACCAACTTGGTTACTATATGGCTAATTCTGCATCTAGAATAATGCATGATCTCATAATCCCTGGTCATTTTTCCAAGCTCAATTTAAAAAAACTTTTTACTCAAAGCCATGCATGTATGTAGTCTGTGTCTCTGGGAAGGACGTTCACAGGAATTAAATTTATAAAAAATATTCCTACTGAAGTTAAAATTGTCAAAGTGAAACATTAATAAATTTTGTTACATTAGTCCAGAAACTAGCATGGTGTTATTTAATACAGTGCCGAGAACATAAACGCTCTAGAGATCCAAACAGCATCCCTAATGTAAAGAAAAATGGGCAGAGATCTGGAGACAGAGACCAGTTAGGTTTTTAGCCCACAAGAGTTATGTGCCATGTGCCTCCAGGATGGATGTGCAAACTCCCACAATAGCTGCACACACTGTAGGGGGAAAGGGGGGCATTCATGGAGCCTGCTATATGTCACAGTGACAGGCAGGGCTCACACTGAGCAGTTCCAAGGGCGAAAAGGTTAAATACAGTAATGCCTCTAAACCAGGTGGTAGGTGGCTGCTTCTTGGAGTCTCCTGAGCAACCCCTCCCCACAGTCCCCCACCCTACCCAACACACACAGTGACCCTGCAATAGGGGCCATTGAACCCATCTTCATCTGCGCTGTGGTGCTTGTTGTGTTTGATCAGAGCCCAGGCCATATCCACTGGAAACACTTCTGAATCCCACTGTTGGTGCTGGAGGCAGGTGCTATTAGAAACAGTTTACAGCTGAGGAAAATAAGCCTCAGAAAGATTAGTGACTTCCCGAAGGTCACAGACTATTAAGTAACAAAGCTGGCAGGCAAAGTTAGGTCTGACTTCCAAACCCACAGTTTCTTCACTTTTCATCCTTCTCCTTAAAAAGAAAGTTATGACTTTGGTCATTAGCAGACAGAGAGTGATGTTCTACAAAGCAATATAATGTAAAATCATTTGAAACACCCAAAATATGATGAAAATTAAGAACAAATTATCCATGCTCATTCTTTGGATCCAGTACTTTTAGTATCCAAGTTTGATGTCTGTCATATTCTAGAAATAAGACCACATTATCTCCCTGACATACCACATATTCAATTAAGAACAGGTGGGATGTTGGTATATGGTTTATACGAACAGCCTAAGGTCCTTCAGACTAAAATGGATCACAAACTTAAAATTTTAAACTTAATTACATACAGACATTTAAAAATCCAAGTTAGAGTCCCTTGTGCAGTCTGGATTACTTATTTGTGATCTTGGCGGAGAGCCATACATGGATAATTTTATCAGTCTTAGAGGACTCTTGAGAGACAAATTCAGGGGCCATATATTGGTATCTAGTGAAGTTTCTACAAAGCTCCAAGGCTTCCTTTTGAAGAAGCTGACTTAGTAGAGTCAGCTTTGCAATTTTTTTTTCATTAGAGACCAACTGGTACCACTAGTGGGAGAGGAGCAAAGATATACCTTCTGTGCTCATGACAGTGGGCCGAGGATGTAGGTGAGCAGCTGTCTGTAAATTAGGCAGTATGAGCTCACTGATGGACCTGATCCTTGACTTAAAAAGGGAAGGAAAAACAGATGTGAGAACAGAAAAAGGTTTGTGACTCACTCTCCATCTTACCTAGAATGAGTCTGGGGCAGAGCCCCACTCTCAAATGATAGCCACCAAGGCTTGGCTCAGATGTCATTCCTGATCTAATACTTGAAGAATTCTTCAGATTTGCTCTTTTAAGGTGACAATCATGTTTGTAGATGTATGGCTCTGTTACCTTTCAAGAGTCATGATGGCTTAAAACTCACTAAACCATGTTTATAATAAAACAAGATGTTAACATAGCCTCAAAAGATAATAGAGCCAAAACCTGCCAGAGTGATTCTGAAATTACTTAGCAAAGGGTACCAATTTCCCATATGAGGGTACAACTAAATTATTTCATTTGGATTAATTAGGTATCTTGGACATACTGGGTTACTGGCATTTTATTCAAAATATTTCCTTAGAAAAACTTTGGCAGACAGACATAGATCTGTCTGATACATCTCCTATGCATCTTTGATTCTAAAATGGTTACCTAAACCCGGGTCAAGGAAGCATATGGCTTGTTTACCTCGTTTTCTGCATTTTGACACTAGCAGTAACCCATTCATTTGAAAATAATATGGTGAAGCAGTGATCTAGGTGTACATTACTTATTCAACTTCATGTTAGCTTTTGATGTCTGCCTCATGCCTCACCAAAATTTTAAACAAAACTGGGAATTTTCAATCAATTCAGGACTTTAAAGTTACTTTATAAACATAGTACTTTATGATTCATAAAGATGAAAACTCCAATAACAAAACCAAAAACTTGTGGGTAGCACCTAAAACACTCAATCAGTGCTAACATTTCATTTCCATGTCAGTATTTTTTATAAGATTTCTTTCTTTTTTTTTTCAGGCAGAGTTTTGCTCTGTCACCCTGGCTAGAGTGTAACAGCAGCATCATAGCTCACTGCAACCTCAAACTCCGGGCCCAAGCCTCCTGAGTAACTGGATGTGCCACCACCCCCAACTAATTTTTTCTATTTTTAGTAGAGACGGGGGTCTCACTCTTGCTCAGGCTGCTCTCGAACAGACCTCAAGCCATTCTCCTGCCTCAGCCTCCCAGAGGAGTGCTAGGATTACAGGTGTGAGCCACCGCGCCCGGCGGATTTCTATCTTAATCTATAGAGGAAAAGGTATAGCCCTTAAGCCACTCCTGATAGCACTAAGTGTTACTTACCCAGGATTAGCCTAGATAATGGTTATTAGATTCAGCCTTAAGAGCTTGAAAACATTTATTTTTGCCTTGAAGTATACTTAAAGAATTTATTCAGCTGATTTTTAAGTAAGAGAGCTAAGTTAGTCAATATCCTAAATCTTGAAAGCTCCCTTTGAATATAATTTTCATAGTCTTTACATTTTAACTGTCATTGTTTATTACTGTTTTGGCTACATTCTCTACAATT
>VBSM01001562.1:17766455-17825604 GCA_008086735.1 Cheirogaleus medius
TTGCTCAGGCTGGTTTCGAACTCCTGACCTTGAGCGATCCTCTTGCCTCAGCCTAGGATTACAGGCGTGAGCCACCGCGCCCGGCCATAAGATGCCATTTTTAGCCATAATATTTTTCCTACAGAGCATAAAGACTTTCATTACATGAAGAGAACACTGAAGTGACACTTCCATTCAGGTTTTTGTTTTCTAGGTTAAAACCGTACATCATTACACTTTTGAAAAAGCTAAATAACAGAATATAACACTTTTTTTCTCAAACTACTTTTACATAGCCTTTCCTTGAGAATATCCTTTTACAAAAAATCTTTACTGAGGTATAACACATTTTCAGAAAAGCACACAAATCATAAGTGCACATCACAAAGTAAATACATCTATGTAACTGGGCAAACAGATCAAGAAAAAGAACTCCCTAAGCCTCCTCATGCCCTCTTCCAGGCACTGGCTCTGTCGCCAACTGAACCTGGGTACCCTCTATCCTGACTTCTAACACCATAGTTGAGTTTTGCTTATTCTGAATTTTATGTTCATAAAGTTATAGATAGATTATGTTCTCCTTTACCTGGCTTCTTTTGCTCAATATTTTATTTGCGAGGTTCATCCATTTTTTTGCAACAGATATCTCAAGGGATAACTGGTAATTGTCTCCCTTTTTTATTGCTGAGACTAGAAGTAACATTAACTTGTCTTGAAATTCCTGACACATAAATTCATAAATTAAAACATGTGCAGGAAAAAAACTATAACTAAGTAACATACTGTTAAATAGAAGTTTAATCATGTTAAAAAGTAACATTTTGCACCTTCTTTGCTTTGAAATTCATTAGAAGTAATTTTTTCTGTGAAAACATCTAGCTATTCTTATCTTTTTACCACAGTTAGCTTACTATTTATCCAGAATGTATCTGATCCCTTAGAGGTCTTATCTTTTTTAGTTTTTAATAAAAAACCAAACCAAAACAAAAAAACTCTCAGTTCTTGCCTGAGCAAGAACTAGACCCCATCTCTACAAAAAAATAGAAAAATTAGCCAGACGTTGTGGTGTGTGCTTGTAGTCCCAGCTATTCAGGAGGCTGAGGCAGGTGGACTGTTTGAGCCCAGGAGTTTCAGGTTGCAATGAGCTGTGATCACACCACTGCTCTCTAGCCAGGGTGACAGCACAAGACTGTCTCAAAAAACAAAACAAAATAACTCTCAGAAACTTTGAAAATGATTAAGATAGAGGGAAAAAAATCAAGAGTAATTGATATGTTCAAGTCAGAGTTTGAGGGGAAGAGAGGTTAAGAGGTCTGCGACAAGTCAAAATATTTAAGATGCCCACACTGGATCAGGGAAAGGACCTGGCAATGGTGTATTCTGTAAGGACAAGAGGTTAAAACAAATGAACAAACATGTGAAACCCTCATTCCCCTAACCATTCCTAAATTCCAGATACCAAAAAAGTGATTGTGACACCTATAAAGAGCCTAAGGATAGAACTAGAGATGGTTAAATGGGACTCCTCTTTGGCATACTCCACTTACTCCTGGCCATTTTTGTCAGTATTAAAAAAATAAATGGGCCGGGTGTAGCAGCTCATGCCTGTAATCCTAATACTCTGTGAGGCCGAGGTGGGAGGATCTCTTGAGCTCAGGAGTTCGAGACCAGCTTGAGCAAGAGCGAGACCCTGTTTCTACTAAAAATAAAAAAATTAGCCAGGTGTGGTAGTGTGCGAGACCCCGTCTATAATAAAAATAGAAAGAAATTAGCTGGACAACAAAAAATATACAGAAAAAATTAGCCGGGCATGGTGGTACATGCCTGCAGTCCCAGCTACTCAGGAGACTCAGGAGAATCACTTGAGCCCAGGAGTTTGAGGTTGCTGCGAGCTGGGCTGACACCATTGGCACTCTAGCCCGGTTGACAGAGTGAGACTCTGTCTCAAAAAAAAAAAAGGATCTTGCTCTTATTAAATTCATTTAGTTTCTGTCCTCACTTGTAGACAAAAAAGGAAGAACACAAAATTTAAATGCTAGCACTGCTAAAATCTTTTTAAAGGAGTCATATTTACCATATGAAAATAATTCCTTATGCTTTAAAATAAGAATATTACATTTATCTTTTTAATTGTCAAAATCTTCTAACTATCACTCAAATTACTTACAAGAAAACAATAAAGATGCAAGGGACAAAAGGGAATGTTAGACAGTTCTAGTAAAAATTCTTAGATTACACAAAACCCAGCACATTTTCAATTATGAAGAATACTATGACTTCAAACATCTAGCAGTACTTATCTAAACTATATAATACTAGTAGAATATAGGAACTATATAATGACTGTTATGAATTATTCTTATGGCCTGGATTATTCACACCAGGAAAAACAGGAGCTTCATGGGTTTGTCTTATGAACTTCACAAGGTTTAAAAAAGAGAAGACTCCCAAAAGGTAGTCACAGAGAAAGGAGCTTTGTGATGAGTGTGACACAGTAAGAATAAAAATACATATATGAAAGGCCAATAGAATGAAGATGGAAAGATACATAATAAGCACCACAAAAGTTTTGCTCTAATTAGAAATAGCTATTTCCTGTAATTTTATTATATAAACATATGTAGATTAGAATTGGATTATTGGATGTATATGGATTATACTGGATTAGCTCTCAAGAGCTAGTGCAAAGCAGCACAGAGGTCAAGGATGTGGATTTTGGAGTCTGGCAGGAATGAATACTTGTGAGCTACAAGCTCTGCTACCTACTGCTGGTATGATTCTAAACAAGGTACTTTTGCCGTCACTTGGCCCGTTTCCTACTTTATAAAATGTAAGTAACAAAAGTACCCACATCTGATAAGGTTGTTAGAAGATAATGTATATAAAAGTGATAATAGTTAAGTAGTTATTATTATTACTTTCATTATTCCTTAAATAATACAAAGGTAAGGATGGGCCCAGATCTTGTGATTTTCCCTAATTTTCAAAGCAAGCTGATGAGCACAATTAATCAACCACCACCATATTTGGGTGTTTAAAAGATGAAAACCCTCACAACCAGATGCTGATGCAGCTCCTTTTTCCATAACAAATCACCTGTCCCTGCAAGACAGATCCCTTGCAGTGCTGATTCCTGTGACTTTACTTACTGGTATTCACTGTGCTGTAAAGTACAACTGATGAAAGAAAAACTACATCACAAAACTTATTTACATAAATTTAATACCTTGGCTTCACTGCTTACAACTGGTTTTACAGGGAACTGGACTTCTGTGGCTTTTAATATTGTATTTTCTTGAAGAATGTCTTGTTGGGATTGATTGTGACCAAATGGCTAAAAAATAAAAAGTTGAAAAATTTATCTCACAAAAGGAGATCATCAATAAATCCCCTAAACCCAAAATACAAATATTTATGTTCTAAAATCTTGTCCTCAATTATGTGTAAGTTGAGATGCATTCTCATAGAAAGCAGATTGTAATTGATAGCAGGCTGAGAAAACCTATCTAATCAATCTTCAACATAGATTAAACACTGTAAGAAGCAGAAGAAAATAATGCTGTCACAGTATAAGTAATTAAGATAAAATAAAAACAAAAAAATGTAAAACTTTATTCTAAATGTACAAAAAATGAAGTCTGATTAGAGAAGAGATGAAGAAACAATGAGAATGTCTGTGAAAATTCCAAAGAATAAAATATTTGTATATGATACACTATCTTAAGGAGCTCTAGATTTGGAGTTAGGAGACATAGGTTTGGTCTAAACATGCTATGAATTTCCAGACAAGTCCCTTAATCTCTCTTTCCATACTGATGAAGGGATGTGGTGAGATGTGGACTAAATAATATCTATGGTAACTTGCACTTCTGATTTCAATGTAAAGAGATTTGAGAAGAATTAAGACTAAGTTTTTTTTTATTTGAACAGATTTAGGGGGTACAAGTGGTATTTTGGTAACATGGATGAATTGCACAGTGGTGAAGTAAGGGCTTTTAGTGTACCTGTCTCTTGAATAGTATACATTATACCTGACAGGTCATTTTTGATCCCTCCCCCCTCCTCTCTTCTCGGTCTCCAAAGTCCATTACACCACTCTGTATGACCATGCATACCCATTATTTACCTCCCACTTATAAGTGAGAACGTGCAGTATTTCTTTTTTCCATTCCTGAGTTACTTTACTTAGGATGATGGCTTCCAGTTGAATCCAAATTACTGCAAAAGACAGTATTTCATTCTTTTTTATGGCTGAGTAGTACTCCATGGTATATATACACACCACATTTTCTTTATCTACTTGTCAGTTGATGGGCGATTGGGTTTATTCCATATCTTTACAATTGTGGATTGTACAGGTGCCTTTTTGATATAATGACTTCTTTTCCTTTGGGTAGATACCCAGTAGTGGGGTTGCTGAATCAAATAGTAAGTCTTTTAGTTCTCTGAGGAATCTCCGCACTGTTTTCCATAGAGTTTGTACTAATTTACATTGCCACCAAAAGTGTATGAAAAGGGAATCCTTTTCACTACATGTGTCAACATCTACTGTTTTTTTGACTTTTTATTAATAACCATTCTGACAGGGGCAAGATGGTATCTCATTGTGGTTTTATTTATTTGTTTTATTATTTTCTGAGACAGAGTCTCGCTCTGTTGCAAGGGCTATAGTGCTCATTGTGGTTTTAACTTGCATTTCCCTGATGACTAGTGATGCTGAGCATTTTTTCATGTTTGTTGGCCATTTGTATATCTTCTTTTGAAAAATGTTCATGTCTTTTGCCCAGTTTTTAATGTGGTTGTTTCTCTCTTATTTAAGTTCCTTGTAGATTCTGGATATTATTCCTTTGCACTATGTATGGTTTGCGAATATTTTCTCTCATTCTCTAGGTTGTCTATTTACTCTGCTATTTCCTTTGCTGTACAGAAACTGTTTAGTTTAATTAAGTCCCAATTATTTATTTTTGCTTTTGTTGTACTTGCTTTTGAGATCTTAGTCTTAGTCATAAATTCTTTGCCTAGAGCTAGGCCAATGTCCAGAAGAGTTTTACCTAAGTTTTCTTCGAGAATTTTGATGGTGTCAGGTCTTACACTGAAGCCTTTAATCCATCTTGAGTTAATTTTTGTGTGAGAGATAGGGATCCAGTTTCATTCTTCTGCATGTAGCTATCCAATTTTCCCAGCACCTTCTATTGAATAGGGTATCCTTTCCCCAGTGTATATCTTTGTCTGCTTTGTTGAGGATCAGTTGGTTATATCTATATGATTTTATTTCTTATTCTGTTCTATTGAGCTATGTGTCTACTTTATACCAGTACCATGCTGTTTTGGTTACTGCAGCCTTGTAGTATAATTTGAAGTCAGGTAATGCAATACACCTCCAGATTTGGTTTTTTTGCTTAGGATTGCTTTGGCTATTTGGGCTTTTAAAAACATTCCATGTGAAATTTATGACCATTTTTTTCTAATTCTATGAAAAATGATGTTGGTATTTTGATGGGAATTGCATTGAATCTGTATGTCACTTTGGGTAGCATGGACATTTTAACAATACTGACTGTTCCAATCCATGAGCAGGGCCTGCTTTTCCATTTGTTTGTAGTGAACAGCATTATTTCTTTCATCAGTGTTTTGTATTTCTACTTGTAGAGATCTTTCACCTCCTCGGTTAAGTATATTCATTCCTAAGGTATTTTTTTTTGCAGCTATTATAAATGGTATTGAGTTCTTGATTTGACTTTCAGCTTCAGTGGGTTTTATTAGTACACAGAAATTCTACTGTTTTGTGTATGTTTATTTTGTATCCTGAGACTTTACTCAATTTGTCAATTCTAGGAGTCTTTTAAACGAGTCTTTAGGATTTTCTAAATAAAAGATCATATCATTGGCAAACAGGGATAATTTGACCTCCTCTTTTACAATTTGGATGCTCTTTATTTCTCTTGCCTGAGTGCTATAGCTAGGACTTCCAATACTACATTGAATAGAAGTGGTGAAGATAGACTCCTTGTCTTGTTCCAGTTCTTAGGAGGAATGCTTTCAACTTTACCTCAGGATGATGTTGGCTGTGGGTTTGTCATATATGGCTTCTTTTATTTTGAGGAATGTTCCTTCTATGCTGTTTTTATCATGAACAGGTGCTGGATTTTACCAAATGCTTTTTCTGCGAGATGATCACATGGTTAATTCTGTTAATGTGGTGAATCATTTATTGATTTGCGTATGATGAACCATCCTGACATCCCTGGGATGAAACTCACTTGATCATGGTGAACTGCCTGCTTTTTTTTTTTTTTAATGTGCTGTTGGATCCCGTTTGACAGTATTTTGCTGAAGATTTTTATATCTATATTCATGAGGGATATTGGTCTGTAGTTTTATTTTTGTTGTGTCCTTTCCTGGCTTTGGTATCAGGGTTATACTGGATTCACTGAATTAGTTCACTACTTGATGTTATGGAACAGTTTCAGTAGGACAGGTACCAGTTCTTCTTTGTAGGTCTGGTAGAATATGGTTGTGAATATATCTGGTCCTGGGCTTTTCCTTGTTGGAAGATTTTTATTACTAATTCTATCTCGCTACTCATTATTGGTCTGTTTAGGATTTCTATGTCTTCCTGATTCAAGCTTGGGAGGTTGCATGTTTACAAAAATGTACCCAATTTCCCTAGATTTTCTAATTTGCATGTATGAAAGTATTCATAGTCTTGGATGATCTTTCATATTTCTGTGGTATCAACTGTAATGTTTGCTTTCTCATTTCTGATTGAACGTATCTGATTCCTCTCATTTCTTTTCTTGGTTAATCTAGCTAGTGGTCTATTGATTTTATTTTTTCAAAGAAACAACTTTTTGCTTTGTTGATCCTTTGTATTGTCTTTTTGGTTTCAGTTTTGTTTAGTTCTGTTCTGTTTGTTATTTCTTGCCTTCTGCTAGCTTTGAGTTTGGTTTGATCTTGTTTTGCTAGGTCCTTGAGATGTGACATTAGGTTGTTAATTTGTGATCTTTTGGTCTTTTTGATATAGGAGGGCATTTAGTGCTATGAACTTCCTCTTAGCATTGCTTTTGCTGTATCCCATAGATTTTGGTAGCTTGTGTCATCATTGTCATTCAATTCAAAACATTTTTTCGATATTCATCTTGATTTTGTTGTCCCAAGGATTGTTCAGCAGCAGGTTTGTTTAACTTCCATGTATTTGTATAGTTTTGAGAGTTACTCTTGGAATTATTTCTAGTTTTATTCTACTGTGCTCTGAAAGGATACATAGTATGATTTTATTTTTTAAAAATTTGCTGAGACTTGTTTTGTGGCTGAACATATGGTCTATATTGGAAAATGTTCCATGTGCTGATGAGAAGAATGTATATTCTACAGTTTTAGGGTAGAATGTTCTATAAATGTCTGTTAGGTCCATTTATTCTAGAGTCTCATTTAAGTCCACTGTTTCTTTGTTGATCTTCTGCCTCAATGATCTGTCTAGTTCTGTCAGTGGAGTGCTGAAGTCCCCTTACTATTATTATTAGGTTAAGTATGAAATGTCCAATTTCCTTAAGTACTAAGTTTGACAGTTTGTATATCTGACATTTCACTTTGGCACTTCTAGTTTTATTTTTCTTGTGAAGGTACATCCTCAATCTTTCAAATGCAGGTTTTGGCTTATGATTATCTTTCATTTTTTTAAGAGCAATTTTTGTGAAATCATGGATAAGTAAAAATTTGTGTTATTTTTTAATATGAGTTCCATCATGGAACCAATGCAGTGCAAACAGCTCAAAATATTAATGAAGTGTTTGGGAAGGAGGATATGGCTAAGGAACACAGTACATAGATGGTTTGAGAAGTCCCATTCTGGTGATTTTAATCTTGAAAATGAGCCACATGGGTGACCAGAGACCAAAGTAGATGATGATGAGATGAAAGCTGTAGTGGAAGCGAATCCATCTCAACCTACAAGTGAATTAGCAGCAAGGTTTGATGTTGATATTTCAACAATACTGGATCACTTGAAACAAATCATCAAGGTAAAGAAACTAGATAGATGGGTTCCACATGAATTAAACAAGCATCGGAAGAGAAATCATCTCAAAGCTTGCCTTTCTTTGTATCATAACATAAATGCAAACCATTTCTACACCATATTGTTACATGTGATTAAAAAGGATTCTTTTCGACAATTGTTCGACATAATGGTTAGATAAAGATGAAGTACTGAAACACAGTCCCAAACCGAATATTCGTCAAAAAAAGCTAATGGTGTCTGGTGGTTCAGTGCTGGTATTATCCATGAAAACCTCATGAAACCTGGTCAATCGATTAGAGAGGATGTCTGCCACAACCAACTGGATGAAATGATGATAGAGACAGGCCAATCCTCTTGCAAGACAACGCTTGACCACATGCACACAAACAATGCTGCTCAAACTACAGAAGCTGGACTTGGAAACTCTCTGTCATCTACTGTATTCACCAGCCCTTAGACCAACTGACTACCATTTCTTCCAGGCTTTGGACCACTTCTTGCAAGAAAAAATATTCATTTCTCAACAAGCTGTGGAAAATGCCTTTGGTGATTTCATCACCACTAGCTTTCCAGGCTTCTTCACTGCTGACATAAACAAGCTACTTGGCAAAACTGTGTTGATAATTCGAGTGCACACTTTGATCAACTGTACTGCTTCTTGTTTGAGATGTATTAATAATAAACTATACTTCTGATTTGAAATCAGACATTTCATATTTGATAACCTTTTGCTGTTTATTTCATTTCTCAGGTATAGGAGTATTTGTTTTACACATCTGTGAGGTCCAGGTTCATAAAACTGTTAGGTGCATATATATTTAGGATTGTTATATCTTCTTGTTGAATTGATCTATTTTTCATTACATATGACCATCTTTGTCTTTTTTTACTGTTGTTGATTTAAAGTCTATTTTATGCGATATAAGAATAGCTACTCCTGCTTGCTTTTGGTTTCCATTTGTGTGGAATATTTTTTTTACTCCTTTACCTTGAGTCTATGAGACTCTTTATGAGTTATATGAATTTTGTGGAGACAGCAGATATTTGGGTTGTATTTTTTTAATCCATTCCATCAATGCATCTGTTTTAATTGAGGTATTTACACTGTTTACATTCAGTGTTAATACTGATATGTGAAATACTATCTCAGTCATCATGTTGATTGTTACCTAGTTGCTTTTTATTCTCCCTTGTGTTACTGTTTTATAGGAGCTGTGAGTTTTTACTTTTGAGTGTTTTTACACTGGTGAGTATCAACCGTTCTTCTTGGTGTTTAGAGCACTTCTGAGCATTTCTTGTAGGACAGGTCTACTGGTGACAAATTAGTGTTTGCTTGTGTGGGAAAAATTTTATTTCTCCTTCATTTATGAAACTTAGTTTTGCAGGAAACAAAATTCTTGGCTGATAGTTACTCTGTTTAAGAAGACTAAAGACTAAAAATCTTGTAAGATTTTTGCTAAGAAGTCTGCGGTTAGTCTGATGGGTCTTCCTTTGTAAGTTACAAGTCTTATGGACTTGTAGGATTTTCTCCCTCGCTTTAACTTTGGCCAGACTGATGACTATATGCTTGGTGATGTTAAAACTAAGTTTGATGGTATTTCCCTGAGGGGGCACAGGAAGAAACAATACCCAGGTCAAACTATGTGAGGTTGGGGGTAGTTGTGTATTAGAGGAAGTGGAAAGCATGGAGGATAAGGAAAATTGTTTAACTCCAGTTTTCCTAACAGTAAAAAATGTTAGTATGTTAATAGATAGTTACTAATTTTCCTTTAAAAAAAAAGAGAGACAGAAAAGCAGGCCAAATAAACTGGTGTTTATTTGGTGGTTATTATTAAAATAATTCTGATCCATGGACATTTTAGGAAAAAATAGAGACGTAGCCTAGCATTCCTTGGAAGGATTGAAATTTACTTCAAATTAGTAAAATTTTGTATTTAAGAGGGGAAAATTCAACTTAATTAGTCTCTATACATTGGAAGTTAGTGTAACTTACCTTTCTACCATAAAGACACTGAAAGAAGATTACTCCAACTGACCACACATCAACTTTGTTGGAAATCTTTGGTGGTTCTTTTCCAACTACAAAACACTCAGGAGGTAAATACCTATAGTTTTGAGGGAGGGAGGGGAAAGGGAAAGGTTACTACTGACAATATATACTTAAAACCTTCTAAATGTAAAATCTTGGAAGACTCATTTCATATATATATAAACTTTAGGACTTTCATCAATTAAAACCATCAATTAAATTTCTGAAGCATTTATATTCTTTTATCATTTAACTTGAGCCAAAATGTACAACCTTATGATAAAATATATCTATAAATATATATCTACAGAAACAAAAAACTACCATCAGAGATTACAATGGTCTAATATAAATAAGTACTTAATTAGGTATAAGAATTCCTCTCCCATCCCCCTTAACCAGAGTTCAAAAGGCAGGCAGTTCTTTCTAAAATATACATCTGATCATGTAGTTCTTTTGTTTAAACAACCTCAACAGCATTTACTGCCAATAAAACCTCATACCTCCTGTTGGTTAACACAAGACCCATCCTAATCTAGCAACCACATAAATTTCTAAAATCTACACTATTTCTCCCACCCCAATACCCCAAATCAGCTGGTCAAAACCAATTGACTTGCTTTCCCACATTGTTCTCCTTTTCCCTCTATGCTTTTGAATATGACAATCTCTAATCATGGCTCCCCTAATCACTCCAATTCTCTTGGTGAGCATCTTTTCTTCTTCAAGACCCACTTGGTCCTCCATAAGCCATGCTTCCCATGTTACCACAGGACAGTGTGGTGCCTCTATAATGGCATTAAACTATAATCATAGTAGACTGGGAACAGCTATTCACTGTGCAGTTTCAAGCACTAGGACTACTTGAAATACACTGAGTATTCAAAATTACTATTTTTAAAATTTATAAGTGCTATTTTTAAGTTTATAATTTTTTGATAAAGGATAAAAATAAATTTGTCATCTCAGGTTATAAATAAAATGATCCATCTCAAATGCAAGCATCTCATACCTCAAAAATTTAAATAAACAGGGCCGGGTGTGGTAGTCACGCCTGTAATCCTAGCACTCTGGGAGCACGAGGTGGGAAGATCACTTGAGGTCAGGAATTCGAGACCAGCCTGAGCAAAAGCGAGATCCCATCTCTACCAAAAATAGAAAAAATTAGCCGGGCATGGTGGTGCATGCCTGTAGTCCCAGCTACTCAGAAGACTGAGGCAGGAGGATTGCTTGAACCCAGCAGTTTGAGGTTGCTGTGAGGTAGGCTGATGCCACAGCACTCTCCCTGGGCGACAGAGCAAGACTCTGTCTCAAAAATAAAAAATTCTAAATAAACAAAAAATCCTGGAAAAGAATAATGCAGCTAAATGGGAATCTACTCTTTTTCTAAAAATTCAGTTTTGTGCTATTTTAAAATTACTGAGATTTCAGCAGGATGTTGACAAATCTCTTAAAAAACACACATGAAATTTCCTTGAAGTAAAACCACTAAAGATGACCAATAACTCATTTGTGATATAAATCCTTTACTACTCCCCAAATCAGCTAAAAAGCTAGATTTGTTTTTATCAGTAAAAGGGTCTATTTTGTGTAGGTATAGGTGAATGTATGTATAAGTGAAACAAGAGTGGCTCTTGAACACTATGCTATACTGTCTTTCTAGGCAGAAGGGTGTAAGCAAGGAGAGCAACTGTAGGAATAGATACAGCAAAGTCATTTGGGAAAAAATGTCCACCAGGATTTAGTGAATGACTGCATTTAGACTGTAGTGAGGGGAGACAAAACTGATTTTTTCCTAAGTGATATTGATAAATATTTTAAGTTTCTGGGGATGAAAGGTAATTTATAAAAGCAATATATATGTGTATTCTAAAAGTATGAATACAACCATCCCAGTATACCAAATAGAGCTGACTCTTAACAATATGGGGATTAGGGAACAGAACTCCTGCACAGTTGAAAATCAACATGTAACTTTTGACTGCCCCCAAAACTTAACTAGTAATAGCCTACTGTTGACTGAAAGCCTTACTGATAACATGAATGGTCGATTAACACATTTTATATGTTATATGTATTACAGAATGTATTCTTACAATAAAGCTAGCTAAAGAAATTATTAAGAAAATCATACAGAAGAGAAAATATGTTTACTATTCTTTAAATGGAAGTGGATCATCATAAAGGTCTTCATCCTTATCATCATCTTCAGATTGAGTAGGCAGAGGAGAAAGAGGAAGGGTTGGTCTTGCTGTGTCAGGGATGGCAGAGGCAGAAGAGGTGGAAGGAGAGACAAGACAGGCAGGCACACTTGGTGTAACTTTGCAAAAATAGGTCATAATTTCTGTCTGCCTTTTTTATTTCTCCAAAATGTTTCTATATGATACCAACCCTTCCTCCACCATTTGCTTTAGTTTCAGTGTGCCATAGAAAGATCTAAGTTGTAAAAGAGGTCAAAAGCAGTCTTGAATAATCAACCCTTCTGCCAGGTTGTCTAATGTCAATTTTTTCTCGCACTGCTTCTTCTATGTTGTCTTCCTCATTGTACGGCACTAGTTCCAAAGCACTCATCTATATCAAGTCATCTTCTATTAATTCCTCTGGTGTGGTGTCTATTAGCTCTTGAATTTCTTGAAGATCCAAATCTTGAAACCCTTCACTCCCCCCCCCACCTTTTTTTGCCATATCCACAATCTCCTTCATAATTTCCTTGATTGGCACCTGTCATAAATCCTATGAGGTCACGCACAACATCTGGCAGGAAATTATTGTTTCAGGCTTAATGGCTTTCACGGCTTTTTCTATAACAATGGCACCTTCAATGGTATAATACTTCCAGACTTCCATGACGTTCTCTCTACTGGGGTTCTCTTCCATAACGCTGACAATCTTTTCCATAACGTTGAAAATCTTTTCCATAGAGTATGACATGTGTAATGAGCCTTAAAGGTCCTCATGACCCCCTGATCTAGAGGGTGATTTAGAGACACTGTGTTTGGAGGCAAGCAGACCACTTTGACATCTTCAGTGTTGAATTCACGGGGGTTCTGGATGGCCAGGGGCATTGTCTAAAATCACAAGAACATTAAAAGGCAGTCCCTTACTGGTTTTTCTGACTTCAGGGACAAAGCATTGATGGAATCAAACCAGAAAAAGGGTTCTTTGTTGTCCAAGCCTCCTTGTTGTACAACCAATTTTTCTCTTTTCCCTTTGAGGCTTGAAGGTTAGCAGCTTTATAGATGAGGGCAGTCCTAATTATAAACCTGATTCCATTTGCACAAAACAGTTGAGTTAGCCTATTCTTTCATGTCTTAAATCCTGGTGCTTGCTTTTCTTCCTTATTAATAAATGTCCTTTGCGGCTTTCCCCCCCCAGCATAGGGTACTTTTGTCTGTGTTAAAAAACCATTCAGGCAGAAAGACTTTCTCCTCAATGTTTTTATTAATGGCATCTGGGAACTCTTCTGCTGCCCACTGGTTAGCAGAAGCCACTTCTATTGTCATCTTGACATTTTTAAGCCTTTTAAGCCAAACCTCTTTCTAAAATTATCAAACCATCCTTTGCTGGCATTAAATTCTCCAGCTGTAGATCCTTCACTTTCCTTTTGTCATATAATGACTTTACTTTTTCTCAAATCACATTATAGTCTCTACGTATCCCTTTCTTGTAGCAATCCTGCACCCACATAATAGCTGTACTTTCAATACATGGTAAAAGGGTATTTCACAAGAATTACAAGGATTCCACACCTGTTGGTGTAGCTACTGACAGCTTCACGAATCTCTCTTTCTTTTTTCACAGTGGTCCTTCTGCTGGATTTACTCATCTTGAAATGGTGGGCAACCACAGCTGTAAACCTCAATATACAGTACATAGCGAGCAAGTCAACTTTTTCTTTCTTTATTTTTTATTTTTTGACATGGGGTCTTGTTCTGTTGCCCAGGCTAGAGTGCAGTGGCATGATGATAGCTCACAGCAACCTCAAACTCCTGGGCTCAAGCAATCCTTCTGCCTCAGCCTCCCAAGTAGCTGGGACTATAGGCATGCACCACCATGCATGGCTAATTTTTTCTATTTTTAGTAGAGATAGAGTCTCTCTCTTGCTCAGATTGGGCTCAAACTCCCAACCTCAAGCTATCCTCCCGCCTTAGCCTCCTAGAGTGTTAGGATTACAGGCATGAGCCACCTTGCCCAGCCTTTTTCTTATAATGTTATGACTTTTCTCTGCTTCTAGGGAGCATTTCCAGCATCACTAGTGTTATTCAAGGTTTGTGGTATTACACTAACCATGATGGAAAATATGTGAGAACCATAAGAGATCACTTTTTACTGTAATATGCAATTTACTGGAGAGATGAACTGCTCACCCAGAGGTGATTAGCATCACATAGCATTTTAAGCAGATACTTTGCAACACTTGAGCTCACCACAATAGCATCAACAGGTGGCTATGAAATTATTATAGTAGTACAGTATGTACTAAAGTTAATTTTATGCAGTTATGATTTAATCATGTATCTTTATGCTTGTTTACATTTCTCTTGACTACAAATGGCACCATGTATGGTCTCTGTGTGTGTATACATCTTAATGAAATTTTAACTTTTTATAACAGGTTGACATATATTTTATGGTAGTAAATAATAAAACAGACTACTACCTATATATATTTTATGCATTCATGACATACCTTTTTCTTAATTTTTTTTCAATATTTCTAGGCTATGTAGTTCATCTGCAAGTTTTTTCAAATTGTCACAAGTCTCCAAAAAATATTCCAATGTACTTACTGAAAAAAATCCAAATATAAGTGCCACGCAGTTCACCAGTGTTGTTCAAGGGTCAACTGTACATAGATAGCTAAGCATATAATATGACTAGTAGAAACTAACTGGTTTTTGGAACATTGTTTCTATGGGAAATACACTCCATATTCCTACATAACAATGCCATGACTATCTCCTTCCTGCACAGCCCCTAAAACTTAAGTTTCCCCATCTCTTGCCTACCTATAAGAGGGAAATTTCCTTGTGCTACCTTATACTAGTGAAGCCAGAGTAAGGGGAACAAATAAGAATGCCCTGCAGAGGAGGAATGATGTCTTATTTAGAACCTGGCTTTTAAGTTGTCTTCCATGGAGTCCTAGGTTCCACCAAGCAGCTTTGTTTTTGTTGGTTTCATTATTATTTTACCCATATTCCTCGGAAATGCCATAAGAAGAATTTGAAACTTTAAAATGATTTTAAAAGAATACATAAACATGACTAATAATCCCTGTTTGTGAAAAGTAAAATCTATACAGACTAGTGGCATCTTGTGGAACTGGTTATTATGTACCCAGGCTAACTGTGTGAAGACTATTTTGGAAACCCTAAAGTCACATTTATGTTTGTAGTCACGATCCTGTTCAATGAAGTTGAGTACAATTATTTCTCTTCTTGTTAAACTAATTTATTCTGAGAACTAAGTTTGTTTTAAAATTTTATAGTCTATGTTCCTCACTTTGGTGAATTTGACAGTAAGTTTGAAAATTCACAATGAAGTAGTTTTTGTCAACACCTAGGTACTCTGAAGGATGGCATTCATTTAGATTTACATCTATGAATCTATGATTCTATCTAGATTTATATCTATATGTATAAAGTCTTTAAAAGGGATTTTTGAAAGTCAAGTTCAAAGACCAAGAATATGCCAAATTTATCTCCCATCCACAATCAATAAAACATTCATCTCCCACAAAAACTGCAACCATAAAACCTCTATAGAGAGGGCTTTGTTCTTTTGAGACAGGGTCTTGCTCTGTCATCCAGGCTGGAGTGTGGTGGCACAATCATAGCTCACTGCAACCTCCAACTCCCCAGCTCAAGCAATCTTCCTATCTCAGCCTCCAAAGTAGCTAGGACTAAAGGTGTATGCCACCACATTCAGCTAATTTTTTCTCTTATTTTTGGTAGAGATGCAGTCTCACTATGTTGTCCAGGCTGGTCTCAAACTCTTGGCCTCAAGCGATCCTCCTGCCTTGGCCTCCTGAAGTACTGAGATTACAGGTGTTAGCCACCATGCATGGCCCCAGAGAGGGCTTGATGTTTACAGGTTTTGTTTCTAATAGTTAAGAAATTATATTTACATAAATATTTATGTTCATGATAAACATCACCCTAAAATTCATAAATTCTCCACATTAGGTTAGGAGTTTGTGACTAGCAGATACTGAAGTCACTTGCTAATGCCAAGTCATTCTCTCTCTAGTACGCTGTATTTGCAGTTAAGAACAGATAAGAAAAGAGGATTGACCACAATAATCTCCCTCTCAACTCAGAGGCTTAATAATCAGTACCCTTCATCACAGTAATCACAAAGGCTACATGAAAATAAAAACTAAATTCTCATAAAAACACTAGGCATTGGCCGGGCACGGTGGCTCACGCCTGTAATCCTAGCACTCTGGGAGGCCGAGGTGGGCGGATCGCTCAAGGTCAGGAGTTTGAAACCAGAGCGAGACCCCATCTCTACTAAAAATAGAAAGAAATTAATCGGCCAACTAAAAATATATAGAAAAAATTAGCCGGGCATGGTGGCGCATGCCTGTAGTCCCAGCTACTCGGGAGGCTGAGGCAGAAGGATCACTCCAGCCTAGGAGTTTGAGGTTGCTGGTTGCTGTGAGCTAGGCTGACGCCACGGCACTCTAGCCCAGGGAACAGAGTGAGACTCTGTCTCAAAACAAAACAAAACAAAACAAAACACTAGGCATTAATCTAGATAATTTTGCTACTTTAAATAATACATTTACCAGTAGGTGCCTGCCCCTTGGGAAGTTAGATCCATTCCATCTACACCATAGCTATCATCATCCATAATCTTGGACAGACCAAAATCGGTGATTTTGATTTCTCCACATGCTGTTCCATCTACCAGAAGGATGTTTCCTAAGAACAAGATATAAGATTCTTTTAATGATGTATATATGGAAACATTATCTTTACTACTTTTACTTTTGGGAAGTAAACATATTTAAGATGTGGTGATATGACAAAAACACATTTAATTTTACTAGTATTCTACTGAAATTTTAAAAATTAAACGAAAAAGCATATTTTCAGATAACTTAATGAATATGACTTCTACAAACTATACTCTTTTGAGCTTAAAAAAATTATTAGACACACTTCATTAATTACCTGGCTTAAGATCATAATGTATAATAGGGGGTTTGATCTCATTGAGATATCTTAGTGCATTTACAATCTGCATTACAATAGACCTAGCTTCTTTCTCTGACATTAATTTGTGTTGTTTCAGATAGAAATCCAAGTCATTGCCTTCACAGTATTCCAACACTGTGCAAAACCTGCAACGAAGAAGGGAAAAAAATTAGACATAAATATTATCCAATAATTCAGAATCACAATGGGGAGATGGAGAGTTTTATATCATCATCACAGGATAGGCAAAGCAAAATCAAACATATCTTTTCTTAAAAACTAAATCCTTATATTCACTTACGTATCTGTATCCAAAGAGAAATAATCATACAGTTTAACTATTCTGGGGTGATCCAGTTCTTTGTGTATTCTGTACTCTCTGCAGGCATGTCTATGGGGAGAGAGTATATTAATTCTCCAAGACCATTTAAAAAATTTTCAATTTATAAAAACCATAAAGTATTAATATTTACTTGTGGTAGTTTTCTTTTTTCTCATCTCTCCAACTTTTATTAAGCTGATGTATCTTCACAGCAGCATATCTTTGTTCATAAAGGTCAAAAGCCTAGGATTCGAGGCAAGAAAAAGTTATAACCAAAGACCAAGTGAATAGCTGAAGAGATTTTTTAAAATTTTGGTGATAATTTTTACAATATCGAATTAGTGTAAACACTACAGTCTTTAGTGATCATCTCTGCTAAGACTATATATAGTTCAATGACACCTTTATCATCAGAAACCAGATACAAATTCCATGGTGATAAATCAACGAAAACCTTAATGTGAATTTTCACATTCAAGTTTTATAAATGCCAATATATCGAATCAAAATAAAACAATAAAGCTATTATTTGTTTTTAATACAGATCTGATTCTATATATTGGCAGTAGCACAGTAAGCAGCCAGGAAAACAGATGGCTGTACTGCTTTTTTTATGGGTTGGAAAAAACCAACCTTCTTAATCTATCTTTTCCTAGCATAGCAACTCCCTCATTTCTTTTTCACTTTTTTGAAAAGTAACAAATTCCTAATAATTTTCCAACTGTTGAAAAAAATTCTACACTGTTATTATGAAACTGTCCAAACACATACAAAAGTAAAATGAGCCCTTGTTTCAAAAACTTTCCAGTTTCAAAATTTATCAATATTTTGCCATTCTTATTTCATCTACTTCCTACTACCCATGCTTTTACTTCTCCCATGGAATGATTTTAAAACAAATTCCAGACAATACATCATTTCTCCTATAAATTTTTCACTGTGCATCTCTAAGAGATAAGGGTTTTAAATAAAATAACCATATATCATTAACACACCTAATGATATCAATAGCAACTCCTTAATCTCATCTAATACCTGTCTTCAATTTTCCCTGGTTGTCTCAAAAAAGGGATTTATAATTGATTTACTCAAATCACCAGCCTATTTCTTAAATTAAAAACACAGAATGATCAATACTTTAAGACTTCACATGACTTATAAATGTTTTTTAAAAACACTGAATGCCATTAAAGATTTAATACTGTAGGTTCCACTGTAATTTACATACATAAGTGCTCCTTTCAAAAACCACTTAAAAGCTTATATATTTATTAGAAAGAAATTCCCCAGTCCCCATTCCCTGCCATCAATTTAACCTAAAAATAAGCAGTAGAGGAAACACAGTAAAGTGACTACTTTTTATTACAAAATTATAAAGTATAAGATCAGACATAATATAGGATGCAGTAGTTAAGAATATTCTCTTTGGAGTCAGATGAACTTATCAGCTGAGTGACTCTGGGCTAATATTCAATCTTATAAAGTTAGAGTTGTTGAGACGATTAAATGGGGTAAAACATATGAAGTGCTTTACATGGTTCATAACAAATATCCAATAAACATTTGCCAATTTCATTATTATCATTAAAGGTTAAGTTTAATAAAAAAGAATAAAAATAAGAGTAGTTTATGTAAGGGAGAACCAAAAAACTTACAAAGAATAAAATTTTTTATAATTCTTATTATGACTGAATCATAATAAAGGATAATCAAAGAAAAATTATTAAGTATACTACTAATAAAAAGTTAATATCAGTATATACTGATTATAATAAATAATATATAATTCTTCTTCCAAGATCAGGTGAGTTGGGGTAATAGCTTTCAATAAGGCTAATATGGTAACCACTCAGCAACTGACTCAAAATCTTCTACCTTGGTATAAGGTAGTCTTTATTTCTTGACTTATTATCGCTTTTGTTTCCCAATGGACCTGGCAACCATGAAGGGGTTTTAATGGGATTAGAAAGAGATGTTGCTGGTATTTAGGTCAGTATAGAAAGTTCAAGTCACTGTGCCCCAATCTACATTTTCTAATTTCTGTTTAAGACTTTTCTACAAAAGTCCCATATATGGGGCTAAAAACAGTTGAAATACTACTGGCCAGTGGCAGAGGGCTGTCACAAAAGCTCAAGACAGGTTCATAATAAGCTGGGCAACTTTTAGGCTGTGCTAATGCCAATTGTATTTTTGATGATGTTTTAGATCCAAGTTAGTTATTTTTAGATTCAAATTGAACTCTTATGATCATCTTTTCTATCTTTGTGGCCTGGATAAGTCTACTTCAACCATTCAGTGCCTGAAGATGAACAACCATTAGAATCAGAGAAATAGGAATTGGAAGAAAGCTCAAAGATCACTCTTGATGACTGAGGAAGGTGAGGCCCATGATGTTTAATGCTTGTCCAAGTTAACAAAACAACAAAAAATATTAATAGTTCATGGTTGAATGGAGATCAGAATTGAAGTTCTCTGAATCTAAATCCCATAATTTTCCCCCAAGTCAGAACTAGAACCCAGGTTGCCTTCGGTAAACCAGAAAGGCATACATAGTTCTTGCCTCATTGAACAGGGAGGATTTCTAATAATAGTAATAATCTTATTAGATTGTATTTACTAAATACCAATATTCTACATGATTTACATGTGATAACTCAGTTTACCACTGCAACAACCCTATAATGAAAGTATTATTATTAGTCCCAGAAGGAGACAATGAGGCAGAGTTTTAAGTAATAAGCTCAAGTTTATACAGGTAGTAAACGGCAGTCAGGACTTAAACCCAGTTGTCTGGCTTCAGAATCAAAGCTCTTAATCAATAATTATACCAATCTGTAATGAAGCATAAATACAAGAAGCTTATAAAAGGCAGACCAAATCTGATTACATAAATCACAACAAACCTTTTTTGTAATTAGAAGACATAAAATCAGTCAAAAGATCAATAAACAAAAGACAAGTACTTCTTAACTGTATACTTCTATATCTTTGTTATATTAGTGTAAAGAACAGAATAAAATTTATATTACCTTATAGACTTCACTAAAGCCACCTCTACCAAGCAGATGAAGTAATAAGTATCTTTCATTTAACGTTGGGTGATCTTTGAACCTTAAGGGTGGGAAAAAAACACTCAGGCACATAAAAAGACACACAAAAAAATTCCTTCCACATTAAAGTTCTACTTTCTTACTCTATTCCTAGCCATTTCTTTCTCATTTACGCTACTGCTAATTTCAAATTCCATTCAGTATTTCTTTTAACTTTCTACCAGTTTGCCTGCATGACTATTACCCATCTTAAGGCCTTGGTACTCACAAAGCTTAACTTTTACAGCTGAATATTCAGGTTCAATGATCAATTATAGCACTCACATAAAGACCTAACCATTACTATATTGCCAAAAGCTTTATAGAACCCTTTATCTACTCAGTAGCAAATACTTCTCTCAGAAAAATATACTTTTATATTGGTAGTATATCAAAAAATATACTTTTATGATTGATTAATCATATTGAAGTTATGATTAATCAAGGTTTTATAGTATTGACATAAGATTAAAAATAATTATATTTATAAATAACCTTTCACTGATAAGATTAAATTTTATTGTCTTTGGACTTCTATAAAATAAAATTTTAACCATCAACTTTAAAAGTAAAGATTTTTAAAACCTTTTAAAAAATCACTCACAGATAATACTACCACTAGTACTATTTAATATTTATTTTACTTGCTATATACAGGCTGAGCATCTCTTATTTGAAACGCTTGGGACCAGAAGTGTTTTGGATTTTTCTTTTTTGTGGAATAGTCACATTCTACTTACCTTTTGAGCATCCCTAATCTGAAGATCCAAAAATCTGAGCATCATGTCAGTGCTCAAAATATTTTAAATTTTAGAGCAGTTCAGACTTCAGATTTCCAGAATCAGGATGCACAACTTGTATTAAGCACTTACATGTATTAACTCATTTAGTTCTCAACCAACCCTATGAAGTAGGCTCTATGTCTATTTTACAGATGAAGGCACTGCTGCACAAAGAGAGGTTAAATTACTTGCTTAACTGCTAATATACAGCAGAGATTAACAGAAAAATGTGGTTCCAAAATGTATAATTTTAAAATTTAAAAAAAGTCAACAATAGTTTTATGATTCCTGATGCAAATACATTTTATTTTGTTAATTTATTTATTGACTATAGATTTGATAATTTAAGCTTTCTCGACAAATTTATAAATAAAAGAGATTTCTGCTTAGTTTCAAGCCAAACTGCAAAGCTTAATAATTCACTTTATTTTCATCAATCTAAATCAGATGCACAAAGTTTCAACATAATTTTCAGAACAGTTAATTTTAGTTTTGTTCCATCTGCTTTACTAGAATTTTAATCTGACAGAATTTAGATTATTCCATAACTATATTATTTCATTCACCTCATACACTGGAAAAATCTGTATATTATGAATTACATATACATAGAAAATCATGAATAGGCCTTTTGCTGAACAGGATATTCATATTTCACAAAAGAAATTGGTCACTTCCAGTTTTGATACTCATATGAAGTCATGAAGCTTTAAATTACATGAGTAGTCTTAAAGATAAAGTGTAAACAGACACCCTTCATCGTGCTTTCTTTTAAATTAGAAAAAAAAATATATATATATTTTTTGTAAAGACAGGGTCTTGTTACATTGCCCAGATGGTCTCGAACTCTTGGCCTCAAGTCCTCCTCCTGCCTTGGCCTCCCAAAGTGCTGGGATTATAGGTATGAGCCACTGGTTATAGGCCCCTTCCCCTCTTTTACATTAAAGCCAAGTAGTGTCTTGCTTAATTTCTATTTCTATCTTCTTGCTCAATTTCTACCTTCTTTATGGAGCTTCCACAAGCCCACAGATATTTTACGTTCTTTGAATTCTCTTAACATTTACTATTTACAGTACTCATTTTGATAACTAGGCATTAAGAACAGAGATTATAACTTGTACTTCTTTTCCATTTTCTTTCCCAAATTTTTGCATAATGCTGAAGACATGACTCACTGAAATACCTTTAATTGAAATAACTTCTCCTTCACTACTATAACATTAACTTTAGTATTCAGTTACAAATATTTATGAAGTGCTGCCTATCATGTGCCAGGCACTGGTCAAGGCTCTGGAAATACAGAAAGAACAAAACGAAGTCCTTGTTCTCATGAAGCTTACATTCTAGTGGGGAAAAGACAGATAATAACTTAAAAATAAATGAACAATTCCAGATAGTGATAAATACTATGAAAAAAAAAAAAAAGCAAGGTAAGGATATTAAAAGAAAAAATGGATTGAAGAAGGTATTGTCATTTTAGATAGGGTGGTCTAAGGATGGCCTCTCTAATGAACATTTGGAGTGAAATAAGGAGTAAGCCACTCAGATATTTAAAGGAGAAACATTTTAGGCAGAGGCGATGACAAGCACAAAAGCCCAGAGTGGAGGGTGAGGTGGCCAGAGCCCAGATCACAAAAGGCCTTGCAAGCGATGGAAGAACTTTGGATCTTTTCTAAGTCTGATGAGATACCCCAACAAGGAAATACTGTTTATGCTCTCTATGAAGGGGGGGGGGGACTTTAATTATATAAAACTGCAAAATACAAATAATGACTTACTGCGAATTATCTTCATTGTTTATTCTTTTGAGCTCCCGTATGTGAAGGTTTCTGACTCTTTCCAAACGTTCAAGTTCTGCCTGGATTTCTGCCTCTTCCTGAAAATGAAGAGAGGGGACTATAACAAGCTCAATTTATTTCTGATATAAAAAAGATATTTTTACCCATGCATCAATTTTTTACAGTGATGGAAAGAATAGTATTATAAAGTACCACTGAGTTAAAAGACCAAGTGCTCTTTTGAATGCCTGAAAGATGGAAAGAGTTAAGGCAAAAAGCCTATTTCAGGAAACCATCCTCCACATAAAAATCTATCTATTCCTAATGAGATGTTGGGCTTTATTCTCTTTTATACAAGAAATCTATTTTTATAATGTCTATATTGCAAGTGACTGCAAGGTAGCTGGAAACTGACTTATAACACAAAATGAGCTGAAAATTTTATTTCTGATCCACCCAAATTTTAATTTAAGAGGGAATAATTTATTAGTAGAAAACAGATAAAACAAAAAAAATTTTTACAATAATTAAAAGAGGAAGAAAGGAAGAAGACAGAACTAATTATTCCTAGACCTTATAGCATTTGTAATACGAATACACATACACAACTTGACCATTCATTTTGGGTAAATCCCACTTCAATCCTAAAGAGACATTATGACAAAAAATTTATGGATTGCTGTGACAGATCCTTAGTTATCAGAGCAGATGTAAACAAATCCTAAAGAAATTTAATATACAAATTTTGATACATATATTTTTGTGTTATAGTATACAACTTATAGAACATTTTAAAACTAGACACTAAAACAAATAAGCAAACATATCACCTATGTCTTATACCCACCCCCTTTATCAAACAAATTTGACTACTACTTAATGGATAAGAATATGCCTAATTTTAGCAAAAATTTCTAGAAATGCTCAATTGTAGAGTATTTTTGAACACATATTTGTTGAATAAATAAATACAAGTTCCTTTGGCCTAACTGTGTACCCTGTATGATTATAAATCTAGAACACACTGAACAGAGGTTATTTCTGAATACTACATTTAAATATTCCTCTATTTCATTAGCTCCTTTGCTTTTTTCCTAGTAATTTATCTTTTGATATTAAAAAATCCTCCTTTACCTCAAAGAAAATTAGTAATTCTGAAATTTACTTTGAAAACATAAATATATTAATTTCATTAGAAGATAGATAATAGAGATACAAAGTCTATTACACATACACCTAAAATATAAATTGAAAGGAAAATTTTAAGTATTTTAGAAAAAAACAAACTAAATCTTCACAGATTAAAAACTAAATTTAAAATATTTTTATAATTTAAAATGAAATTCAACCACTACTTGTTGCAAAGATATTTAATGTAGATTAGTTATTACATGGCAAATAGAAAATTTCAAAATAAGTGAAGATAAACTTTCCTAGAATTTTTGGGAGATTTTTCTGAAATAGATACATAAAATAGACTACCTTAATTTAACTGAAATTTCCTCATCGCTACAGCTTTAGTCACAAATATTTTTAATCTTAATGTAAAAAAAGAAAACAAGTAAGGTGATATCCTAGATTAATAATCAAAGATTCATTACATGAACAGGAAATAAATTTAAGAGCCCTGGAACAATAAGCTCAAAACACAGCTTAGCTGTCTTAATTTAGTCATATAGAGTAAGAAACTCGCCATATAGATATGCCCAGGAGTATGAAAGAATTTAAATTTATTTACACTACAGAATCTAGAAAGCAGAAACTTTTTCTCTTTGTTGCTTTGAAAGTTGCATTAATATGATTCTCACACATGTAGGAAGCTACTAAACATTTGGTAGGCTGATGAAATTTTAAATAATCTGATAAAATTATGAAAAGCCTATTAGAATACCAGCTGAAATACTTGCTTCAACTTTTATTTGAAATTATGGCATGGAGTGAATTATTCAATAGTGAATTTACAGAAGTTAAATTTTATTGAGTCATAAATATATAATTACAAGCTTCAGCTAGGTTGTTGCACATAATTACATTTGTTTTATAATCTTCAGATGTCTATACAATGGAAGTAATCAATATCGCAAAATAAATACTTGTTAAAGAAAGTAAAATATATGCCTGTCAGTAAATTAAAGCAAGCGTTTTCCCCTTCTATAAAACATGACAAATATGTCCCATAAAATCTTATAAAATAAAAGCACAAGCAAGCTTCATTTAGTTTGAATTGTTATGTTTACTGGAAAAAACAAAATGTCAGTACCACAAGGGGAAAAAAGATGGATTCTGGGTAGTTAAATGGAAATGTCAAGGGAAGGAACCATAAGTGAGTCATACATACATAGAAATAGACACAAATCTACCACAGTCAGTGAAATATACTACATCTTTCTTCTTGTAACTCAGTATTTCATGATATCTTGGACCTTAAAGTGACTCACTTCTGGGAGAAAGATAATTTTGCAACTCTAAAAATTCCACTGAGAGTAAGTATACATACTGCTATGGACTGAATGTGTTCCCCCACATTCATATATTGAAGTCCTAACCCCTCAATATGATGGCATTTGGAGATGAGGTCTTTGGGAGATAATTACAGTGAGATTAAGTCATGAGGATGGGGCCCTCATGATGGGATTAGTGGCCTTATGAGAAGATGAACCCCAACCCCCCTTCCAGGAGCACAAAGAAAAGGCCATGTGAGGACAAAATGAGAAGGTAGCCATATGCAAGCCAGGAAGAGAGCCCTCACCAGAAAATGAACCCTAATCTAGGATTTCTAGAGTCTAGAACTATGAAAAAGTAAATTTCTGTTGTTTAAGCAACGCAGTCTGGTAGTTTGTTAGAGCAGCCTGAGCAGCCTAACAAACATACTTGCAGGCAAATGCAAGGGCAATACTGTCTAGTACTCTCTCCTCATAGAAAGGGGCAAGGCTCAGTTTGGGTCAGGCCCCAAGGTATAATAGTCTAGAATGGAGTAGTCTCAACAAGTAATTTATCTTTGGTACAAATCATTTCCAAAGATCTATCCTGTAGGATACACTCTCTTTGCTTGAGATTGACATTAACCTCTGGACCATCCTCAGGAATTAATCTTTTTCTGAAGATTCAGGAGAAAAGATGATGTGGGCTCACAATTGATCTGAATTCACCATAGAATAGAATCCTCAAACTCGTGGCAAAACTAGGCCAGATTAGTAGAAAGAAAGAGACAATTCAATCAGCTAAATTGTGCTTAGTAAGAATACAAGGTTTCAATCCTGGATTCATCCACTAAACAGAGCAGTTAATTAAAGCAGAGAAAATCTAGAAGAAACAAAGAAACAAACAGCATCTGGAAATAGACATCTCTGATGTCTGTGGGCTATTACAGTGTAGAAGGGACATGAGTAAGTATAGATTATACTAAAGAGAGAGGTAGCTCTAGTGATCAAATACACAATAAAGGACATGGCTCTCCTGTTTTAAAAAAAAAGATACAATAGACAATTTAACAGTACATACTACAGCTGTCTTAACAGTATTTTATTATAAAACAAGCTCTAATATTCTGAATTACTTATATAAAAAACCAAATCATACAAGTATACAACAGATCTCAATATTGTCTCATTGTTTAAGTAACCTGCAAAAAACACCACCTTCCAACAGTTCTAATTTTTAAAGATTTATATGGAAGATAAATTCCACAGCGACTTAACCAGAAGAGTTTGTCCATCACCAGATCTTTAGCATAGAAATACTTTCTATTTGTATTCAAAGACTCTTCTGGCAACTTAATATCCCTTTGGCTCAATTCTCTAAACCAAAAGTAAATTATAGCAATGTGAAATTTCTGTAAAATTCCAGGTTAATTTGGATTTAGCTGGATTTGAAGTATTCTTGAACATTTCTCATAATGGCAATTTTTCAAAAGGCAATTATTAAAAAAAGGTGGAGTGTGTTTGGTAGGTATTAAAGCTATAAAGCGTAAAGGGTTATAAAATGCATTTTTATATGTAAAACTGATATATCTCCTGAAAAAATTAAACATACTAGTTTAAAGTTATTTAGTAAATCCTGAAAGTGTATTACTTGTTATTCCCACAAAAAAATTCAACTTCTAAGAACTGCCTTTCTATAAAGCCAAGATATGAAGCATTATGATATATCAATCTCAGCTTGCCTGTAATCTATGAGCACTGATAAAAGAAAAGAACTTCTGTGTGGTATATTATAAAAATGGTGGAAGCAGACAAAAGCATATAGCCTGGAACAGTCTATTCAATAACACCACCACATTACTTGGTTTAAGAAAACTTAATTCAGAATTAGGTTTCAAAAAGTTTAACACCAAATTTACTTTAGTAATATGAACAATATTAATCCCTTAAAAGTTAACATCTCTAAGTTCTCAAAAAAATGTTTTAATTTCATAAACTACTTATAATGCCATTCTACAAGTTTATCACCAGGAAAGTGAAAGGTGAAATTAACAAAAGGCACTAGTAAAAGCTAATGGAAAGGAAAGGCAGTACAGAAAAAAAGAATTAAGGAGAAAATTACCAATTTACTTCAAATTTATCTTCACCATTTGTCAGATTATATGATTTTCTATATCCTAAATAAGGGTACAAATCAACAAAAAAAACCTCACCTAGACAAAGCAGGTATGAATTTACTAAGTTTTGAAACTACTGTCCCATAATTTTTGCTTGAGTATGATTCTGTAGAGGAGTGAGAGAAGGAGAAGAGACAAAAATCACAAAATTATTGGAGATTTTCTTTCCTAACTATATAAACACTCCCTCCACTCCTATCCTCAATCACTAAACTGGTTATTACTGATTAGAGTGTACTGTATCTTTATCAGGTGTGTTCAACTACCTTCAATAATTAGTTTAGAACCTTTACTCTTTTTCTTTTTTGGGAGAAAGGGTCTTGCTCTGTCTCCCAAGCTAGAGTGCAGTGGTGTTATTATAGCTCACAGCAACCTCAAACTCCTAGGCTCAAGCAATCCTAGCCTCCCAAGTAGCTGGGGTTAGAGAAGCGTGCCACCATGCCTGGCTAATTTTTTCTATTTTTGGTAGAGACAGGGTCTCGCTCTTACTCAGGCTGGTCTTAAACCCTGGCCTGAAGCAATTCTCCTGCTTCAGCCTCCCAACGTGTTAGGCTTATAGGCATGAGCCACTGCGCCATAGCCAGAACCTTTACTTTTAATGTTTTCCTCTCTCCACACTTCATTTCCTTCTTTCTTGGGTGGAGAAAGAAAAGTGGTGGTTTATTCTCTCTTCAAATGTATAAATGCATACATTACTACCCCTAACTGGGAATCACTGTTAAAATAGGCAGGTTTTGATTCTCTGTCAGTTCCTCCATTCTAATTAAACAAAACAAAACAAAACAAAAACCTACCTCCCCAGCAGCAAATAAATGTAATACTTCAACTAATTGGCAATTTTAAATATTTAATATACTTCTTTAAAAAATTTACAGCTGCTGTATTATGGGGGTGAAACTCCTTCCTCATTAACACTAATGAAGGTGCTGACACAAAGCCTTAGCACATATAGATACAATGCCTTAGTATAGCACACTGTAGCCCTTCTCCCAACTTTCTGCTTCCTTTTAACCTAGTCTACAATCTCATTCTGTATATATGCCTATAAATGGCATGGATTTATAGTTCTGACTGGGAAGGGCCAGTAGCCAAGCAACTGTTTTCTGTTTTTTGTGAAACAGTGATCTCTGGGCTAAACTTAGACACTTGAATTAATTAAACCCTGCTCTGATGGCTAAGATGACTTCTAAGAGTCTTTCCAAAATGTTTTTAATTGCATTGCCTATACACCAACTACATTAATATTAAACACTAGGGAAGTAAAACACCTCTACATTTTCAGTTTGGTAACTGATCATTATCTACTATCAAGTTAAGGTATATGATTCTAAGGGAGGAAAAACAGAGCCAGGAATGTTTGTAGATCCATGAGAGCAAGAGATAGGAACATAATCACTGAGTTTTCCCATCTACAGCTAGTTCCATGTTCTCTCAGCACAGGTATCTTTTATAGATTATTACTTATTTTTAAATGGGAAGCAGTGGTGAGCACAAAATATCAAGTGTAGAATTTCAACACTCTTCTTAGAATCTTTCTTGCCCACATATACCAAGAAGTCAAGAACCTCATAACATTCTTCATGGGCTCGTGACTTTTTCTAGCATAGTGCATGTTCAGCAGAATTCCACTGAAAACTACTGCCTACACAAGTAGCATCTTGTGTTATGTTCTATAGAAACATAATGTATAATGTGGTTGGCTTTAATTGAAAGAAGAATTCCCAAAAGACTTCTTCTAATCATGGCTATAAATATAAAGGTGGCCATGTAGATTTAAAGATTAAGCCCTCTAGCATATTGCTCATTATTTTATTTCATTTGAACCTAAAGTGACAAGAAATGTCACATATACAAACTTATTTTTTGTGGTCCTAGGAAGGATCTGATAAATCAGATGACAATGGTATTCTAGAAAGAAAGATCAAAGGGATATCAAACTTCAAGAATATGTGAGGGTCAATTCACCTAAAACCAACGCCCTGTATTTTCCACTGTTCAAAAGGCTTGTAGACAATCCATTGTCTTCCATTTCAACTAGTTGCATGGTCCACTGTGAAGGAGTGAGAAAAGAGCTCTGTACTTGTTCTTGACCTGTAAAGATTTCATCATGGAAGATTAATACTGATGCTGCTGCTGCCTGTTACTGGTTGTTTCTCTTTGCAGGTGCCAATATCGGTCAGAGAACAGGATTTCAGTGGCAGAGTTGTTGCTATACTGTTATCTCTTCAGAACGGAGGCACAAGGAGAGATGAATGCCACATCGCAAGGAGCAAAGGAGAGAGAGAGAAAGAAATGGTGTCAGGTGGCATGTTGGATGTGATTTTTGTTTTAGTAGAGATTGAGATGACTGTAAATTTTTTAGTTGCTTCCTTCGGTCTGCAAAGATACATTTGTGTTGGTGCTGATGATTCTTGACTAATCCTGTTTCAATTACAAATTGGTTATGTTCTTCCAATAAAACTTCTGGCACTTATATTCAGGGCTTATAAATCAAATAAACATACTCTCATACACACACACCAAAACACACACATTAAAGCCAATCCCTACTAAACTATTTAATATTCCATACGGAGATGACAAACTTTCTATATGCATTTTCTCCAACTAATCAAATTTTAAAATCAAGAAGACAGCAAAATTTGAAGACTAGAAAATAAAGAGCAACACATACCCACACGGTGTTGATATCACAATTCTGAATAACAGCAGTGTTAAGACATAGGTATTGGTTCTAATAACTTTCAAAATTCTTATTTCCTCATCAGTTAGGGGTATTATGATCAGTAATATGTATCTTTTAAAAAAATACTATGACCATGAAGAGAATCTATTACAATGATGTTAGTTTTTCAGGGTTTTTTTTTTTTCTTTCTTTTTTAAGCTATTTTTGTTAATTTAGTGACAATCCTTGAAAGCACATCCACACAGTATCCTTCAACTCTAGAATAATGATCTGACTACACAATCAACCTAGCAGAGTTTTCAAATCATAAAGACAAATCTAAACCCCAAACTGACATGCCACACAAACTTTCCCATAACTGGAATTTATCAAGACTGGTATAAAGACAAGATCAGCCATAAAAGCAAAATGGTATATGGTTAGTTTCCTCAAACCCACAGATATCATTAGTACCTTTGCCTCAAAGGAATAACTTTTTAAAGATAGGAAATTACTTCCTTTGCAACTGCAGCTTTCAATAAGTGATAATTGGGGAAGTTTAGTGTAATTACTGGTAACAAAAAAGTTACTTGTTCTTTTTGAAATAGTTTCAGGAATAATTTTATAGTCTCCATATATTCTATTACATAGTTCTAGTCTGTGAAATCCTTAAGATATAAAAAAATTAAAGAATACCTATAGTTTTTTTTTAAAAATGTGCTTTCTCTGTTGACCTTTAAAAATAAATTGAGTAAAAATCAATATATTAGCTAATAATAAAGAAATGTTCTAGTTGATAACAGCAGTCACTAACATAATTTCCAGGAAAGGAAATATGTGAGAGAAAGAGAAAGAAAAAAGTGTGTGAAAAATAATCTATTTAAAACTGTCCTCCTTTATCTGTAATGAAAATGAAATAGCATATTTCTAAAAAAAAATTTAGGAAAAGCAAACATTCCCACTATTCTAAGAGAGATGCAATGAAAGCTCCAAGTGAATTAATTTTTCTGAATATGAAGAATCAACTTTCTATTCATCTACAACAAAAGAATTCTAGGAATAAATCACATGAATAGCCACTGAAATAGGAGTGAGAAAAAGTTCAAGTTCTGGGTTTGTCACTTACTAGCAGTATTACTTCAAAAAAAGCATATATAGAACATCTTGGCACTCAAAAAATTAAAATTAATGTTCACTCAAATACGGTTAAAACTTCAAAGTCTATAAAGTAATATTACGTAATTCTCTTGAAATGGGAATTTGAATCATGCCTGTATCAGGCACGATGTGGCAATAAATCACTTAGTGAATGAGTGAGCAATGATTGTACAAACTGATAATAACTAAAACAATAAATATTAGATAAAACTCTTGATACAGTGGGGGGAAAAAAGGTGATGCTGCAGAGTGATTTTCCTACTCTCACAAGACGAAACTAATAAGCCCATAAGTAAGTTTACATTTACTTTTTGGTGGTAACTAGAAATATCTATTTATTTTATCCATGTACTTACTTTTGGAAATTTCTACCTATTTTTCATTCTTTACTCTATCATACTTTAACAGCTTTGGATTTATTATTTTTCTAATCCTACAGAGTAGCATAAAATGTGAACTAAACTTTGTGATTTATTCAATAGTAAATATATTTTTTCGCATTTTAGTTTACCTATTCAGTTATTATGATGAAATATAATGCATGTCATACATTATCCATTTCAAGAAAAAGTAAATAGGCCTCCTATTCTTGTAAGTCCATGTGGCATGGGCTTCCCAATGAAGTTTTGTCCTTCAGCACTAACAAACTTAATGATTAATTCTGCTTTATGTCAAGAGCTTACAAAAGGAAGAGAATGAGTCACCCCTGCTAATGCAAGAGTATGCCAGGCTCCAAATCTAAACCCTAAACTGACATACCACAGGTTATATTTCCTGTGTAGGATATAATGAACATCAAATATTCACAGATCAGATCAGATCCAGCCTGTGGTAGAAGCTATATAATTACAAGTTGGGGTACAGTTCATGTCAGCTTAATAAACCTAGGTGTATAGGGAGCCAATAAGACAAGAAGTAATAACATCTTTTCTCTTGACTCAAGCCTTTCCTGTGTGAGTTATAAGTTTATCTAATCTATTGCTCTTTTAGAAAACAGAATGACCTATTTTCCAACTGTGCTTTAGAATGCCAAATAACTTATTTTTAATACATGCTCTTTATTGCCTATTATTTTTTAATTATACAACTAAAACATTAGTACCCAGTTGTAAGCAGACAACTGCTATTTAATGTTATAAGGTGACACTATTTGCTCACTTTTGTTCCCCGTATGTACTACTATCAACTTTCTTCATAATGCATTCATTCTTCTCACCCAAAATAGCCTCTCAGAAGAAAATATGAATATTTATGACATGAGAGTATGTTTCAGCATTATTAGTTGATTCATTCTCCCAAAATATTCCATGATGGAAGTTAAAGAAAAGTTATGTTGTAAATTGGTTAAGAAGAAGATGAAGTCAGAAATCTAAGACTGCTCAGTAAATTCAATAAAAGCTAAAAGAAAAAAAAGCAGGAAAGAGATTATGGAGGGGACAATTATTAGAAAGAACAAGTAAATACAAAAAATGTAGACGTCAAACACTGAGAAAGAGGATAATATGAAGGTTAGACGAGAAGGTGTGGTACTCTAGAACATTTTACAAGTGTTTATATAATATCTAGACATACAAGTATACCTCACTTTAGAAAACCAACGTATTTTTCACAGAAACCAAATATTTTCAAAGTATCATGGAAAGCTTTAAAATCAACCAACCACCAACCAACCAAAAACAAGGTTTCCTTTAAAGCCTTTTCAAAAATGTATTTTTTCACTCTGGGAGGCTGAGGCGGGCGCTCAAGGTCAGGAGTTTGAAACCAGCCTGAACAAGAGCGAGACCCCATCTCTACTAAAAATAGAAAGAAATTAATTGGCCAACTAAAAATATATATAGAAAAAATTAGCCAAGCATGGTGGCGCATGCCTGTAGTCCCAGCTACTCAGGAGGCTGAGGCAGGAGGATCCCTTGAGCCCAGGAGTTTGAGGTTGCTGTGAGCTAGGCTGACGCCACAGCACTCTAGCCCAGGCAACAGAGTGAGACTCTGTCTCAAAAAAAAAAAAAAAGGTTTTTTTTGAAATAGCCAATTCCTAATTTAACTGCTTTATAATTTCAGATTTTATATAAAAGATTTTCATAAAATAAGGCACACATGTAAAATGTCAGCATTAGAAAGAGTAATTTAAAATTTGCTATTATATGTGAAAATAATAACCGTCCAGTCAAAGCTCTAAGTACATATTTAGTATCACTATAACTAAGTAAATACTTAGTATCCCTTTATCACTAAAGGCTAGTTAGAAAATAATTGTTAAATCTTTATATGGAACATCAAGCACATGTCCCTATGAATTCATTTTCAAAATAGCTTAAGTGGGCACGCAAATACAGCTCATTCTGTACTAAAAGTCCCCCCTTCCCTTCTATAGTTCCATTTTTTATAAAATTATTACAGTTCTAAAGCTCCATCTGTTATAGAGAATAGATTGAAGTTGCCAACTATATTCTCAAAGAGGAGGAAAAGTAGTCAATAATTACAGTAGAACAGAATAGAAGGACTTAAGGGAAAAAAAAAAGACCAAAATAAGTCATTTCAGAATTCACTGTTCAAGTAGTTGAGGTTGAAGCTTTATGCATAGTGGCAAAGACAGATATGGATGGCATAGTAAAGGACACTAATGCAAATTATATATAAAACATTTATAATTTTTTCTATTTCCTGTAATTAAATGGTAGGTCCCAGGCATACTGATAACATTTTAAAAACAAATTAATATATAGTGCAATAACAGCTGCTACCAGAACGGGTTTCTCTGTTCTACCTCACCCTATCCCATGGAGACGACTTCATAGATACTATTATCGATTAGTTCACCAACTCAGGTTTAGCTACAATTCAGCCTATTAAAAATATTTTAACAACCTGACAAGCAGAAAGAAGAATTAAAAATTGGGTCAAAGAAAAAGAATTTTATGTCTGTCGAGTAACTTCATTTTGCGGGGAAAAAAATCTACTGTTATCACTACTTCTTTGAAATGGTTTGAATTAAAATTAAGACCTGTAAAAACAAGGGGCTGATTACAATTTCAGAGTTTACAAACAAGTACAAAGCTATACATTAAAAACTTATTATAATAATACATAGTAACATTTTTTCTAAATTACATCACTTTATACATACTATTACTGATGATTAGGCTCTTTTAAATTTTTCCATGTAGATCTTTTAATCAATACATTTAAATCATGCTTTCAACAAATTAATTAAAGTTAAGCCAAAGAAATACGTTTTCTATTTATTTATAATTGTGATTTCAATTTATTATGAAATGGACACAAACAATATGGAACTTTGCATTTCATTTTTAAAATGAAGTTTTTTTTTTTGTTTTTTTTTACCAAAAGGTAGTACTTAAACAGAGTAATCTAAAGACCCTGGAGGTCTGGCCAGGAATCATTCCTCCACTATAGGGACCTGGTTTATCAGCATCTCAAGATTTTTAAGTTGCCACAAGATAAAGAAATGTTAGTTTAATATACTCAACATAAAAATGTAACTTTAATGCACCTCTATTCTTATCTGAAGTTTTGAATTTGGGATCTTTCTCTCTTAAATTTTGGCTTCTTAAATAAGAGACTTGAAACTCTTTACAAATTCTGGTAACAAGTTCAAGTAAAAATCCAGCATATGCTTCACATACCTTTTTGAGATGTCCTAGTCTAAGTTTGAAAATTTCTTCCTGTTCATGATATTCTGCCAAAGTCAACCTGTCAAAAGTGAAATTTTAATTCTACATATTGAGATTAATACTTATTATTTCTTATTAAACAACTAACAAATATGATAAAATTAATCAAATGGAAATACTAACACGTGGACAACTTTCAGCCCAAAATAAAATATATAAGTCAAAATTCTTTTAAAATATTCTTCAGAATATATTTAATACTTATAGATGGAAGAATTAACTAATTCCACAACTATTTAATGAATATCACATATCAAGCAATGTTCTAGAATTTAGATTCTAAGGATCCAGTGAAAAACAAGACAATTTTTCCTTTGAGTTTGAGTGCTACTTTATAGTGGGGGTAAGGAGGTAGAAAAGAAACCATTTAATGAAGAAATAAAACAACTTTAGTTGTTTTATTTAAGTAACAATAAATGTTATGAAGAAAACAAAAAAAGGGTGGTGTGGTAATGACTAATTGTATTATGCTAATTCAGACTGGGTGTTAGGGAGGTGGCCTTGATCTAAACATCAAAGACAACCATGAAGGACTTGGAGGAGCATATTCCAGACATGGATTATAGTAAGTGCACAGACCCTAAGATGAAAACAGTGTTGGCATATAAGTAGAAAAGAAAAAAAATCTGAGCCTCAGAATGTAGTCAAAGAGGTTGTGAGCAGCAGTAGGAGAGGCAAACGGGTATATATGATGTACAGATTTGTGGGTCAAGCAAAGAATTTAAATTTTACTCGTAAGAGTAATGGAAAATCGCTGCAAAGGGAGTCAGTCCAGTTTCGGCATAGTATTAAAAAGAGAAAAAAAAAAAGATTCTCCTTCAGTGTTAGGAGTGAATAAGCAATATAAATGTTAAAACTATAGTCAAAGTACCAAATTCTTATATTTCAAATTCTTAATAAATAGATACAAGACTTTAAGTCTTGAAAGTGCTGCATGGTTATTTTTATTTTCAAATATTCTTACATAACTTTGAAAAATAACCAGTTTGACATATGCAGAACCATAACAAGACTTATACACTTTGTATTAAATAACATTTCCTAAGAAAAAATGATTCTGTGTTCTGATAAAGAAAAAATCACCCCACAACAAAGTAACTTCCACATCATCATACTCCAGTTTGAAAGAACTGCTGTTATCTATCATATTTAAGCCCTTGTTTGTTAGCTTACTTATGCGTTCTGACAGTATTTGCTTAAGCTACTAACTCAGGTGTGATTTATTTATGTTTGGTTCAGGTCCCTGAGCAACATTTAGTATAAATGCTATTTCCCTTTAGCTAGATGCTAATTAAATTTACTAATTCTAAAAAGGGGGTATGCAAAGGAAATAAAACCAAGAAATTCAGTTAATATTCCACTAGATACATCCTAACAGCTAAAAGTTAAACATTTTAAATTAAATCTGTCTATCTAGTCTTAGGGTAACTCAACTACTGCATTTTATTACACTGAATATAATAATACTTAACAGCTGCAGCAGTTGCTTATTGTATATCTAGAGAATTAAATGTTGCAGTGTGAACAGAGACAAGGTAAGAGAGGGAGAAGGGTTCAGAAAGGTAATACTGAAAGAAAATGAGGTTTAGAAACTAAAATTAATAATATCTCAACTAACCCAGTTAAAGAAATCTGTAGGAAAATTGGCAAATAGCTTCTGGATATGCATACAGGTTTGTGCCACTGGTGGAAGTTTACCTGTATAACAATATCATAATCTCCTATTCTTAAGTATGGTTTTAGGCTCACTAGTAGGCCACAGGATGGGCTCAGAATTAATTTCTTAAAGATATGTAAATATTTTTTATTTTCTATATAGGAACAAAATGTAATTCTATACTTCGATTTTGAGTTACAAAATGGCTAAAATTTGGTATTCATAAACCAAAATTAGTACATGACTTGAGTTTTCTGAAATTTGTATAGTCGTATCCTACCAAGAAGTTTGGATATCATGCAAAATTGCAAAGCTCCTACACATGCAGATGGCTGGACTTTCTGCAATTTAGAGGGAATGACATTTTGTTGTCTTGAGTTGGCAGGCTATTGACTTTTCCAGGGCAGCGATTCTTAACATTTTACAATCAAAGATAACTAAAAGAAATCTGAAGATAGTTATAAACACTCCCCCCAGAAAATTTTACATACATATCATCTTGGGGTTCACAGACCCCAGTTTAAGAGTTTCTATTCTACTGTCTTATCTTGACAATTAGAATGCAAACCCCAATTGGCAAAAGAGCCATTTCTTACATTTCTCTGCATCTTTCTATTAGGCATTACCTGGCATATTGTAGCTTTTTAGATATCTGTTGTCTATTTGCTTTAAAAAAAAAGTTCTCAAAAGAAATCTATATATTTAGATTTTTAAAAATTGGAGACAATCTTCTTTAAAGAAATAGGATTTTACTGCATAGAATGAAAAGAGCTAAGCTAAGAAAATGTTAACATTAATAGCTTTTAATTACCAATTATTTTCATTTGTTTTTAGATGCTTAAAAAATCTACCCTCTCAAGCAAGTCAGTTGATTAAGTTACTGAGCAAATCTTTTACTCAGATAATGCAAAGATATAGCTGATCTCTTCCTAAATGAATCATACTTGATATTAGACTAAATTATTAATATTTTATTATGTGCACATATACATACATGTGTATTTATTTAGGAGCATGCTAAAGCTCCTAAATAAAGCTATTCAGTAGGTTTATATAAATTAACTTTTATTTAAAGTCAACAAGTTTAAACTCTAAACATAAGACTTAATTCCTGACAATCTTCCATAGTAAGTTTGAGTGAATGAGAATTTTATTTTTAATTTAAGAAGTATTTTACAATAGTTTACTAGGAATGTAGTATGACAGTATTAGAAATAGCTAGTAGAAATAACAGAAAACAGGGAATACTAATTTTAAGCAAATTTGACATTCAATGTTTTAAAGACATTTTGTTTAAAAGCATGAAGACTCAACATTAAGGAATACAAACTACAGTAAATAGACTATTAAAGGCACTTACAGTCTATTTGTTTATTACAATATAACAAACCCTGAACATTTAACCATTTAACATTTAATGGCTATGCACTGAAGATCAGATTTTTAAAATGGAGGTAGGGAGTATAGAATGGATGAGACTAGTCTGCCTTTTAAAATAGTTACCCTTTACTGTTACGCTCTGAAAATAGCCTTTGAAAAGAGTTTTCTGCTTGAAAATAGTTAAGCAGTTCTTCAACAAATTAAACACAGACTTACTAGATGACCCTGAAATACCACACCTAGGTATATACCCAGAAAAAATGAAAACATATGCCCCCACAGAAACTTCTACACAACTAAGAATAGAAGGGAATTTCCTCAAAGGTATAAATGGCATTTATAAAAAAAAGACCAACTTTGGGTTGTAACAGTGTCCAAACCCCTTAGTCCCTGAAAAAACCAGACCAACTAACATCATATTTAATGGTGAAAGATTGAAAGATTTCCCCCTAAGATCAGGAACAAGGTAATGATGCCCACTTTTACCACTGTTATTCAATACTCTACTGGAAGTCCTACCAGAGCAGTTTGGTAAAAAAAGGAAATAAAATGTATTCAAATTGTAAAGGACAGAGTAAAAGAATCTGTATTCACAGATGATGTGACTGTATTGTTAGATAATCCCCAAAAGTTTATAAGAAAAAAACCACTACAGCTAATAAATAAATTCAGCAAGGCTGCAGGGCATGAGATCAATACACAAAAATTAGTTGTGTTTCTATACATGAGCAATGAACAACCTAAAAAGGATATTAAGGAAGCAATTACATTTACAATAGCATCCAAAAGAATAAAATACCTAGGAATAAATTTAACCTATGAGGTGACAGACTTGTATACTAAAAACTACAAAACATTGCTAAAGAAATTTAAAAAGAGCCAATTAAATGAAAAGACAATTTATGTCCATGGATTCAAAGACTTAACATTAAGAGTACAGTACTTCCCAAAGTGATCTACAAATTCAATGCAACACCTATCAAAATTCCAATGGCTCTTTTTGCTGAAATGGAAAAGCTAATGCTCAAATTCATAAGGAATTACAAGGGGCCCAAAACATATTTAATGTTGAAAATGAAAAAACAAAGTTGGAGGACTTACACTCCCAATTTCAAAACTTATTACAACAATCAAAACAGTGTGGTACTGCCATAAGAGTAGACATACAGACCAATGAATAAATTTGAATCCAGAAATAAACCCAAAAATCTATGGCCAGTTTATTTTTAACAAGGGGTCTAAGACCATTCAAAGAATGGGAAAGAATAGTCTTTTCAACAAATGGTGCTGAAACAGCTAGAGAACCACATGCAAAAGAATGAATTTAGATCCACCACCTCCCTTCTATGTACAAAACTTAACTGAAAATGATCTAAAACTATTAGAAGACAACACAGGGATAAATCTTCATGACCATGAATTTGGCAAAGGATTCTTAGAGTTGTACACCAAAAGCATGAGCAACAAAAATCAGTAAAATAAACTTAATAAAAATTTAAAACTTTTGTACATCAAAGGACATTCTTAAGAAAGTAAAAGACAGAATGGGAGAAAATGTCTGCATATCATATATCTGATAAGGGTTTAATATTCAGAATATATAAAGAACTCTTACAACAAAAAGATAAACAGTCCAATTAAAAAATGAGCAAAAGATATGAACAGACATTTCTCCAAAGAAGATATAAAAAGGCCAATAAATCAAAACCACAATGAACTATCACTTCATACCCACTAGGATGGTTATGATTTTAAAAAGGAAAATAAAAAATATTGCTGAGGATGTGGAAAAATAGGAACTCTTAGTTATTGCTGGTGGGAATGTAAAATGGTGCAAATGTAGAAAATAGTTAAGTAATTCTTCAATAAGTTAAACATAAAATTATCATACAACCCTGAAGTAGCACTCCTAGGTATATATCCCAAAGAAATGAAAATGTATGTCCACACAAAAACTTATACACAAATGTTTATGGCAGCATTATTATTAACAACCAAAGGGTAGAAACAACCTAAATGTCCATCAACAAATGAATGGCTAAAGGAATGGTGCATAAACACACAATGAAATATTATTCAGTTATAAAAGGAATGAACATACAACTTGGATCTTGAAAACTTATGCTAAGTGAAAGCCAGACACAAAAGGTCACATAAGGTATGATTCTTTTTATATTAAATATCCAGAAGAGGCAAATACACACAGAGAAAAAGCAGGTTATTTGCTACCAGGGGGTGAGGAGAGGGAGAGATGAGGGTATTTTATGAGTACAGGGTGTTGTTCTGGGTTAAGGAAAAAGTTTTCAAACTAGAGAAGTGGTGATTGTATAACACTGTGAATGCACTAAATGCCACTGAACTGTACATTTTAAAATGGTTAATTGTCTGTTAAGTGAATTTAACTTCAATTTTTAAAAAATGTATCACTGGGAAAAAGAAATAGGGGTATGTGGGAGGGATGAAACTAGTCTGTCTTTGAAAAGCCCAAATGTTCACAATATAATAGAAACTAAATTGAGAATTAATGACTTATACAAGGTACTACTGTGTTATGCAGAATAATGGCTGCCCAAAGATGTCCATGTCCTAATCCCCAGGACATGTGAATATGTTAGGTTATACAGAAAAGGAATATTAAGGTAGCAGATGGAATTAAGGTTGTTAATCAGCTGACCTTAAAATAAGAAGTTATTCTGAATTACCCATGTGGGCCTAATATAATTACAAGGATCCTTAAATGTAGAAGAAAACAGCGAAAGTATCAGAATCAGAGTTATGTGACATGTCAAAGACTTTACAGGCCACTGCTGGCTATGAAGATGGAAGGGGATCATGAACCAAAAAATGTGGGCAGCTTCTAGAAGCTGGATAAGGCAAGGAAATGATTTCTTCTCAAGAGCGTCTAGATGGCACACAGCCCTGCTGTCACCTTGATTTTAGCCCAACTGAGACCCACTTCAGATTTGTGATCTCTAAAACTATAAGGTAATAATTTTGTGTTGTTTTAAGCCATTAAGTTTGTGGTAATTTGTTACAGCAGCAATAGGAACCCACTACAAATCTTGGTACCTGAAAGTAGGATGCTCCTATAACAAATATCTAAAAACTTCGAAGTGGCTTTTGAATTGGGCAAGGGACAGAGGCTAGAAAAAATTTAAGAAACTTAATTTTTAAAAATCTTATATTGCCTTGAACAGATTGTCAACAGAAATATGGGTGTTAACAACCCTGCCAGTGAGGACTGAGGAGTTCCAGAATCACAGTGGAGAAAACATTTATCACATTAGAGAATACCTAAATTGTCATGAAGAAACTGTTGGTAGGAACACAGATATTAGGCACGCTATTAGAGAAGGCTCAGAGGAACTAAGGAGCATGTTATTGGAAACTGGAGGGAAGGGGATCCTTGTTGTTAGGGCAGAAAGCTTAATAAGATTTTATCCTCCAGTTATGTGGAAAGCCAAACTTATAAGCAATGAGTTTGGATATTTAGCTTAGGAGATTTCCAAGCAAACTGCTGAAGGTGTAGCCTGGTTTCTTCTTGCTGTTTATAGTAAAACATGAGAGAAAGAGATAAGCAAGAAACTAATAAACAAAAAAACCAGGACTTAATGGTTTAAGAAACTCTAATCCTATTCAGAATGCAGAACATGCTAAAATTGAGATTTACTATCAGAAAAGCTGCTCTTATAAAGTGTGTGTGTGGGACAAGCATGGAGGGAAGACTGTGTGAAGAGACACAGGGAGAAGACGGCCATCCACAAGCCCAGGAGAGAGGTCTGAAACAGATCCTTCTCTCACCGCCCTTGGAAGGAACCAACCCTCCAAAACTCAAGTGATGAAAAGCAAGTAGGAAAGGAAGGCTGGGTGATTCTGCTCACAGCTCTGCTTAGAAGCCTAGTATGTCTGAGTACAGGGGACCCTCGATTCTCACATGAGGATCTGACACAAGAGAGGGTGAAGACTGGGTAGATGTTGAGTGTAATCATGCTATTGTTGTTATGACAACGGCCTGTTCGCCATCACCACATAGGGGACCTGGCCTGCCAGATGGAAGATGTCTAGAGCCACAGCCCCGGGCCTGGATCTCCTGATCCACCAGGCCTCCAACCTCACCTCTTGGACTCTTGCAGCCTCACCTGGCTTTGGTGCTCCCCCCACTGAGCCCTGACTCCCCTTTCCCTAGCTCATGCCCCTCCCCCCTTCTCCCCATCAATCCTGCCTGGCAGACCTGGGCAAAGGCTTCCAAAGTGACTGGTGGGCAGGAAGGGATGGTGATTGTGGGTCTTGGTTTTAAATGTGGAGAGAAGAAAATTTACAATGCACAGATAAGCAAGAAGATAAATTACCATCCAAATCTACCATCTAGAGATAAAAAATACATAAAAGTTTGTAAAAAAAAAAAAAAAAGTGTGTGTATGTCTATCTGGATAACCTTTTGCTAATACCACAGGAAAATTAAAATGGCAGAGTATTTAGTCAAATAAAAAAGTCTTTGAAGAGAGGAAGCATGTGACTCAGTTCCCTCCAACATTCTCAGCAGAAAATATCAATGGAGTTATCTAGGAAAGAACTGTGGAGTACCCTCTTGTCTAATGGAGAGAATCCTTGTGTCATACATGGGAGACCCTTGATCATTTTATACCAGCAGAAACACTGACAGCTTGAACTTAAAAAGGACAGAGAGAGTATAAAAGGAATGAAGGCTGCAGACTCCCAAAACTCTGTAGGCAAAAAACAAGTTGATAAAGCTGTTCAGAACAAAAACATGCTAAACACTTCATGAAAAAGAAAGGATAACCCAAAGGACAGAACTTTGAGCCCAGAAGGCAGAGGTACAAGCCATGGAAGATGATTCCCAAACTGTGAAACCAAATGGAATTTGTCTGGATGAATTTTGAAATTCCCTGGGTTCAGTGATTTCTTCCATTAATTCCTATTTTGAACAGGAATGTCTGTAACTGTTATCCAATGCCTGCCTCAGCACTGTTATTTTGGCAAGAGGTAACTTGCTTCTTGACTTTCATAGATAAAAAAAAATTGTCTCTCAGTGTGGATTATACCATGAGCCTCACCCATACCTGATTTATTTGATGAGATTTGGAAACTTTCGAGCTAATGAGATTTAGGACTTTGAGTTGATACTGTAATGGGTTCAGACTTTTGGGGATGATGAGACAGGGTAAATGTATTTTGCGTGTCGGAAGAATGTGAATCTTTGGGAGTCAGTGGGCAGACTTATAAATTTTATTTTCAGGAAACTGGGAAAATGCACAGAAGAGGTAATATCTGAACTTGATTAAAGAGAAGGAAGCCAGGAAGAAACAAGGCATAAGGGAACATGGTGACCCAACAGAATAGCATGAGATACTCAAACAAAAAGAAAAATAAATGCACACTGTAGGTTAAGGAAATTACCTTTTACTGCGTGTTTGCTAAAAGCTTTAATCACAGATCAATGTTGAATTTTATTTAATGTTTTTTATTTTGGAAACTATTAAGATGATCATATGATTTTTCTGTTTATGTGTTAAATTACATTGATCTTTCTAATTTTATTATTTATTAATTTTTGAGACAGGGTCTCACTCTCTTGCCCAGGCTAGAGTGCAGTGCTGTAATCATAGCTTACTGCAACCTCAAACTGCTAGGCTCAAGCGATCCTCCTGCCACAGCCTCCCAAGTAGATGAGACTATAGGCACGCACCACCATGCCTCACTAATTTTCCTCTTTTTTGCAGAGATGAGGTCATGCTATGTTGTTCAGGCTGGTCTCAAACTTCTGGCCTCAGAAATCCTGCCTCGACTTCCCAAAGTGCTAGATGGCAGGTGTAAGGTACTGTGCCTGGCCTGATGTTTCCAATCTTAAACCAACCTTGCATATCCAAAATAAACCTAACTTAGACTGGATAAATTACCAGTTTTATATATTATATGTTGTATTTATGTTACTACTATTTTATTTAAGATTTGTGCATTTATTTTTACGAGTGTGATTTGCCTATAACTTTCCTTCTTGTACAGTCATTGTTAAGTTTTGGCATCAACATTAGGCTGGCCTCATAAAATAAGTTGGAAGTACTTTTGCCTTTTCCGTTCTTCAGCAAAGTTTATAAAAGACTGGCACTATTTCTTCCTTAAATGGCTGATGGAATTCTTAGATGAAGTCATGTGGATCTGCAGTTTTCTTTGATCAAATGGTTAAATTACAGATTTAACTTTTTTCCCCTAAATTTTGGGGTGACCTAGAATACAGATCCAATGTCTTCAATAGTTACAGAACTATTTGGATTTTGTTTCTTCTATTGTCAGTTTGGTTCAGCTGTATTTTTCTAGAAATATCTACAGACTCAGTAGTAATATTCCTTTTTGCATTCCTGGTAATGGCTGTGTCTTTTTATAACATCAGTTTTATCTATTTTATTAGGTTTTATTTGCCCCCAAACTTTTAAACTCATTTTTTAATTGGTTGATTGTGTTATATGTATATTTCCTATATTATTAATTTCTATTCTTATCTTTTCCTCTTCCTTCTTTGGTTAATTCCGCTGCTCATCTTCTAACTTCTTAAAATAGATGCTTAGTTTATAAAGTTTCAATTTTTCTTCTTTTTCCACATATGTAACTAAGACTATAAATTTCCCTTTCAATACCATTTTAGATATAGCTTACAAATTTTGCTATGTACCACTTTCAGTATCACTTATTTCAAAATATTTTCTCATTTCCATTGAGATTTTTCCACTATTTCTAGCTAATTCTACTGTGGTCAAAGAACATATTCTGTATGATTCCAGTCATTATCCCCCAGGAGTTCTACCAAATTTAAAGAACAGTATCACTCTAATACAAACTTTTTCAATCCTGTGAAATTTACTGAGACTTGCTTTATAATCAATTTTTTTTTTATTTCAGCATATTATGGGGGTACAAATTTTAAGGTTGCGTATAATCAATTTTTTATAGTTGATATTTTAAAAAGTCCATGCTTAAAAAAAGAACCTGTATTCTGCAGGTATTGGGGGATGTTCTATTAATATATACATCTATTAGGTTAAGTTTGTTAATCTCATCAATCTACATTGTTTTATTTTTATCTGCATGCTCTATTTCTAAGCAATGTGTTTAAATCTCCCAGATTAGATCTTATACATCTCTTTATTAACAATTTATTTATCCTGAGGACATGTTATTACATTTATATAAATTTGGAATGGTTATACCTTCCTAGTGATTTTATAACTATGAAACAACCACTTTATTTCTAATAATTTTTTTTTTTTTGGGCTTTGAATTTTACTATGTCTGATTTAATCCAGTTTTCTTTTGGTTGGTGTTTGCCTGGAATATCTTTTTCTAAATATCTTTTCTTTTTTTATTTCAATATATCTTTTTTCCCTCTAGGTACTTTTAAGAATTTTTTTCTCTTTGCCTTGATTTTCTGAAATTTCATTATGACATGTCTAGGTGAGTATTTCTTTTTTTCATCCCTCTTGGAATTTGCTGGCCACCTTCATGAACCTGTAGACTGATCTTATTCATCTGTTTTGAAATACTCTCAGTTAGCTAATCTTCAAATATTGCCTGTGCTCCATTTAGTATTGTATATTCTAAAGACTGTCAGCTGCCTTGTCAATAGTAATAATGTAAGTCCAAAGACAGTAAAATATCTTCAAATAACCACCAACCTAAAATTCTAAAATTAACCCAAGAATGAAGGCAAAATAAAGTTATTTTCAGACAAACAAAATCTGGGACATCACTACCAAAGGAAATTTTCTAAAGGGTATTCTTAAGTAGAAGGATCTTGCCAGATGTAAGATGTAAGATCAGTAATTATAGAAATAAGTGAAATGCAAACAACCAATAAATATGTGGATAAAGTCTATATAAACACTGACTATATAAGACAGTAATGATGTCCTGTAGGTAAATGTGTATATATGTGTTTATATATGTATGTGTCTGTGTATATAAACACACTACTTCTAACAGAGAAAAAGAATGAAATAAAAACTGATCAATCTAATAAAAGGTAAGAAAAAAATGATAGTGACTAGGCAGAATAAACAGAAAGCATAAAGACAGACCAGATTTAAGCCCTAATAAATGATTACACGAATTAAAAATGGAAAAAAATGCTCCAATGAAGGAAAAGTTTTTCATAACGGATCTTTAAATAATCAAAAACCCACACATTGTTCATCAAGAGTGAACCCTGATGTAAACTATAAACTTTGGATGATAATGAGGTGTCAATCAATGCAGGTTCATTGATTGCAACAAATGTACCACTCTGGTGTAGGATGTTGATAATAGGAAAGAATGTGTTGTGTGGGGCCAGGGGGTATATGTGAACTCTGGATTTTCTGTTCAATTCTGCTTTAAAAAATAAAGTTTAAACCAATTATACACTATTTACAAGAGATACATAATCCACTATTAATACTAAATAAAATATATTCTTCAATTAAAATTAAAGCTGTAATAAAAAACAATTGCCTCTAAAATTTCAAAAATATGAAATGTAAGGTAAAATATTATTGTTTATTTTGTAGTCATTCTCTGTGAAACATGAAACATTTAAGTCTAATAGAGATAATCAAAACTTAATTTGATTCATTTGGAATGGGTTGTTACAAAAAGAAAAAAAAAACCTGAATTTGAAATGTATTTTAATGAAATAAAAGTCTTGATAAAAATGTATTAATAATGGAAAAATCAATGCAAGGATCCTTAGACTTTATCCAGAAATATCAGCTATCTAAATTATTTCTACTGAATAAAAAAAATCTTTGTGACTAAAATTAAAAACTACTACCTAAAGAACTGAATGACTCTTGCTAGTAGTTAAAAATAAATTAAGAGCCTGCAACCATGCAAGTATGTCATTAACTGAGTGGATGGTGATGCTGGAGACAGAAGGTACTACGGCAATACCTCAAAGTGATAATTAACTCCTATCCTTTAGTGGTTAAGGAAAAGCTTTCAGAAGGCAGTATCTACTGCAGGACTTAAAAGATGAACAGAAATTAATATAATGGAGAGTCTGAAAGTTGGCGGTGAGGGGGAGGTACTAGTCAATGGCAAAGATGAAGCTAGACAAGTGGGAAAGAGCCAGATCAAAATTGCTTTATAAATCATATTAAAACTTTTGGATTATATCATTCAAGTAATGGAGAGCTCTGTTAGGGCTATAAAGAGAATGAAAGGAGCATATATTTATTTCAGAAAAATGAGTCTGATTGCAACATGAAAATGGATTGCAGGACAAAACCAAAGTTGCATGGGGGAAAAGAGTAAAAAAGTAACCCAATTAAGAGAGAGCAGTAAGTCAGTGCTGTGTCTCACACCTGTAATCCTAGCACTCTGGGAGGCTGAGGTGGGAGGATCACTTGAACCTCAGGCGTTCGAGACCAGCCTGAGCAAGAGTGAGATCTCATCTCTACTAAAAACAGAAAAATTAGCAGGGCATTGTGGCGTGCATCTGTAGTCCCAGATACTCATGAGGCTGAGGCAGGAGGACGACTTGAGCCCAGGAGTTGGAGCTTGCAGTGAGTTATGATGACGCCACTGCACTCTACCCAGGGCAACAGAGTGAGACTCTGTCCCCCCACCCCCCAAAAAAAGGGCAGTAACTTGAGTCAGAATGGTGCCATGGTGCCAGTAGAAACTTTATCATAAAGGATAAATGGACAGTTTTGCTATCTTAGAAGGACTGGGTATCTATACAGGTGGAGTTAAAGCTAACACATACTTTAATACAACCACTCACCTATCCACCCATTTGCTCGTTTGTTTTTTCTTAAGCAACAAATTTAATTTACTAATCTACAAAACGTACGGTTTTAAAAAAATAACTATAGCCAAATGGTTTAACTGCAACTTACAATTAAATTTCTTACAAGTGCAAGAAAATTAGGAAAGGCTTGAAGAAGGAAGTAGATTTTGAGATGGACTTTTGAAAGATAAAATTATCACAACCTACTCACTAATGGATTAAGAAAGATCAGTGAAATCTATACCTAAAATGTTAAGGGTCACAACCAGAATCCTTGCATGTGAAAAGATGGTAGTATCACTCACTAATAGAACACGGGAAAGGGGAGAGGTATGTGTATATAAAGAGAGACTGAAGAGGGAAAGACAACAGTAAATAGAGTTTTGTTTTTTTTTTTAAGTAATACAGTTTTGAACAGGCTGCATTAGAGGTTCCTGTGAGGCATTTAAGTACTTATATCAACTAAGCAGGGATATGACATTCAAGATTGAGATGGAAGTATCTGATACTCAAGAGTGAAAAGTGGGCTGGAGATAGTAGTTTGGATGTTAGCATGATATATACGGTAACAGAAACCCTGAGAATAGATAACACTCAAGGAGAATATGTTGAGTGTGAAATAAGATGGCCTAGGACATATTCCTAAAAATTACCCACATTTTACAGATTGGGAAGTAAATGATGTCCATAGAAGAGATAGAGAAGATGCTGCCTGATACTAAGTCAAGGGAGCTTTTTAGAAAAAATAAGTCAACAATATTTAATGCAGCCAAGTAAGTTAAAGACTCAAATGTTACGGCATTTAGCATCAAGAAGATGGTTAATCTTAAAAAGAACAATTTCAGTTAAGAAAAGGGAGATTAGAAAGTGAGGCAAAAGAGATTGCAAGCACAGGCAATTTTTTCAAGAAACCTAGTAATGAAGAGGACAGAGAGAATATAGAGACTACAGGGATTTGTAATTGGGGGAGTTTTTCTTTGTTTTGCTTACATGTATTTTCTGAAAGGAAGGAACCAGTAGAGAGCAAAGGAAGTATCAATAGAAGAGGTCCCTGATGTAGCAGCGGATGGAATTCAAAGCATAAATGAAAGACTGTCTTTCAATAGAGGAGAAAAGACTACATCTATATATTAGAGGGCATATATTTTCTGTTCACATAAATTTGTTAGTTTTTATAGAACAGAAAAATTATATAAGTTTGGATGCATCTATACACTGAAATTTTAACAATGGTGTTCTCTGTGGGATGGGATCATGGTCTATATTATTTTATTATTCTCTTCCATATTTTCCAAATTTTCTGCAATAAGTATGTAACTTTTTTTTAATGTCCCTATCCTCTGAATTATAAAGAATACAGAAAATTTAAGAAACAATGAAAAACAGAGAGGGAAAAATACCCATAAATCTACCAATGAATTGCTTTCATAGGTTGAGAAAATTTATAAATGGCAGTTACAATATACTTAAAATAACATTTCCTCAAAAAAAGGAACATTAATGGGAACAATGAATTGGAATAATCCAAAACTTTAACTGACTCTTTAACTGATTCAGATATGGAAGAGAAGTGGATTCCAGTCTCCTCTTAGCTACCCAAGTCTCTGTTTTAAAAGAGAATTGCCATGTCTTTGCTTAAAAAGGTAAAATTCAAATATATGGGACTTATTAATTTAGTGCTAAATTTCCAATACTGCCTTCCTTCCTGGCCGTAACTACATTTTGCTACTTAAGTATTAATTTAATTATAAATAAAATCCATTATTAACATTCATGCTCACTGGCAACAATTTTTAGAAAGGAAAATTTAAATGGAGGCTTACAGTTGTGGCAAATTTGGTCTAACAAAGGGATCATTTTCTGCTCCATTGACTGCTTTGTTTTTCCTTTGTTTTGGTTCAGAATTGGTAGAGGGTGCCTGAGAATTATTAGCTGTAGGAGGTTTGCGTTTGGCTAGAAGTTTCCTTTGCCTTTCAATATCTTCCCTTTGCTGATTCACCCATTCTTGTTGCCTGTATAAAAATAAATAAAAACATTAACCTTCCATTATTTTTCACAGTTAAAACAGGGAAAAAATGCATTAAAAAAACACAAAAAATCATATAATATAAACTTGTAACCTTTTGGTTCCACTCTTAGGAACCAACTTGTACTTCTCCTTCAGGGTGCACGCCAAACAATGATTTTTAAGTGAGATGCTCCCTAAATCTCTGGACTAGGAAAGTTGTGTTGGCATATATACTCTCACAGTGCCTTGTTATCTTCCCACCTCCTCTTTTCTAACAAATGTCATTCCTACAGATACTTAATCAGAATATGTCTAGTTAGATTTATATCATCCCCTAAGAACAGAAACCATATCTATTTTATCCTATTGTACCCTTAGTATCTAGCACAGTGATCATACTAGGTATTCAATAAATAGTTGCTGAATGAAATAAAAGAATGAGCTAAAAAAAAGAAAAAAAAGAACTAACAAAAGTCTGGGGTATATCTTACACATGTATCTCATCACTTAGTATTTGCAGACAAGCTTATAAAAGGCAAATAGGAATTTAATATGAAAAGTGTTATTTTCTAAATCTACCTCTGTTAAAAAGAAATTTTGGGAATGAGCAATTGATATTTTGAAATGAAACCAAAATTGATCTTAATATAAGAAATGGATGTGGAAAAAAGAATTCTGACAACGTAAGGAAAGGAAACAAGAAAACAGCAAGAAATATTTGCTCAGCTTTCAATTAAAATAAAACTATTAATGCTTCCAATTCAAGAAGCTTACACAATTTTGCAAATAGTTCACTTACTCTAAAAACTAACAGATACCATGTCTATTATTAAAATTTAGGTTGAAGATTTTAGCAGTTTGACCAGAGCCTTAAGCAGGTAATAGTCAAGCTTTTTAAAACTAACCCATTGTACAACACCTTAAACTTGCTCTAATAGTAACCATGTTCCCTTATAGGTCACCTCACCATGCCAAGAAAAAATTTTAAAATCCTATATGGTTATATTTAGATTTAGAATAAGTCAAATGTCTCATTCTTTCATCTCCATCCACCCCCTTCAAACCAGAACTACAGAGCTCCTACTCTGCTGATAAAGAACTGGCCTTACATACATTCCTTTCCCTATGGTTCTAGTGAGGGAGTAGCAGAATGATAGGAGTGACAAAAATTAAGAACCATCTACATAGAAGGGCAAAAGGGTAGAGAAAAATCCCAAGAATAGCAAAGTGAGAGCAAGACTTTAATCTAGTTTTCATTTGGAAGTGGGAATAAATAATTTCAATTATTAAAAAAGTAAATTTCAAGACTATTTTAGAGCACAATCAAGATGCTATAATAAATAACAATAACCCTAATGATTAGAATCCTAATGGAAAGTAAAGGATTACTGGAATAGATAAGTAGCTAATAACCTGATTATTCAGGAATGACCATACAGTTGAGATTATTAATATATTAACTTTTATTTATTCACTTCTCTTCTCATCCTCTAACCACTTTGGGTTATATCACTGATTATAAAATACATATATGTAACAACACAGAGCAGTACTCTTCTCCTGTTCTCTACTTTTCTGTCCATATTTTAGCTTAAGCTTTAATCACCTTTCATCCGGATACCTCTCTCCATTTAGCTGTCAACAATTCATCCTCTAATATTATTTCCATATTACCATCATAATTATTCTGCAATTCAATTCTGATTATACACACTATATACAAACCTTTGACAGTTCCCATTATTCACAGCATTAAAACCCAAACTCCCTATTAGCACAAGGACACTGTCCTTCATTATGGTATACCTAACACTTAGCATAGCTGTGTTGAACAGCAGCGAATAAATCTGCTGAGAGAGAGTGAAGGCCATTCTGTGGCAAGTCCTGGGAACTAGTGTTTGCACAGCAGTGGTGATGTGATACCATGTGAAATAAGGCTTTGCTTCCACTTCAAATAACAAGTGACTCTGAGAAAGCTAATGTAGATGCTGGCACTACTCCTGATTTTCAGGCTTTTACAAATTTCCCAGCAAAAAAAAAAAGAGAGTAGCTTCTTAACACATAAACAGCTAGCCAACCTTTACCTACTACCATTTGAACTTAAGAAAATATGGTAACAATTATTTCTTTTTTTAAAAGTTTATTACAGAAATGCTAAAGCCACATATTCAGTTCAACTGATTTCTGATTTACTATATATGAGGCAAAAGAGAAAAGTTATTTTCCTTACGAATAGAGAGTAGACAAGTGCTAAATGTTAACATTTAAGGATTGGGGAATGGGGAAAAAACTAAGTAGGAAAAACCCAGCAGTGAGACACACACACACACATCTTCCAATGAAAATTAAATTTTTAACAATTCTCCTCCCAAATTTTCATCTATAGAGAGTAGACAAGTGTTGAATGTTAACATTTAAGGACTAGGGAAAAAACTAAGTAGAAAAAACCCAGCAGAGAGAGAGACAGACACACCCACCCACCCCTTCCAAAGAAAATTAAATTTTTAACAATTTTCCTCCCAAAATATCATCTATAAAGCTAGAGATTGTTTATATTCTAGAAAGTTTGATTTAGAATAATACATTATCCTACATAGATGAATGCTAATTAATCAAGAAGTCTGCTAAAGCTAAAATTGTAATACCTCTATTTCATATTCCTTTCAAATGTACTAAATTCTATGATTTCAAAGAATAGTGAGGAGATGTAGAATATAATCCCAAATCTATAATCTTTTAAAGTAATGAAAACCCAAATGAATACTAAATTTTTTTAAACGTAAGAATGACTAACTTCACAAGATTCTGAAATGCAAAACCATCTGTCCACTGTTCAGTAAATGAAGCGCCATGTCTAACTGTTGTAAAGTGCCCAAGGCGTAATCTATCTTGCATACTCTTTTCTCTGCTTGACAGTTTTTCTTGTGTACTCTGCAAAAAAGAAGGAAAAAAATCATCAATTTTATTCATTTGAATTTTAAAAATATACAAGGCAAAAGGGGCCAGTAAAGGGGAATGGAAAACTTACTAAACTTTTAACTTACTTTTTCAATAAGAAGTTTCTTGCTCATTGATATGCATTTGTTTAATCGTTCTTTGTATTTTTCAAGTAATTTTTGTTGTTCATCTATTTGCCGTCTGAGATCACAGTTAGCCTACAACATAAGTAGAAAATGTAGAAAGTCTAGAATTTGTATATATGAAAAGCTTAGAAATATTTTAATGTTTTGATAAATTATATACACATAGGATTAATAATATCAAATATTTAAGTATGATGCTAAAAATAAAAAGCCTACTTACTATGGGATAATACTGTTAAATGTTACTTACTGTGTAGTGGAAAGTACATGGAATTTGTATCCATGTTCCATATATTCCAATCCATATTCTCAGGTATATAACTTTGGCTAAGTTAAGTAAGTTATCTGAACCTAAGTTCAATTTTCTTATTTCTAAATAGGGGCAACACCATCGACCTTAGTTAAAAATAACTAAAATGTGATATATAAAGTGTCTTAACACTTAAAAACAAAGGTGAGTTTTCTTCTATCTCTTAAAACTAACAAAACATTTTCACCATTAAACTTGTGGATGAGCCTGGAAGTTGCCTAGCTAATAACTAACTATCCCTATCATTCTTCCTAGGCAACAGGATATCAATTCTGTTCACTGTGCTCAGGGGAGAGGCCTCTCTCTAACCTCAGAATTAAGTCTAGAAGAGTGGTAAGAGAATAACCTGGAAGGCCTGGTAGAACTCAGATTGCTGGGCCCATTCCCAGAGTTTCCAAGTCAGTATGTCTGGGGAAAGGCCTGAAAATCTCCATTTCTAACAATTTCTCCAGTAATATTGATGTTTCTGCTCTGAGATCATACTTTGAGCATCACAGGTCTACGCCAATCATGGTGGAAGCCAAAAGACAAGGGCATAACATCTTGAAAGTGCTGGGAGAAAACAACTATCAATCTAAAATTATATATTCAATAAAATGTTTTTCAAGGAAGAGGAAATAGAATTTATCATCAACAGACCCTCATCATTAAGTGCAATTCAAACAGAAACCCAAACTGTGTGTACATGGTATGTATGTGTGTAACTTGGAAAACTGACTCCAAAATTTCTCTAAAACTGCAAAGGGCCAAAAATAGACAAAATGAAGGAGAAGATACTTGTCTAACTATATATCACAACTTAATGTAAAGCTACAGTAATTATGATCATCCAAATCCCCTTTTTCCTTAATAATGGAAATTCCATGTTTTATTCTGGATTGATATGTGCCTAACTAAAAGACTATATTTCCTAGTTCCCCTGGCAACAATAAGGATGATCAATGAGAGATATAAGCAGAAGTTGTTCAGTGGGATATTCAAGAAGGCCGAATACACAATTACTGTGCTTTTTCTTCTCCTCTTCCTCCTGTTTTCTGTTTAGAACACACACATTGTAACTGTGATTCAAACAGATATGTTGGACCTTGATGTGACCTTTAAGATGGAAGCCATGAACTAAGGATGAGGACACAGGGAAAACTGAAGGCACCAATGGCACCGATGACACTGCGGAGCAAACATATCTGGGCTGCCCTCTTCTGTTCTCTTGAAAAATCAACACTCATCTCATTTAAAGTACTGCTGTTTATGTTCTCTGCTACTAATGGCCAAAGGCAATTGCTAAATGATAAAAAGATGCTGTAGTACCAGTGCAGAGACACATAAATAGAACAATAGAACATGATACAGAACATAGAAATAGATCCAGCTGTAAATGGAAACAAGATTTTATGATGGAGTTGGCAGTGTAAGAATGAACTGTTAATTAAATGGGGCTGGACGACTGGTTATCCATACAGAAAGAAATTAAAATGAAATCCTACTTCACATCACACCCAAAAACCAATTCCAGTGAGATTAACAATCAGACTATAAAACTTTTAACAGAATATATAGAAGAACACTTTCACAATCTTAAGAGTTAAAAAGAATTAATTCTTTTGACATATCACTGCTAATAATTTAGTATAAGCAAAACAAACTATAAACAAAAATACATATTTAATCATATAAAAATTAAAAATGTCTAATCATCAAAAGACAGCATGAAGAAATGAAAAGACAACTCATAAACTGGGAGTAAATCAAGATATGTAACCAATGATAGTATCAATAAGAAAAAGACAAACAATCCAATAAGCAAAATGGGCAAAAAACACAGTTATTTCACAGAAGAAACACAAATAGTTAATAAATATTTTAAAATATGCTCACAACCAATTAGTAAATAGGGAATGCATAATAAAACCACAAGACACTATATTATATCCATTAGATGAGCAAAAAAAAAAAAAATTTTTTTAAAGAAAATCTTATTATACCAAGCCCTGGCAAGGAAGATGAGCGATATGATTTTTTTCTGGCCCACTGCTGTTGAGAGTATAAATTGATCCAAACATTTTGGGAGAAATTTGGTACCAAAGAGTAAAGTGAAAGATGTCCATGCCCTGTACTTTGGCCATGTCTTTCCTAAGCATATGCCACAGAGAAATTATTTCATCTTTGCCCTAGAACACATGTACAAGAATGTTCTTATATTCATATAATGTCTTACTACTTAGCAGTGAAATGAACAAACTACAGTTATTCTCATCAATGTAGATGACTCTCACATATAATGCTCAGTAAAAACAAGCAAAGCAAAAGGGTCCGTACAGGATAATTTCACTTAAATAAAGTTGAGAAACAAACTAAATAATATGTTGTTAAGAATGTATAAACATAATTAATATAAACATACAGAAACATTAAGGAATGATAATAGAATAGTGGTTAAAGGTAAAGGGATATGAAAGAGTAAATGGGATGGGATCAGAAAAGACACATTGGATGTTTCAAAGGTACTGGTAAGTCTGGCAGGATCACAGGTGTTGGTTTTATTGAGTTTCTGCATCAGTGGTTCTTAATGTTGGCTTGAATTAGAATCATAGGGAGGAGCTTTTAAAATTACCAATGCCCAAGACCTACATCATATCAACTTGATCAGAACCCCTCAGTGTTCAGGCATTAGCACTTCTACCCTTTCCATCTGGTGATTCTAAGGAGCAGCAAGGGGTAAGAACTACTGCTTTATACCTTACTCACATTATAATCATACTTCTGGATGTATTCTTTAGTAAAGTTTCCATTAAAAGTCTCACAGCATTGTAGCAATTACTTTATCCTTTATAGTATCAGATATCAGGCGTATAACAAAATCAATTAACTTTAAACATGTACATGAAATGGCTCTTATGGTAGCTGGTCATATAAAAATAAATTTTATAAACTTCCTTCTAGTTTCATCAACTGTTTCTAAATTTACATTTAAAGATCTAATAAAATATTTTCACTTTAAAGTTGGTATTTTCAATTATGTACTTACACTAACAGAAAAAAGCTTACTGTTTTCCAATTATAGAATTTTTTTTTTACAATGGTATTTCTTCAGCAGTTTCACTGTTGCCAAATAACTTATTCAATTTTTTTCTATCTGAGAGTTATTACTTACCCTGAGCAAATCATCTATACGACCTTCCTTCTTTTCCAGGTCCTGGTTTTTATTACTTTCTAATGCTGCTAATTTCAGCATTGTGAGATCAGTCTAAATGAAAGAAAGCTATTTTATTATCTCCATTATATATGTTGTTGCATGTAAACATAAAACTAGAACTATGGACACTTGTATGTATATGTAAAGCGTATTCCAAAAACTCTCAGTGCAGTTTTAAAAGTACATTTTAAAAGTATATCTAAGAAGTATAAATGCTACAAACTTACCAACATTTAAAGAGATTAATTATTTAGAATATTGATGTTTCTCATTAAAATTTAATACATCCACTGCTCTGTGCTATATATCACTCTAGTTGATCTTTGAACTTTGCTAAACCTTTTAAAAATTATTTTTAAATTGACAAGTAAAAATTGTATATATTTATGGTGTACAACATGATGTTTTGAGATATATAGACATTGTGGCATGGCTAAAACAAGCTATTTAACACATACCTATCCTTTTTTGTGTTGTGAACATTTAAAATCTACTCTTAGCAATTTTCACATATATAATATTAACTGTAGTCACCATGATGTACAATAGATCCCTTGAAATTATTCCTCATCTAACAGAAATTTTGTGTTCTTTTACCAGTATCTCATGCATCAAAACCTTCATGAGCTGCTCAGTGATTTTGTAATTCTAGCCTCAGAATCATCCAAAGAAAAGAGGTTTTGGTACATGCATAACAGTTTGGACATGATCCCACAAATAAAGTTTAATGGCAATAAACTGGCAAGTTGAGTTGGTGAAGCAACAAGATCTATTCTCCCAATCCCCAGTTTGAGAAAAAGTGTCACCCAGAAACTATCACATGTAAAAAATTAAAATGAAGACTTAGTACTCAAAATTCATGAAAGTAAGTTCAAAAGATATCCAAATTCAATTTTTAAATTATCTAATTTGCAGCACATATATACACATTCATAAATACATACTCAAATGAATTACTTTAATGTCCACTTATAACAAATATAACAGCCTCACAAAGACATCAATTATATATACTTGGATATTAAATTCTGATTATTTGACTTGTTTAAAATATGTAAATATTTGCCAGTGTGTAATAAAGGACAAGCTGAGAGTAAATTGGGTGTTTCAATTTCTCACCCCTCCCTACAAATTCTGGGGTTTTTTTTGTTAAGTTAGCTTTCTTTATGTATAATTTTGCTTTATACCTAAGACAAACAATAGACATCTTAGTTTTTAATTGCACAACTAAGCTGTCCAACCAAAGTTGGACAGTGGTTTTCTTAGAAGTCATAGAAAAAAATTTTAATTAATATTTACCTGAGTAATTTTAAAAGATAACTGCTTTGGTTGTATAATAGGGTGGTCCCCAAAAGCTAATGCAGTAGGAGAAGGGCTATTCGGTCGAACCTGAAAAAATACATTAAAATTTTTACGTTAGCAAGAAAAAAAAAGTAGGTTTCTACTTAGCAACAATTACTTAACATTTCTGAAGAAGTTTCTATCTGGATCATACCTGAATTGAAACATAATTGATTTTTTAAAACTTTTAATCACCATTTATTCAACAAGCATTCATTGGAGTATCTCCTACATAAGGCCCAGTGAGAGATACAATCATATATTTCCTCCTCCTCATGGAGTTTGCATTCTAGTGCTATTAAAATAAATCTTAAAGCTTTCACATTGTTAAACAAAATAAGGCTAAATTATTTTGAAACAAAAATATTAAAAACCAATTATGATAGTTCAAAAAGTAAAAATAAAAAAGATGTTAATACAGAATCTTAGTACTAGGGAAAATAATGCATGCCCATATGTAGTTTAATATCAATTTACTGATGAGTTTCATTGTTTATCTGATCACTAGTTTAAAAATATACTCATTAAAAGCAGCAGAATGCAACATTGCATCAATGTTATCACTACAACTCTTTACCTAAAATTACTGTTGAATCAATCCTATGCCTTACTTTGCATATGCCAGTAGAGACATGATGTGCCTGAAGTTACAAAACAAGTAAGACACAACAAAATGTCTACAGACAAGGACTGGAAGGGGACAAAAGAAATGAAAATAGGGTGCTTGAAAAAAAGAAGTGCAACGCTGATTTTTAAAAATCTTTAATTCATCTGTAAATTACTGAAAACCAGTATTGTTTTTCTGGTTATACATTGAACTTGCACACAATGAACGTAAATTTAAAAATGAATCCACTGTTTATATGCAAAGCAATGCATATAAAAGATCTTAACATGTTAGAAACAAACCAAAAAGTTATAAGATAATTTTTAGGTCTAAGATTCTTCTACTATGCTGAACTACACAGCCTCCCTTTTTCTTAAGGATTCCCAGAAAAAAAAGTGTTATTTTAGTGCTTAAGAAATTTAATTGGTGGCCGGGCGCGGTGGCTCACGCCTGTAATCCTAGCACTCTGGGAGGCC
>VBSM01001562.1:17825704-17874448 GCA_008086735.1 Cheirogaleus medius
AAAAAAAAAAAAAGAAATTTAATTGGTAAGAAAGTTAGAAATTAGGAATCAATAACTGACTTAGGACTGATACAAGAGTATTCATGTTAGCCCCACAGGCTCAACAGCCTTCTTTTGCAAAAATAATGACTGTTAGATATAATTAATTCAGAAAATCTTTAAGAAGCTTACTTTCAGAAATAAAGTTCTAACAGCATCAAATTAAAAAGGATTCAACTCACCTCACAGAAATGATTTTTTTAAAAGATAAATACTAATTGACATAGAAATTCTCACTAAAGACAACAAGCTATAAAAGTTATTCAATGTATATAACCTTCCAAAGAATATGCATGAAAAACTTGAAAGATACTAATAAAAACTTACAGATGAGGAAGGAGTGGAATGTGAGTGTGAATTTTGAGGAGAACGGATTGCAGGAGGTATGCCTCTTACTGGACTTGAGCCATTTCCACCTTGGTACTGAGAAAAAGAAAAAGGAAACATCATTATTTATTAAAGCAGGCTTAGACAGTTGTTATATTAGACATGGCATTAAGAATTAATTTAAATATCTTATTTTAAATTAAATCAAATAGTCATTTAAATGGTTCCAGAAAAAGCAAAACTAAGTTCAGTTACAGCCAAGTCCTAAAACATTAACAAGAAGAGTACTGATCACAAAAACATCATGAGGCTACATTATATAAAAATCCTTATTACACTGCATTCTGACTATAATTTGTTACTGTGGCCGACTCTAAGACAAACAAATTCCCCAAAATGAACTTTCTGTTTTTCTCCCAAATCTTAGCACAATTTCCCTATATATGTTTCTTGAGCTAATATGGTCTCTAATCCCAAAAAACTTAAAAATGTTTACACATAGATATTTGTGAACATAAACAACTATCTTAAACAGAATCTTTACTCTCAGGATCTGTTAAATATCCAGATGTGCACAGCATTGTATGAAAGAGTTTAGAGAATAATTCCCTTCCCTCTAACAGGACAAAATCTTTAAAAAAATCAATTATTTCTTACAAAATACATGATTTAGCTGCATATGAAGAGAAGCCAACTAATCTGTTCCATAGATACCTTTTCTCCTATCTCATGTTCCTACTAAGGATGGGAAAAGAAAACAATTTGCTGCTGTCTTCCTCAGGGGGTATAGTTTATTGTCTACTTCATCATTTTTTGTTTAATTATCTTTGACACCAACAGCAGTCTTCCTAGCATGTTCATTTATTAAAAACTTCCCACAACCCAGAGATTTTGCCTCATTTATTTTATCTGTAGAGTGCCTAGCATAACACCCGGCACATAGTAAGCATTCAAGAGATATTTGTCTATTCAAACTGATCTTACCTTTGGCAAAGGTTCTTAATGATATTAACAATGAGTGACTGACCTCAACTAAAGAGCATTAGGTACCTAGTGGTCAGCAACAATTTTACCTTATAGAATACTTTACCCAAGAAAAAAAGCAATGGAGGATTTTAAAAATTGTTTTAAAATTCAGCCCTTTTGCCATGCAGCCAATTCTGGTTTCAATCTCAAGTAAATATAAGTATTTTTCAATTGAGTAGATGATGTTTGTTGTTTTAAAAATCACATTCATGTTTTCTAATGTAAAACTGCTAGCCAAAAGTGTTTCTATGTAGAAGCAAGGAAACACTCCTGAATGTTACTCTTGGGTAAGAATCTAAATTTACCATTCTTAACTGTTTTCAGGGACTCTTAGATTCACATCTTTATCAATTATTTAATCCCCATCCAAAGGGCTCAAATGTTGCTGAGGTGCGATAAAGCCTGTATGGATAGTAGAAAGAATTCTGAACTAGAGAGCTGGTAGACTTTAAGTTCCATTCTTTACCATTAAAAAGTTGACTTTAGGTAGGCTACTTTATATTTCTGGCACTCTGTTTCATTGTCTGTAACACAGAAACACTAATACCTACTTTGCTTATCTTAGGTTGTTATAAGCAAATATGTGAGGAAGTACTTTGAAATTTATGATGTGCCATATCAATGTAAAGGTAAATTTTAAGGTTCCCAGGAAGAAAAGATATAACATACTACTAAAGCTCTGCTCTAATCAAGCAGATAATGAAAAGTTGACCTCATGCTACAAAGAAATTATTTGTAGCTCACAGCAGAATTATATTGAATTAGGAACCGGAGATAATTCTCAATGAACTTACTTCAAAATAGTCACTAATTTTGTGGCCACGTCCCCCAATACTTTTTCCTAAAATATAAAAAGCATATGATATGTTAGTAGGGTAGTGATGAACATCAAAAAAATATTAAGAATCCTCAGAAGATCAGATACCAATTTCAGAAATCCAAAAATCAAATGACATTTCAAGAGAAACACGCCAATTTTTAAAAGTCCCAATTATTGGAGAATCAGATAAATAATGTTATGGATCTACTATTTTAAAACTATATTATTAATATTGCTTAGTAACTACTAATTTCAGAAAAGCAAATTAATAAATAAAAAAGAAAAAACAAATGGCAACTGCATAACTCAAACACTACTTCTTACCTGTAAAGCTTTGGTTAATACAAACCATAACATGATCCCTGTCAAATTCACAATAACATGCTTCACTATGAATGTTATTTTGTAAAATGTGTTTTGATTTTCTAAAAAACATTTCCAAATTAATAGGATACATTTTAATAAGCTATATTTCAAATATTGTTTTTATATGATCATACTGATGGAGTGAACTAGGTCATTACAGATCATATTGTTCTTTAATTAAATATTTTGCTCTCAGATGGACTCTGATGCAGTTTTTTATTTTTATTTTTTTGAGACAGAGTCTTGCTCTGTTTCCCAGGCTAGAGTAACGTGGCATCAGCCTAACTCATAGCAACATCAAACTCCTGGGCTAGAGCGATCCTCCTGCCTTGGCCTCCCAGAGCGCTAGGATTACAGGCATGAGCCACCACACCTGGCCTGATGCAGTTTTTTAAATACTGAATTAAGAACCTGCTAAGAAAATACAGTGTATAGAGATGTTTTTTGAGGGAAAGGCAATCATCCTTGATTACAACTATATACAATACATGACTTCTTCAAGTTATAATAGAAAAAGTAATAATATCATGGAGTCAAAAGCTTTGTATAATACAGACATACATACTTTATCCATTCAATATTGACTTATATTCATGCATTTATTTATTTTTATTCAACAAGTATTTCTTAAGTGATTACTATGTGCAAGGAACTACTGAGATGAACAAACAGTACACTTAAAAGTTCAACAACTTTAAATTCTTCTTGGAATAAGGTAGGAGGATTTTTTTAAAACCCAAACAAGTACTCAGGACTATAAATGCTACCTAAAAATTTTGAACAATGGTTTTGTACAGATTTAGAGATCAGAGAAGACTGTAAAGGTTTTATACCAAAGGAACTTCCCTTCTGTCTATAATAATTTCCCTGCAGATTCTGAAGAAGTGCTATCTTTTAGTGAAGACAGAGATGTTTTGGGCTGCCTACCCAAAAGCTATTTCCCCAATTCTTTTCCCCCAACTAAACTCTAATTTTGTTGTGTTAACACCTACCCCAACCCCACCCCCGACATAGCACCTGTAACTTCAGAGCAAGCTGACTCCTAGACAGCCCCCACTCTTAGTTCCCTTTCCCTCTTTACCAATGTTGTTCAGGTATCATCCCTTCTCCACACAGCCTGTACTTTTTAAATTTTTTTTTTAATTTAAGCATATTATAGGGGTACAAATGTTTAGGTTATGTATATTCCCCTTGCCCCACCCGAGTCAGAGCTTCAAGTATGTCCATACCCCAGATGGTGCATACTGCACCCATTAGGTGTGTATAATATACCCATCCTCTCCTCCCCTCTCCCATCTGTCCAACACCCAATGAATGTTATTACTATATGTGCACTTAAATGTTGATCAGTTAATACCAATTTGATGGTGAGTACATGTGGTGCTTGTTTTTCCATTCTTGGGATACTTCACTTAGAAGAATGGGTTCCAGCTCTATCCAGAATAATACAAGAGGTGCTATATCACCATTGTTTTTTGGCTGATAGAACTTCATGGCACACGTATACCACACTTTATTAATCCACTCATGTACTGATGGGCACTTGGGTTGTTTCCACATCTTTGCAATTGTGAATTGTGCTGCTATAGCCTGTACTTTTAAGGGGACCTTTATCACATTTTCAATTCCAAAGATGGGCCTGATTTTTGTAAGGGCAATAGTACCTCTGTTGGACATAACTGGTTTTGGAATGGACATATAACCCAATCTGGACCATAAGATGACAGGAGAGGTTTGCTTTGGGCTTGAAGAAGTTTATTCCAAAGAAGTGGGGGAGGGGGGCGTGACACAGAAAGCCAGTCTCTCTCTAAAACAATTTAGGTGAGGAAGCTGAAATTTCAGAGTAAATCCAATTTAGATAACCATCCTAAAACCAGAAGAAAAGCAGACAATTCTGTGGATGGCAGACCACACATGAGTATTTAAGAAACGTTGGATCAACCAACCCAAAAGCCCCACCCTATTTACAGGCTTGATTTTGAGTTTATCTGCAGTTGAAACTATAGCAATTAACGTATCTTTATAATTAGTAAAGCTCCAAGTCCATTAATCACAACTTGGGGGAACTATATTAAGACCAAAAAGCAGCTCAGTGCAAATCAAGAGACAAAGTACTACATACCTAGAGAACAGGTCCTAAAATGACTTAACCCCTTCCTTTCACAAAGACATTTATATTCCTTGATTCCAGTGCCATATAAAACCCAGTAAGCCATGACCCTAGATCTTATGGCTAAACATTGACTTCAATACATATAACATTTTGTATAAAATCATCAATATACATGTTTTAAGAGCCCAATTTATTGTCTTTAATGTTGAGTGCCCAAATTAAATGAAAGTACTACTTTGCTGTCCATTATGAGAGATTTTATAGCTTAATGAAAATAATTTTCTTAGCTCATATCACAAAAGAGTGGTATGCCAGAAAGGATGAAGAATAGCTATGGAAAGAAAAAGGTGGTGCTTTAATTAGAGTCTCTCTCATTTTTACATAGGCCTTTAAAAAAAAAATGGAGAAGTTTGGGTACTTCTTTTAAAGTGAGATTTAAAGTTTTTATTCAAAAACAAGGAGCCGCTTCAATACCGTAATTCATATAAAGAAAGAAAAATGATGCTTCTCAGATTTGGACATGATATTAGTCTTTCTAGGACCAAAATAAAAAATTGAGAGAAATATCCAAATGCCTAAAAACAGTAATCATACACTAACTACCTATGTGTATAGAAAGATCACAATTTCGTATTATTATTTAACAATCCGAGTATTAATTGGTTAAAAAAATCAGAAAAATTAATTGTAAATGTTTCCTGGGCTCTGAAGGAAGATACTGTTTGCTTACCCTGACTACTTTCATTCTGGTTTTCTGCTTTTCTCTTTCTTCCCCTGGATGATTCTGATTGTTTCTTCTCTGGTGTCTATGGAAAGCAAGATAACAGATTTTTTAATTATAGTTTTAACATACAAAATTCCAGTTAATATAAAAAATTTTCAAAGTCGCTAAATAGTGTTCACAAGATATAAATGTATAGTTATTTACATATAATTTATTTTAAAAACAAAATTTTCTATTATATAAATTTTTTAAATTCCAAGTATAGAAGATCATGTACATATTACCTGAAATTTCACATTTTCAGAATTTGACTTGAAGTAGATGAGAAATCTGAGAGTAATTAGCCTTTACAAGATGCCCTTCAAATTCTTAACTGGACAGGACTCCCCCCCCACTCCAAATCACATTAAGTTTTTCTTACTAGTTTTCTATTACTCAAACATAGAGTATAAAACTAAACTTTGGGCTGGATGAGATGGCTTATGCCTGTAATCCTAGCACTGTCAAGGCCAAGATGGGAGGATCATTTGAGGTCAGGAGTTTGAGACCAGCCTGAGCAAGAGCGAGACCCCATCTCTACAAAAAATAGAAAAATTAGCCAGTTTAGAGGCACATGCCTGTAGTCCCAGCTATTCAGGAGGCTGAGGCAGAAGGACTGCTTGAGCCCCCAGTGAGCTAGGATGATGCCACTGCATTCTAGCCCAAGCAACAGAGGTGAGACCCTGTCTCAAAAAAACAAAACAAAACACCCTAAATTTTGATGAGAAAAAAGGAGTAGAACACAGACCCTGATCCTACTAAAAAAGACTGTTCATCTAAATGCCTGACAATCACTGTCCAATAATTCATAGGTTATGCCCTAGATTGGGTGTTACCAAACTAAGGCCCATGAGCCAAATCTGCCTGGCCACCTGTTTTGTATCACCTAACCATAGCTTTTACATTTTTAAATGTCTGAAATTTAAAAATTCAAAACAAAAAGAATTTTATTATGTGATAATTATAAGAATTTAAAATTTCAGCATCTATAAAGTTTTATTGGAACACAGCCACGCTTGTACATTTACATATTGTCTATGGCTGCTTTCACATTACAACAGTAGAGTTAAGTAGTTGCAACAGTCAGTGTGACCCATAAAGTCTAAAATATCTGGCCCTTTAGAGAAAAAGTTTGAAGACTCCTGCTCAAATGGTGGCTTTGGTCCCAAATTACAGGTTTGTTCCTCTAGCAGACAGCAAAAATTTTCATTAGGCTAACACAAGTAATTTTTGTGGAATATGACAAACTATTGTCATGCTTAGTCAAAAATTAAAGCCAAGAGCAAAAGCAAAAGGCAATGGCATTTTAGAAAGCCTAATTTAAGTACTTCTGGTGCCAGAATAATTCCTGAACTTAATAGGAACTCCATGAATATCTGACTAAATAATGAATCACAGTAAACAATTTAAAATAAATCTCTTAAGGCTGTGGTCCCCAAACAAGGAAGGGATTTAATCCATATTTTTAAGTCTCTGAGTAGTTCTATGATTAAACAGTATGAATGACAATAAATAACCAAATTCTTATTGAGCATATATTGTTCCTCTATCATCTTGGGCCTTTAAACTTCTCTTATCTCTATTCTGCCAACAAAATAACAAATTTAGAGAGGTTGGACTGAATGTTACCAGTCTCTGAATTCTTTAAAAACAGGTGTTATATCTTCTCCCCATCTTACCTTCCCATTCCATGCCTAGCATATTACTTGATAAATAAATGAATGAAAATTAAATAACTTACTCAAGGTAATACTACTAGTGTGGTAGAACCAGGATTCAAACCAAATTCGGTTCTATATAATTCCAAGACTCACATGCTCTTTATTTTTTCTCTATGTGATATGCTATATGCCCTATATCAACTAAATGAATTATACAAAAATATTTCAAAATTTTACTGTTTGTAAATAAAATTCAGTATGTCCACTAAATTGCCTTTATGTTTTCATTTCACAAACCAGAGATCTTAAAGAAAGCCATCTACTTGGGAAGTAAACTGACACACCAGTAATTCAAGGTACATAGTTCATTAGTTTAGTTTCACTGTCAAAATTACCAAACTCAAACAATAACCAATCTTCTATATTTCTAGAACTAAAAATCACCAAATTAAGAATTCTAAGTTCACTCGTCCAGAAATGATGGGTCAGTTGTAAGGCAACCCTCTAGTAAGGTATTGGAAAAGTTACTGGATTTGGTTTGTTTTTTAAAAAAGTTGAAATTAAAAAAAAAAGAATTCTATAAAAATTCACATTTTTATAAAGCCTAAATCTATCTTAAAACAAAAGATCCCCAAATAATAATTTGTTCATATCCTTCTTAACTTAATCTATAAAAAATATATAATTTAAGGTCAAGAAAACAATTTTCTGGAATAGTTTAAGGTTATGCTAATTTTTCAGCATGGCAGGATCCCATTTGAATGCCATCTTAAATCTTAACTAGCTACTTTTGAATAAGCAAAAAAAAAAATCACAAAATATTATTTAATATAATTCTGAAACAATTATATTTGAAACTGTATTTTCTAGCTAGAAAACCAAAGAAAGTGTAATGTTCTCAATGGTTCCATATCATTTTCTAAAGTATATTCCAAGGAACACTGGTTCAATGATAGGTTGGGAAAGCTACATTTTAAGTGGGGGTAATAAATGGGGCAGTTCAACTGAGTTAAACAAAGTTAGTTTTTTTACTGCAAAGCTTCTCAGAACCATTAAAATGCTAACAAGTACTGGTTATCTCCAACAGAGGGATGAGACAGATACAAGACAAGTTCAAATTCGTATAACTTATTAGTGATAACATTCATTAAATACTTCACTGGATATACACTTTGTGATATTTAAGGGTTTTTGTTTTATTTTTTAAAGATATTTTCCTCGGAAGTAAAATGTTCCACTATGGGGATGTAGGACAGCCCTTTGAGGAAAATGTCATTTCATTTAAACAAAAAACAACAAAAAAAAATCAAACAAATGCATTATGATTACAGTAAAGACAAAAAGGCAACAGGTTTACCTCCTATAAACCAAGAAGAATTTGAAGAAGAAACAGAAAAAGGGTGATAGGATAAAATTCATTTTAAGACCGTAATATATAGGTAAGAACTTCAGAATAGGTAACAAAAAACTGAAAAACTGTTTAACAAAGTAAAAGAATGGGAAACCTAAATGTATTTAAATTAGCCTATAAAGTGAATGTTTCCATCATATGCACACCTTTTGTCCTTTCCTGTGAACCTTAATTTTTTCACTCATGTCCTGATGTGCTGGTGTTGACTTTTAACTTTGTTCATCTCATAGACTATGTGGACACCCTTAGGGTTAATTCTGTCAGCACAAATGAACCATAATTTCCTAAAAAGCAAGTACCATGGGTTTCTGAAGGAACAGACCAAGAACAAAACACTGGGTCCCTTGGCATGTTATTAATCCAAGAATCCATTTTCTCATCAGTGTAAAACATGATAATGTAAGCATAGGAGGGCTGTGAGGATTAAATGAGAAACATACCAGAAACATACTTAGTACAGCATCTGCAATATAGTGGGTAATCAATAAATCTCAATGAGTACCCAATCAATTCTCTTATTTGAATGGCTACCCTGCTATCACTCCAAATATCCATGCACTTTTATGGTTCAGAACTTCCATCATGTGTTACATGTTAAGTGATTAGCAGCTTCTGCTCTAATAGCTTGCAAATAACTTACAGGGCTTGCAAAACAGATGATATTTGTTCTTTAAGGTCAACTATATTCTAGACTAGAAGCCACTGAACCTGCAGTCTAGGCCTCATCACCAACCCTCAGGCAAATGTGCATAACAACACCTATAGTAAAAACAAAACAAAAACCCTTAACAAAGCCTACTACTGCCAATTCTCTGGAGTCACTCATTTGTATACAAACCTATTTGGGGATTTAGAACCTAGGGCAGGAGGTAAGGAGAGGCAGAAACTCACTAAATATTTAATCTCTAAGATGGCTCATCACTGACAGAAAGTTCAGAATAATATCAGCGATCTTCAAACTGTATTCCAGAAATATCTTAGGGGAGAGGAAGTTGTGTGCAGAAGTTATTAAAGGGGAAGGGAAGGGAAGGAAAAAGTGAGTGGCAAGCTACGGCTCTAGCCTACCAGAGACACATCTTACACAACCTCTACCTGTCTCTGCAACCACAGCATCTCTTATTTTAATACTGGGATTCTATATGAGATCCTCTTTGAAGCAATAGTTTGGTGACATAAAAAAGGTTTGAAAAACTAAACTACTGATCGTGACTAATGACTTCCTTGAGTAAATCCAAAGGACATCAACCAAGCCACCTATGTATTTGCATAAAGTAGAAAATTTGATATAAAATATCAAATATTTTATATAGACATTTTTAAGCTTAATTATATGTTGTCATTTGGTTTTTTCTTCTTTATTTTTTCTCAACTATCCCACTATAAATAGACCATAATAAGAATTAATATGGAAGGCAAAATAATAGATTTGGTTTTATAGTGAAGATGGAAAGAATAGAGTAATTAATTATAAAAGGCCAAAGAACATACAATGGAATAGTGGTTAGGAGAAAATGAAGGAGAGACTGGTACTCTTTAAATCAATTTAGCTGTGTAAATGTTAGACTTGTAATCATACCAAAACCTGAATAACTACTCTGGCATTTAAATATTCTAAGATATTAGTGTCAATTTACACAGTATTTTCTAGCAGTTGAAAGTCTGTTCAAAAAACACAAAGATAATTTAAAGGACTTAAGAGATGCTAGTGATATAATTAACTAATGCTCCCAATTTTATCTGGAACTCAGGTCAGTGATTATTAAACAAGGTTTTTGTATTTATTTAATCATGTGGCTTCTTGGTTTATCTTAATAAAAATATGTGTCTTTCTTCAATGCAAATAAAGCCAAATATAAGAAAACAAGAATCTTAACACTGTCACTGAATGATGGATAAAAAAATTATTCCATGAAAACATACAACCACTTCTACAAGCCTCAAACTAGAGAGATTTAAAATTATCAGCAGAAATGCATTACAGACAATTTTAACAGTATATGAAAAGATACCATTATAACATTAACAAAAAAGGAGGGAGTGGATATTAAAGCTTTTTTTTTTAAATTTATTTAAAATTTTTGTTCTTTTTTTATTTTTTCTCACTGCTACCTGATTTGTGTCCTAAATCTTAAAGCTTATTCTTCACTCTACTTTAGCTACAGTTCATCGGGCCTGACTAAACAGACAATAATAAAAGTCAAATATCATCATCTCTAATAAAATTATTAGTTAATAGACACAGATTTATCTAATTTGTTAAACAAGAAAATACTTTAAAAAAGAAAAATTATCCTAATATTACATAATATCCTTAAAAAATAATCACTCTTCAAACTTTTCAGAATAAATTTTTCTGATAGATTCATTCAGCCAAAGATTGGTGTCAAAAATACAACTCATTGGCTATTCCAATGATTCATACTCAGGTATCAAATTCAAGGTTACTATAATTTGAACAAATGGCATGACAAAACGTTTTGTCTGCAGCTGGTAAAAACAATGTTCAATTTTTATCCACATTTCCAGGCAAAATTTGTTGAACTAGATGTGAGACAAGAAAATGCTAGAGAAATATCTTTGTTAACCTTACTTGGCATATATCAAAACAGCACTAAACTAGAATGGAAAACCTGGATCCTTACAAAAATAGCCAATGTAAAATAGATGTTCTTTTCAAGAACGTCAAATGTACAGATATTGTTTTTTCCAAGCGTTTACTGTAAAAATTAGGTTAGAATGTACTGTAATAAAACTGAATTTGTATTGTGAAAATTACCTTGTTGCTTCATATCCTATGTACACTTAGATAAATACGTATATCTTAACTCAAGGATGATTTGGGGCTGGCACAATCTGAAATTCACAGTCTGTCTTCTGCCCAACCAAGGGTCAAAACTTTAATATGGAGAACTATTATTTGGAAATATTTGCTTGAACCTTTGACCCTTAAAAGAAGAACTCTGTTATAATGCTGATTTCAATATTTAGTATGAAACGTTTATGTATTCAACATTTTGGAATCCTATCATCAAATTAGAGCATTTCCATGCCATTCTAAGTAAATTCAAATCATCAATAATTTTCAGTGTAGTCTATTTTCTGCTGCATTGCTTTTATTATTAATGTGTAATAATAAAGATAGAATACCAATAAGATGAAATCTGGTAACCACTCAACTAAAATATGTGCTATCTTACAGGTAAACCTATAAAGTATGCCAGCTCACATTTTTAAAAGCCTGAAGGATTGTCACTCTCTTTATACACATACAGCATCTACAACCATATCAGTACTCAAAAGAAACATAATACTGAAATAATTACTCTTACTTTCAATTTTTAACAACTACCTTACTTACTTAACATCCCTCACATTCTGACTTCTTAAGCTCCTATCACTTGTACCCATTTTAATTTGCATTCACATATGTTTAAAAGGAGCATATTAAGTTTTCAATATTGATGACAAGTGATTTTGTTTGTCATTTTCTTACCACTTATGTAGCCTATTAATATATACCCCTATAGATATCCCTTTGAACATCAATCCCTAGGTCCTTATAGAATTATTTCTCTGGGATGCATACTTTTAAATGTAAATGCTGTTATCACAGAATATGCATTTAAACTTTAAAGATAATGCCAAATTGCACTTTCAAAGGCAGTATCAATCCATGCTTTCACTAACACAGTATGAGAACACTCACCAATCCTTTAAAATTTATCTGATAGGTAAAGAAAAAGGTGTTACTACTTTCTCTATAGCAATAAAACATTTATAATCAGAAAAAAGTGATTTGTCTTATTCCTTAAAAGTTGTTCTATCACACATTTATTAGCATTGATTCTCAATGTTGACTATACATCAATCACTTACAAAGCTTTTATTTAAAACTCATGCTATCTCCCAAGGCCAAATTTAATCATCTCTGGAGAAAGACCAGAGGAATCCTTAACTCCAGAAGTGATACTGATGTATCATCAGGATTAGGAACAGTCAATCAATCTATCTAGATTGATAATAAAACAATATGTAATGTATTTCCTATATATTCCATTTTACAGAATCCATAAAATTAAGAACATTGTTCTTTATAATCTTCCATTAAGATTAAAGACCAAACTTATGACATATAACAGAAAACTAATTAGGTTATAAGGAGGCCAATGGGTTGCCATGGTTACTTAAGTCATTTTAGAAAATGACAATTAATCTAAAAGAAAATTAGTAAAACATTCACTATGTTCTGCTGACAGAACATAAAAATACATCTTTCTAATATTTTTAAAACTAAAAATATAAAATATTGAAACCAAGTTCTCAATAATGCCAACTTGTACTGAATGCCCTTAAAATCCAGTCTAAAACCAACATTTATCATATTAAACATGTGTCAAGTGCTGTTAGCCTAAATATTTCTTAGACTGGCAAATTTGATAATTACTATAAATCATTTTAAATCTAAATATTTTGAAAAAAAGAATACAACTTTTTTTCCACAACTAATTGGGGTAGGTAATTTATCTAATAAGTTATATACTACTTTAGTTATACGGAGAGAATATAGAGTAGTTGTTGCGGGCATCATTTTGAAATAAGACAGATACTTTTGAATTAGAATTTGGATTCTGTTAACTTATTATCAGTGTGACTCTGAGCAAATTGATTACCCTCTTTGAGCTTCTGTTTCCACATTTAGAGATGTAAAATTTATGGAGATATAATTCAACTCCACAAGTAAAATGCTAAAACTTTCAAGATGCTGCTAAACATCCCACATTGCATAGGACAGCATCCCCTGTCCCTTCAAAATATATCCAGGGTAAAATATCAACAATGTTAAGGTTGAGAAACCCTGCTTTGATAAATACATAAGAATCACTTGAAGTTGGCAGATAAATTACTTGTACAGTATCCTTTTTTTTTGAGACAGAGTCTAACTCTGTTCCCTGGGCTAGAGTGCCATGGCGTCAGCCTAGCTCACAGTAACCTCAAACTCCTGGGCTCAAGCAATCCTTCTACCTCAGCCTCCCGAGTAGCTGGGACTACAGGCATGCGCCACCATGCCCAGCTAATTTTTAATATATATATTTTTAGTTGTCCAGCTAATTTCTTTCTATTTTTTAAGTAGAGACAGAGTCTTGCTCTTGGCTCAGGCTGGTCTCGAACTCCTGACCTCAGCGATCTGCATGCCTCGGCCTCCCAGAGTGCTAGGATTATAGGCATGAGCCACCACGCCCCGCCTACAGTATGCTTTTTTACTTTCGTTCTCTCCTGAGTTTACAGTGAACATTTCTAGAAGCTGTATGACATGTGATGACATCTCACTGATGATTTATGGATTGTGTATTTGTGTATTCTAGTGTTATAAAATTTTTTATTTTAAATCTTAAAATGGTAAATACTAATAGTTGTAATCCACATAAATAAGAGCTCTTTGAAATCATCAACAATTTTTAAGAGTTATAGAGAGGTCCTGAGACCCCAATGTTTGAAAACCGCTTTTATAAATGAACTTATCCTGATAGCATGTGTAATGCTAGGAAATGTTAGCAGGTGAGACAGGTGAGATGAGTGTGCTGGAGAAAGAGTAGCAGCCAGTTAAGGAAATGGATAGAATGATGTTAAATTTGTTCACTCAACAAATTATTTGCTGAGCACCTACTATGGTCAAGCACTATACTAGGTTCCACTTTAAAAGTATGTCTTCATTCTTATGGTAATCTACCATATTTCTGTTCTAATCTTGTTTTCATTGATCAGCTTTGGAACTTTCTTGCTCGAAAAACCATCAACCAACCACTTCCAATGTACTTTTATAAAGGGTAACACTAACAGCTGTTTGTTTGCTTGCTAAATAAATGGTTTACAGAATCATTTCAAGAATTACTTCAAGATTTCATAACCTACAAGAACTCAAGAGATTATCTAGACAGAGAATATCAGAATTTCCAAACAGTGAGCCTGGGTACTTATACTTTGAAAATAGTTCCTGGATGATTCTGATATGTATATTCTTCCATCTTTATGGAAACAGATGCACAGAGCCAGTATTAGACCTCCATTTGGTTTCCAGTTCCTTTTTACTTCCAAGAGACTAAGCATGTATATATTCAAGCAGGAAAGACCTACTTCCTTTGGTGTGAACTCTGTTAATACAACATATTTGTGTCAGAATCTTTAATTTCTATCTCAATATAGCCTCTAAAAGTATGTCTTTTAACAGATAGTGGTGAATTAAATACAGTTTTCTCTCTTTAAATAAAAGGAAAAGTTACAAAGTAATTTCAGGTATTTCACAGGAACTTTTAAGTCCAATAATTTATGTTTTATTATTAATCTTAATAAGAGAGAGGAACACTAACTTAACATTCCTCTACTGAGAAAATTATATGTATTTATTACAAAATACACCATATTTCCCATGCATAAAAGAGTACCTGCCTTCAAAACAACAAAGTTATTGTATATATCCTACACTGTAATAGCAACATTGTTGCATACTATGTCATAGTAAAACAATTGACATAAAAATACTAAGATTTTTGGTAAAGAAGCAAAGTGAGAAAATACTACGAGGAGGAGGATAAATAAAAGAGAAGACAGAGGAACTCATCAAATAGAACACTACAAACATCATTTCTCATGCTAAAACATTTTAGAAAATAATTTAGGCAGCAGGGTATAAAGAATATTTCTTAAAATTGATGAGGGCATTAAGCTAAGTGTCTAACATATTAAGAAGCTGGATAGATTTTAACAGAATAAAGTCAAAGCAAGGTAATTTATTTAGGGTAAAGACACATAAAAATGTAATTTTCAGTGATACTTAACCTATAAATCACTAAATTCATTTTTTAAGTTCTCCTCTTTCTTGCTCGGTGCTCAATTAAGACATTAAAGAAAAGACTTGTCCAGGTTACAGCAAATAAGAAAGACAAATTAAAATTTAATGAAGTTTTTTTAAAAAAGTCGATCTAAAACCTAAAAATCTAAAGCCTAAAACTTAAGTCCAGTATTACCTCTGTTTTCAAATAAAATCATAACTTTCAACCAATCTAGGCTACCTAAGTGTTCACTGAGGAAGCATTCAAGGTAAACACTATTAAGGGGGCAAAAAGAATTAAAAAGTAGAGATAGATACATATATAAAACAAGGTAAAAACAGGACATGCTATAGATGCAACAACTGTCCTAGCTCCCATATATCCATAATTTAAAATCTTTAATATTAAATAACTCACTATCCCAAAATATACTTTGACTGAAAATAAACAGTAATTCGAGACCAGCAGATAAAGGCTTAAGATTTGATGATTACCCAGGAAGAAGGGGGAGAAAAACAACTTTGGTTTTAGAGATATATTTCAAATTGTTCAACACTGATTCAGGTTTACAGAAGTATTACAAAAGGTGAATATTAAAATTAAATTGAGGCAAAAATAGAATGTGACTTGTATGTCTACTTTATAAACATGAATATTATGGAGTATATTGTATGTAAGCACACATGTATAAATAGACATAACTGTGCTTCTCTTAACATTAATTATGAAAGATGATGTAATTCAATGATATTTATATTCAGTGACAAATAACCCACCTCAGAAAGAAATAACGAAAGCAGAGAAATATATTCTAGTGTGTCTAAAAGGAGAGGCAGGGAGGAGAAATGCTTATGGTTTTAATAGTCACTACAAATTCCAAATGAGCACAGCAGTCCCCAACCTTTTTGGCACCAGGGACCAGTTAGTTTCATGGAAGACAATTTTTCCACGGACAGGGGTGGACGGATGGTTTGGGGATGATTCAAGCACATTACATTATTGTGCACTTTATTTCTATTATTACATTGTAATATATAATGAAATAATTACACAACTCACCATAATGCAGAATCTAATGCTGCTACTGATCTGACATGAGGTGGAGCCCGGGTGGTTATGCAAGCAATGGTGAGCGGCTATAAATACAGGTGAAGCTTTGCTTGCTCACCTGCGGCTCACCTCTTGCTGTGTGGCCCAGTTCCTAACAGGCCACGGACAGGTACAGGCCCAAAGCCCAGGGGTTGTAGACCACAGAGCTAGAAGATGCATAGTTTCTTAGCATCTTGGGTTAAGGGAAAAGTGGGGATAGCAACTGTATAGAATTCAGGAAAAGAAGGTGCTATAGGTTGAATGTGTCCCCCAAAGTTTACATAGTGGAAACTCACTCCCCCATTTTAACAGTATTAAGAGGTGGGCCCTTTAAGAGGTGGTTAGGTCATGAGACCTCCACCTTTATAAATGAATTAATGTCAATTATCATGGTGGTGGATTAGTTATTAAGGGAGTGGGTTCCTGATAAAAAGGATGAGGTACTCCAATTTTTTCTCCCTGTTTTATGCACCCGCTTCCACCTTTCATCTTCTACCATGGGATGACGCTCACCAGATGCCAATGCCATGCTCGTGGACTGCCCAGCCTCCAGAACTGTAAGCCAAATAAACTTCTGTTCATTATAAACTACCCATTCTGTGATATTATATTATAGCAGCAGCAAACAGAGTAAGGTGGTATCAAATAGACCAAGATAGAAGGTATTTGAATTTAGACAGGAAAGGCTCTGCAAGGAGAAATGAAAATAGGTAGACCAAGGCAGGTTCTAAAATTCAGAAAACACTAGTAGTCAAGAAATATGTACTCCTTCTCTAATCCTCATAAAATAATGTAGGCTTTTAGCCATTAGATAAGGCACATGACCATATTTCTAACACCTTCAGGTATTCTAAAACATTTAAATAAGAGATGAGTGTCCTTGGTAAATTTTCTTCCCTGTCCCTCTCATAAAATTTTTATCACTCCTCAAATCCGTAACCCACTCACAATTCTTTAGGATTAGGTAATAACCTATTTTCACTGTGAAACAAGAGGGTTATCAGATATCCAAGCTGTACATCTACCTACCCTCAATTAAGAGGAAAAGATGTTCCTAGTCCTATGGTTAACCCTACCTGCCTGGGGTCTGTATTTCACCCATTCATACACCTCCTCCAGGAAAAGGTGTTTGGTTTTGTTTCTCAATCTTTTCCTCTCTCTTCAGCACTTGCCTTAACTCTATCACAGCTCTACTATGACCCTTTCCTTAACACACGATATGTCAAGCCTATTTCATTCTAGATACTGTCTCCTTTCCTTCACAGTCAAGAGTCTGCCAAAAGCAGTCAATATTTGCTGTCACTATTTCCTTACTTTCCAATCTCTCCTTAATCAATTACAATCTGGCATTTTGCTTCCATTAATCTACTAAAATTAAACCTAAGTGACAAATTCTTAGTCACTTTTTACAGTCATCATCTTAATTGACTTCTGTAACATTTAATTCTACTCACTATTCCCCTTTTGCTTTCTTTTGTTTTTCTTTCCACTAGCTACCTACCTCCTTAACATGCTACTACTCTTTCTCTTCAGCACCCATGTCACCTGCTAACATTTCCTGGCACTACACACACTATCAGGGTAAATTTATCTCTAAAAGCAGTTTTCAAACTTTTGGGTCTCTTTACAACTCTTAAAAATTATTGAGAACCCCAAAGAGGTTTTATTTATGTGTTACAACTATCAGTTGTAATTTTAGGATTTAAAACAAAAATATTTTTGTTTTAGTGTTTATAACACTAGAAGATATATATATATGTACACAATCCATAAATCATCAGAATGATGATATCATCACATCATACAGCCTCTGAAAACTTTCACTGTAAACTTGTGAGACAATAAAAGTAAAAAAGCCAAATACTGCTTAGCACTATTATAAAAACCATTTTGACCTTAAAAGAGTCTCAGGGACCCCCATGAATCCTTAGACTACACTTTGAGATCCACTTACCTACACTCAAGCCTTTAATTAACACCTACCTGTTGCCAAAGACTCCCAAGTCTTCATATCTAGCCTGACCTTTTTCCTGAGCTCCAGACAGCATCTACAGTACCAACTGCATTTTTTCACAGGTATTCAAATTCAGAATTGCCCAAAATTCAACTCATTACCTTCTATACCAACTCTACTCATTTTCCTTCTGTGTTGCCTATCACAGTCAAAGGCACTAAAGCTAGATACCTTTAAAAAAAAATCTTAGGCTCCTCCTTCTCCTTCTTTATGCTAATTTAAAGTCATCAAACCCTACTGATTCTACTTTTAAATCTAGTGGAATCTGGAAGCTTTGTTAGAAAGGCAAGCTTTGATCCCAGGTCTGTCATAAGAATGTAAGTGACTTATTTGCACATTAAAGTTTAAGAAGCACTGCCCTAAGTGGTGATAGTCTCAGTAACCAAAGTTAGAGAATCTAAAGAAGAAAACAGAGAAAAGGCAAACTTGAGAACACTATAATTAAAACCCCTCTCACCTTGAGCTTTTCCTCCTAATATTAAACTTTGAAGGCCTGGAGTTTTATAAAGAAGGCAGTATTCCTTAACTAAGTGATCTTCCTTTCAGGTTTCACTTCCCTCAGATCCTATCCTTTACACTGCCACCTGTGGGAGCCTTTTACAATTTTGTCTTTTGTTTCCCCTGCTTCAACAGCACTGTATCACCTAAAGTCCAAATTCCTTACCAGCGTATACAAGGGTCTTCAAAACTTGATCCCTGTCTATCTTTCACCATGCTTGCATATACTCCCTCTACCAAAAGTTAGCAAACTAGTGGAATCACCAAGACCGCTTGGTATTTTGTTTTAAAGCTTCTCAGGTGATCTAAAGTGCAGTGGGGGCTGAGAATCACTGCCCTATGTCTTGAACCAAACTACTCGCCATGCTTCCACACAAAAGCAAAACCATGACCTTGTCCTTCTGCCTGCCTTCTTTTCATACTTTGCCCTTGTCCTCTGGGATGAATTCAGTGTTTCTTAATAATTCAACTATCATTTTTTATTTGAAGGAAGACCTCTTTGCTTCTCTTCCTTTGCAGGCAGATGTGATTGGTTTCTTGCCTTTTGCTCTCATAATACCTTGTGTTTATATTGGGCTGCGGTTCCCAAACCCCGGACCACAGCCCAGTCCCAGTCTACGGCCTGTTAGGAATCGGGCTGCTTATCACCTCCTGAACTCCGTACCACCTCCCCCCTACCCACAATAACCCACCCTCCCACCCTCAGTCAGTGGAAAAATTGTCTTCCATGAATAGCCCACACTAGATGAAGCAGACTGTTTAAATGTTTGCCAGTCCTACTCACTTAAAGGCAGGGATTATATCATTTCTTGGGCACAGAGAGTAGAAGATAATAGGCAATAAATGCTTACTGAAAATGTACTGAATTTCTGGAGCCTGTTGAATAGGCCTATAGCAATGTAAAATAAAACCAAACCAAACCAATACCTTTTTACCTACCAGTTTATTTCGTTAACATGAGGGAAAATGTTTTCATTCCATAATTCTACATTTAGAAGTACAAGTCAAAATCATATGTGAATTCATATACAAACAAAATAAAAATTTCAGTTGAAGTAGATTAAATCAACCTAACAATGACTGACTATCAGCTGCTGCTTCTCAGTTTTAATAGCAAGGATAGAAGAAAACAGAAGAGTTCTGGGTGTCTTTTAAAAAGAGCACTGGGTAGAAGGATACAACGTAGGGGAAAAGGATATTAGCTAAAATCATCATAAATCCTAAGGAGGAGTCAAAAGATAATGTCCAATTGATACACAAAAATAGGATATACATATTAATTATATTAAAATATGGAAATAAGTGCCAAGAAGAAAAGCCAAAAGAATTGAAGGTAGAGTAGGGTAGGTGGTAGTGGATGGCTATTAAAACAAAACAAAATAAAACAAAAAAACCCTCTAGTACTATTTTCTCACAAAACCAAAAACTATTATTTAAAAGAATGTAACAAATAAGGGGATGGATTACCAAAAGAATAAATGACATCAGAAGACAATGGAATACTACATAAACTTAACTACTAGGAGTACTGGAAAAAACAAAAGTACTTCTATCTCACAACTATTTGTACCCAGCAACTTTAATGATCTATGAATATTTGTATTTTGATGTGTATAAAATTGCATCCCAAGGGAATTGATAATTAAGGTACCTACTACAGAGATAATCATTTTCCAGATAAGCAACTTCTTAAATGGAAAAACAACAATAATAATAAAAGTTGCTTCTTCAAATCTTAAAGACAATGTATAATCTGTAGTCATTTCCAGAATGTTGTGCCACTAGATTTAAACATTAATTTGTAAAATCTGCAGATATACAACATAGAATTGCAAAAGCCAAAATTTCAAAATTTTCTATTGTTGCTCCAAATTTCAAAACTTCTATACATATACAGCTAAGTACACCCAATGGCTAACCAAATTGTGTTTCATTGTAAATGCCACTGGGGTCTTTTAAGAAAACAAAAACACAAACAACATTTTAACTAAAAGTATAGCCAAAAGTGATCCTTACAATTCTTTAAAGGAAAGTGGAATTTTCTTATACATTGATTCCTCTAAAAAAATCCAAATACTAAATCTATAACTTACATGGGGACTATGGGTACCTATAAAAAACACAGAAAGATATAACTGTCGTAAGTGATCTTTTATTGTTTGGTATTTTTAAAAAAACTACCAAAAACATCGTATCTGATGAACAGAAAATGGAAATATCTAAAATTATTTTATTGTCCTTTATAATAAAAATGTCTATGAAAGAGGAAGCATGTGAAATTACTAAATATTTTCAATTATGGGAAAATATCAAGAAATGTTCTAAAGTCCAGGAAATATAAAATGAAAACATTCTTGATAGTTTTTGAAAAACTTCACTTTGACTACAACTAAACCTACAATTTTTAAGGACTTACACTAAGTATGTTAATTTGGAAAAACTAAACTATAATAATCTGATGCTATAGGGCTACTAACGCTTACCTCAAGGGAACCTACTGCAGATAAAGTCCGTCACTTGCACAGTCCTTTCAGCTGCCTGCCAGTTGTCTCTGTGGAAGGGAAAGCCTGATGAGTGAGAGCCCTATGCCACACTCCTTTGGAGTATCAGGGTGCCTGCACAGAACTGTACAAAACTGTCTAGCTAGAGATTCCTAGCTGCTTTCAACAACACAGGGCTAAAAAAGATGCCACCTTTGAAGTTCCTTTTCCTCTGAACAACGAAACAAAATGCCTAAGAGTTACTGAGTGCTAACAACTCATTGGTATTACAAAGCTGATATATCTAGAAAGTAAATAAAAGACTAAAATGTATCAAGCAGAAATAAGTTAAGATTGACAAGGAAAACACATACACGCACACACACAAACATTAAAAAGGGACAGAACTGTATAATCTGTGCAGAGAAAAGGCTATATCCACAAAAAGTGAGGCTGTAGCATCAATGTATGAATGTTAAAACCCAAAGAACTACCTGTCTACCCATTTTTAAAAGATGCCATCAAGTACATCACATGCAGAGTAAACTATACCATGGATCCAAATGCCTACTTATAAAATCCCATGTATTTTCTTGGTGGGGTCAGTAAGTGGGTGAGGGATGAGGGGATTCTTCAAATTTTTTAAGATATGAAAAGGGAAAACCAGCAGCATGATTCCATAAGAAATTCTAAAAAGAGAAAAAAACGTATATCTGTATCTCAGAAAGTACACGAACCCTTACTCAGGATCAAACTAAGAGGGAAGAATAATGAGAAACAATAGAAAACTGTGAAACTCAACATATTTCAAAAACCACCTTCATCTCATAGAATTATGAATCATTAATAACTGTTTTCCATTAAGAATACCTATACCTCATTAATTTACAAGTTCAGCTACATAACCAAAGAAACTGTATTTTCTTTCTTATTTGGCATTAGCCAAATAAGGTCTTCAATCTGAATGTTGTTCTTCAATAAGGCAGAACAAAATACTCCTACAAGAAACTTTAAAAGCATTAACCTTTAGCAAAAGGAATAGGGGAAAAAAAAACTGTTTAGTTAAAAAGGTGATTCCAGTTTTTACTTTAATAACAGCACAATTAAAATGAAATTACTTACCTCTGATTCTTTGTCACTTAAAGATCCCAAGCTTCCAAAGCTGTGATTAGAGCTTTCATTATTTGTTGAGGCCTGTTAAAAATTGTTATAAAGGTAAAAATTAGGAGTAATTTTAAATAAACATATTACAAGGACATAATCTATTTTCATAATAAAAATTAAGTATGATTGCTTTAAACAAGGAAGAGAAATGAAGGAAAAATAATAAACACCAAGTTCTTAACACTATAAATATCTTGGAAAGTTTTATCAAGTCAATAAAGTTCTGCTGTGTTTTAAGAACTGACTTGTTTAGCTAATTTTATAGAACACCAGTTCAAGAGCAACAGAATTGGGCCATTGTCAGAAAAACAAGATCTTTAAAATTATTACCCAATGTATACAAACTAGTGCTTCCTTTGACCAAAAATATTATTTGTGTTCTTCAGTTCCCTTCACAATTATCAAATTCCAAATGTCATACACACCCCTTTGGCCTTTCTACATATTAACAAACTGAGTCCTTATTTGTTTCGACTTAATCTTTTAAGAAAACATTTTACCACCTTAACCATTTTAATTGTTTTGCTCAAAAGTTTCTCCATTTCCTTGACAATATTTTTGAACTGTGACAAAGAGAAATGAGCTATCATTCTGTAGGATGACATCTGCTTTGTTCTCAATATGATTCTATGATGCTTATTCTTTTGTGTAATTTTTTGTACCATCAGTATCTTAGATCAATGTCTTCCAGGAATGCTCAGACCAGAAACTGACAGGCTATAGCATACACATCACAAGATGATGCATGAATTAACTTCACATACAGGCATGCAAGTTGATATCCTCATGTTTCCTTTCCATTGTTCTTGATATTGGTGCTGGTTACCTGACTGCATTCAGTTTGTGAAAATTCATTAAGTAATGTACTTACAATATGTGCATTATTTTACATGTACTGAGGGGGACTACTTTCAAGCTCTGCTATTTATTTTAATGATTTTTCATTGCCATTGTAGTGGAAAGTCATCACAACCTTGAGACTTCCCTGGGTATTCCTTTTTAAAAAGTATTTTAAAAGTTTGATAGTCTCAGTATTGATTCTTTGGAGACTAAAACTGGCAATATTTCTCCATAAATAAGCACTTATTTATTCTTAACCTTGGCTTCTTGTATTAGAGTTAATTCTTTATCAATAAAAAATATTTCCTAAGTCCACTGTAACTCTACTTCATAAGGCTTTCATTGGTAATCTTGTCAAGAGTTTGATAAAAAGAAGAATATCTGAACTAGCACATATAATGGTTTTTTACTATGAAACTATTAAAATTAAATTAAATTTCCTTAGTTTCACTACCCACATTTTAAGTACTTTGTAGCCACATGTGGCTAACAGCTACATGCTGGGCCATGCAGATATAAAACATGGCCATCACCCCAGAAAGTTCTATTGGAAAGAGTTGCTATAGACCAGGGGTAGGCAAACTATGGCTCTCTGCCTGGTTTTATAAATAAAGTTTTATTGAAACACAGCCATACTCATTTCACTAAATACGGTCTACAGCTGCTTTAGAGTTACAATGGCAGAGTTGAGTTGAGCAGTTGCAAGCAAGACTGTAAGACTTAAAGATATTAACTACCTGACACTTCACAGAAAATTTTTGCCAACCTCTGCTATAGACCATACAAAAGTCAGGGGCCGGGAAGGGGGCATGTTTGAGAGGAGATAAAAGAGTTAAGAGTGCAATGCTACCTATATTTCACCAATAAATATACCCCCACCTAGCCAGATATGATCTAATACAAACCATTCCTGTTTCCCTAAAAAGCAGTGTCTTAAATTTGGGGTTTGAAATTAAAGTTTTATGATACAAAACACAGTAAATATTTCCCATTTTACGTACTCAACATCCATTCCAATTTCACAATAGCACCATAGTTTCTTTCTGGCGAATCACCCTTTCCTAATATTTTTGGTGGGACTATAAATCAACCTGCCCATCTAATAGAAATCCTAAGGAAGGTCCTTCTCCCCCATATACTCTTTATCCATACTCATAGTCAAGAAATCAAAGGGAAAGCCTAAACCCAATATAAAACTAATCAACTTCATTCCCCAGAACTTTGGATCACAAGGGAGTGATATCAGTGTGAGATGGAGGTGTCTTTTTTTTTTTTTTTTTTTTTAATCCAGTGGAGATACTACAATCAGAAGGATGAGCAATTCCTGCTGCCTAGCCATTTAGGGTTGCCTGTTGAAGTTTGGTTTTCGGGCCTCCAAACCATTCTGTGAATTACCTGATAGCCTACCAATAACTTCCCTTCTTTGCTTAAGATAGCTAGAGAGTTGGTTTCTTTTTCTGCAAATAAAATCCAATAACTGATATAAAATATAACGACTTTCAATTAACAATGGTTTAGCAGAAAACTTGGAGTGGACAAAAGCAGAAAACGAAGTTAAATGTCTTAAAGATAAAGATGACTTGTCCATCTATGACATTTATTTTTTTAAAAAAGGGCACACCAGATATTTTGACTAGGACCAGCTCTAGGCAAAATTCTACAACAGACTCAAGTTTTGGTTCCTACCCACATTCTCAGCACCACTACTATTCTGTTCTTGGCTCTCTGTTAGCTGTCAATTAATTCTAAACATAAATTAAAGTGTTTAGATTTTGGCTTATACCTATGAGTATAAAGGGAAAACCTATCACAAGCTCCCACATCCCCAAACATTTCTTTAGTTCACTGATATAATATCACAAAATATCCATTGATTATGCCAATGGATTTAGTTAGAATGTTTCATGTTTTAACAGAATTTTTTGAAATGTGGGTTTAACCTAAAAACTGTTAAGACCACTCTTGTATCCTCATGGACAAAGTGATAAATATGTGAAGACATGGTATGTCCACCTGGAAGTTACCAAACCATGCTTGCTCTGCTGTGGTATTATTAGAATAGACAAAAAGATATCTATAGGGCAGGGATTGTGTTCTCTGTCTCCAAACCAAAAACACTAAATGAAACCTTACACATATCAAGTACTTTAAAATATATGCTGGGGGAATGAAGCAACTAGATGGCTTTTGTTTGTTGTTTGTTTCATGTGATGTTACAGCTTACAAGGAAAATGAGTAAACTAAACAAATACTGGCCCTATTTTCAGTTCCAAAGAGCTTGCTAGTACTGGCCAGCACTAAGAGCATATTAAAGCAAGTCCAGAAGGACCACATGACTCCATGGAAACTCTAGGTGCAATTCAAATTTTTTCCCCCGGTATTCTTTAAAATATATGCCAGTCTCAAAATTAGCCTTCTAATTGCCTCAGTCTCCAAAGTTTTCAAACAAAGATTAGAATCAGTATACACTGTCAGGATTTCTTATAATAAAATTATTTCATTCCAAAATTGAGTACATAACTACATTAGTAAAAAAATGTGACGGGATAAATTCTGTCCAGATACACATAGGTGTCGAAGACGGACACAGGAGGTCCAACAAATTCAGATTTGCGCAACCAGGTGGAAAGAGGTAGTTATCAGAGAAACATTCTTAAAGTGATGCCTGACCTGACTCTTGATAATCAAATAGTGATAAGTCTAATGGAAAAAAAGCATAACGGAGTCTGAAGCAAAGTGTTCAAAGGAACACTATGTTCAAAGGAAAGAAGCTGTGAAAAACCATATCCATTTAGGGAACCACAAATAGTTTGTTATGACTGGAGCAAAGTACAAATGTGAAGATGTGAAGAAAAGATGGAAGATGGGACATGAAGTTTGGCTATAAGGGCAATGCAGTAATAAGAAAAACTTTATAATGCTAAATAATTTAAATTTGAACTTATAAAGTACGTGAAGCCATTAAAAATCTCTAAGCAAGGTCTATTTTATCAGATGTGCCTTTTATAAAAATCAGTCAAGCTAGGAAAATGACAGCCTAGGCACACATTCCAAACTCACTTTCTCCTGCTCTAGGGAGAATTCAACAGGAAGATAAACCAGCAGCTATGGTGTATTTTTTATTTTTTCTTTTTCTACTGGGGGGAACAGGACAGGCAGAGTTGCAAAGATTAGTAAAGAATAACTGGACCACAAAAGTGATTCCACTCACAAATGAACAGCTTCTTAATGCCACTGTTAACAAGACTGGGAGAATTGATAATATAAAATAGGGAAATAGGATCAGGCTTACCTTTCTGGCCAAACCCATAATGAAGAATGTCAATCCTAGGGCTGCTTGAAGGTAGATCTGACAGCCAACTTGAGTTGATCACTTATGCATGATGAGAAGACTACACTTGCCCACCCATAAGTACTGCTCTAGAAGTCATCTTATTGCAGGAGTATGGTAAAGAAACACCTGTAAACCTTACTACTACTCAATCTAACACCTCTGAGAAGATCCACCAGCCTAACCAAAATGGATGCTGTGGAAACCCTCACCAACTAACAACAAGTTGGCAAGAAAATATTACAGGTAATTTAAGGAGCCTAATTAGCTTGCAAGGGAGCACCCCAGTCAAACACAAAATAGATGGCTTAACTGGAGCAGAAACTGAGGTAAGAGCAGAAACAGATCTTCTAAAATATACCATGAGAATTTTAAAGTAGGTATAATTAAGAGATAAAAAAGTGAAGAAAAAACACTGCTGGAAACTAAATTAGCAATCTAAAAAATGAAGTAGAATTATAATATCAACAATATTAAGAAACTATAATAAGTTTAAAAAAAGATATACCAAGGGGACCTAGTATGAAAATAACTGGTACTACAGAAAGGAAGAAACAGATTAAGAACAAACAATAATCAAAGAAATATTACTATAAAAAGAAAACTTCCCTGAGCCAAAGGAAAACTAGAAGACATCAAAAATAGTGTCTACAGACTACTGAGATACTATGAGAAAGCAAAACAAAGACATTTTCAAACATATGGCAGCATGTATTCAAGAATGCTTTGTAGATCAATACTGTAAGAGCAAACAATACTCTCAAACTAAATTTTCCAAAGGAGGAGAAAAGGGCAGCAGATACAGGTCTACATATGAATGCTATAAGGATTTGTTATGAATCACAAATATGTAGAAATTAAACAACACACTCCTAAATAACCAATAGGTCAAAGGAGAAATCTCAAGGGAAAGTAGAAAAAACCTTGAGATGAATACAAACAAAAACACAGCACACCAAAACATGTGGGCTAGAGCTAAAGCAGTACTTTGAAGGAAATTTATAGCTGTAAATGCCTATATTTAAAAAGAGATCTCAAATCAATAATCCAACTGTCCACTCAAAACACTAGAAAAAATAAACCTAAACCAAAGCAAGCAGAAAAAATGTCAGAGCAGAAACAGATAAAACAGCGAATAGAAAAACAATAGAAAAAAAAAAAACCAATAGAACCAAAAGTTGGATCATGGAAAAGATCAACAAAATTGACAAATCTTTACCAAGACCTAACAAGAAAAAGAGAGAAGACTCAAATTACTAAAATCAGGAATGAAAGAGAACATGCCATTACTGACTTACAGAAATAAGAATTATAAGAGAATATAATTAAAAGTTTTATGCCAGCAAATTAGATCAACTACATGACATAGACAAATTCCCAGAAAGAAACAAACTACTAAAAATGATTCTAGAAGAAATAAACATCCTTAGTGAAACACTAGCAAACTGAATTCAACAGGACATTAACAGGATCATACATCAAGAGCAAGTGAAATTTATCCCTGAGATGCAAGGGTGATTCAACATACCCAATAAATATGATACACCACATTAACAGAGTGAAGGATAAAAATAATATGATCATTTCAATTGATGCAGAAAAAGCACTAGACAAAATTCAACATCCTTTGATGATAAAAACTCAACAATTTAGGTAAAGAATGTACCTCAACAAAACAAAGGCAATATATGACAAGCCCACAGCTAAATATCATACTCAAGGGTGAAAAGCTATTTATTAGGTTGGTGCAAAAGTAAATGCAGTTTTGGACCACAATTTTAAATCATTAAAACTAGGCTCAAACATGTCTTTATTAATTAAAATAGGAACCATTACAATCAACACACTGTTGCCAATGAGAAATAAGTTTGTTTATTCCTGCAGCATAAAAATCCGTACTTCGGGATTCGACAAACTCTTGAAAAGCATTTTCTGCATCCTGCTGGTTGTGGGAGCTTTTACCCTACAGAAAGTTGTCAAGATGCTTTAAGAAGTGGTAGTCAGTTGGAGAGCTCAAGTGAACATGGCAAATGAGGCAAAATTCTGTAGCCCAATTCCTTCAATTTTTGAAGTGTTGGTTGTGCGAGGTACAGTAGGGTACTGTCATGGAGAAGAATTTGGCCCTTTCTGTTGATCAATGCCAGCTGCAGGCATTGCAGTTTTCAGTGCATCTCTTCACTTTGCTGACCATAAGACCGGCAGCAGACCACCAAACAGTGACCATGACCCTTTTTTGGTGCAAGTTTGGCTTTGGAAAGTGCTTTGGAGCTTCTTCTCTGTCCAACCACTGAGCTGGTCGTCGCCAGTTGTCGTATAAAATCCACTTTCCCTTGCACATCAAATCCAATCAAGAAATGGCTCGTTGTTGCATACAGTAAGAGAAGACGACACTTCAAAATGACGATGTGTTTGATTTTCGGTCAGCTCACGAGGCACCCATGTATCAAGCTTTTTCACCTTTCCAATTTGCTTCAAATGCCCAACGACCATAGAATGGTCGACGTTGAGGTCTTCAGCAACTTCTTATGTTGTTGTAGAGGATCAACTTCGATGACTGCTCTCAATTAGTCGTTGACAACTTCTGATGGCCTGCCACTGCACTCCTCACCTTCACGGCTCTCATATCCTCTGCAAAACTTCTTGAACCACCACTGTACTGTACACTCCTTAGCAATTCCTGGGCCAAATGCGTTGTTGATGTTGCAAGTCGTCTCCTCCACTTTACAACCCATTTTGAATTGGAATAAGAAAATTGCTCGAATTTGCTTTTTGTCTAACATCATTTCCATAGTCTAAAATAAACAGCAAGTAATAAGTCATCAGCAAAAACAAAGTGAGAAATGTGCATTAAAATGATGTGTAACATAACCCCATTTATTTAAGAATGTATTTCATGGTGGCTCACGCCTGTAATTCTAGCACTCTGAGAGGCCGAGGTGGGAGGATCACTCAAGATCAGAAGTTCGAAACCAGCCTGAGCAAGAATGAGACCCCGTGTCTACTAAAAATAGAAAGAAATTAATTGGCCAACTAAAAATATATAGAAAAAATTAGCTGGACATGGTGGTACATGCCTGTAGTCCCAGCTACTCAAGAGGCTGAAGCAGAAGGATCACTTGAACCCATGAGTTGGAGGTTGCTGTGAGCTAGGCTGATGCCACGGCACTCTAGCCCAGTTGACAGAGTAAGACTCTGTCTCAAAAAAAAAAAAAAAAAAGAATGTATTCCAATATCAAATTTCAGTAATGCTAAAACTGCAATTACTTTTGCACCAACCTAATAAAAGCTTTTCTTCTAAGATCAAAAACAAGACAAGCATGCCCACTCTTACCACTTCTATTCAATACAGTACTGGAAATCCTACACAGAGCAATCAGACAAGAAAAAGAAATACATGGCATCCAAATCAGAAAAGAAAGAAAGTTATCTGTTTAGTGATGACATGATCCTATACATGAAAAACCCTAAAGACTCCACCAAAAAAACTGTTAGAACTAATAAACTAACTCAGTAAAGTTACAAGATACAAAATCAACATACAAAAATCAGTTGTTTCTACACGAGCTATCAAAAAAGAAATTAAGAAAATGATCCTACTTACAACAGCATTAAAAAAACGTAATAAATTTCAACAAGGTGAAAGATCTGTACAATGAAAACTATAAAACACTGGTGAAAGAAACTGAAGACAACACAAATAAATGGAAAGATATCCTGTGTTCATGAATTGAAAGAATAGTTAAAATATCCACAGAACCTAAAGCAATCTATACATTCAATGTAATCTTAAAATTCTAATGGCATTTTTCACAGAAATAGAAAAAATAATCGTAAATTCATGTGTAACCACAAAAGACCTCAAAGAGTCAAAGCAATATTGAGTAAGAATAAAGCTAGAGGGCTATTATACTACCTGATTTCAAAATACACTACAAAGCTACAATAATCAAAACAGTATGGTACCGGCATAAAACCAACATATAGACCAAAGGAACACAATGGAGAGCTCAGAAATAAATTCACACATTTACAGTCAATTGACCTTTAGCAAAAGTGTAAGAACATACAATTGGGAAAAGACAGTGTCTTCAATAAATGGTACTGGGAAAATTGGATATCCACATACAGAACAAGTAAACTAGACCTGTATCTCACATAATATACAAAAATCAATTGAAATGGATTAAAGACTTAAGACATGAAACTGTAAAATTGTTTACTAGCTGTAAACATATAGAAAAAGCTTAACACTGGTCATGGCAATTGATTCTTTTGGATATGACCGAAAAGCACAGGCAACAAAAGCAAAAATAGACAAATGGGATTATATCAAACTTAGAAGATTCTGCACAGCAAAAGAACCAATAAACAGAATGAAGAGACAACCTACAGATTGGGGCAAAATATGTGTAAACCATACATCTCATAAGGGCTTAATATCAAAAATACATAAGGAATTCAAACAATTCAATAGCAAAAAAACAAATAATCTAATTTAAAAACAGGCAAAGGACTTGAATAGATATTTCTCAAAAGAAGACATACAAATGGCCAATAGGTATATGAAAAAATGCTCAACATAACTAATCATCAGGGAAATACAAATTAAAACCACAATGAGGTATCACCCCACCCCTGTTAAAATGGCTAATCTCTAACAGATGAAAGATAACAAGTGTTGGTGAAGATGTGGAGAAACTAGAAACCTTGCCCACTGTTGTTGAGAATGTAAATTGGTACAGCCATTACAGAAAACAGTATAAACATTCCTCAAAAAATTAAAAATAGAACTAGCATATGATCCAGCAATTCCACTTCTGGGTACATATCTAAAGAAAATGAAATCAATATGTCAAAGAAATATCCGTACCCCCACATTCAATTTCAGCATCATTCATAATAGCTTAGATACAGACTCAAGCTAAGTGTCCATCGACAGATGAATGGATAAAGATAATGTGGTATATATACACAAATGGAATATTATTCAGTCTTAAAAAGGACTGAACAACAACATGGATTAACCTGAAGAACATTATGCTAAGTGAAATAAGCCACGTACAAAAAGACAAATATCTCATATGATTTCACTCATATGTAGAATATAAAAATGTCAAACTCATAGAAGTAGAGGGTAGAATGCTGGTTGCCAGGGGCTGAGGGTAGGGGAAATCAGGAGAATGTTGGCAAAAGGGTACAAAGTTTCAGTTTTGCAGGATGAATAAGTCTGGAGATCCAATGTACAGCATACGGACTACAGTAAGTAATAGTGTATTGCACATTTGAAATTTGCTAAGAGAATAATAGACCTTAAATGATCTCAGCACAATAAAGAGTAACTATGTGAGGTGATGAATATGTTAATTATCTTAAGAGTGATAGGATACTCTTGTCACAATGTACACATAAATCAAAATATCACATGTACATCTTAAATATATATGATTTCTATTTGTCAGTCATACCTCAATAAAGCTGGGAGGCAAAAGGAGAAATACATAATCGGAACAGATCTATATAGTAAAGAAACAGAAGTAGTAATTAAAAAACAAACAAACAAACAAAAACTACCCACAATGAAAAGCCCAGGCCCAGATGGCTTCACTGGTGAATTCTTTTTTTTTTTTTTTTTTTTTTTTTGAGACGGGGTCTCGCTCTTGGTCAGGCTGGTTTCGAACTCCTGACCTTGAGCTATCCACCCGCCTCGGCCTCCCAGAGTGCTAGGATTACAGGCGTGAGCCACCGCGCCCGGCCTTCACTGGTGAATTCTACCAAACATTTAAAGCAGAACTAATGCTAATTCTTCACAAACTGCTCCAAAGAACAGAAGGGGATGGACACATCCCAACTCATTCTGGGAGGACAGTATTACCCTGATACCAAAACTAGACAAAGATATCACAAGAAAATTACAGACCAGTATAGATTACAAATATAGATGCAAAAATCCTCAACAAAATACTGACAAACCAAATCTAGCAAGATGTAAAAAGTCTTTTACACTTAGACCAAGTTGGATTCATCCCAGGAATGCAAGGTTAGTTCCACATACAAAAGTCAATCAGTGATACACTACTATAATAGAACAATGGGCAAAAATCACATTATCATCTCAACAGACAAAGAAAATATATTTGGCAAAACCCAATACCCTGTTCATGATTTTAAACTCTCCGCCCACCCCCCAGCAACCTAGAAATAGAAGAAAACTTCCTTAACCTGAGATAGAACATCTATGAAACACCCATACCTTTCCTTCCTAGAATCAGGAACAAGACAAAGATGTGTGCTCTCACCACTTCTATTCAACACTGTACTGGAGGTTCTAATCAGTACAATTAGGAAGAAAAAGAAATAAAAGTTATACTGGTTACAAAAGAAGAAGTAAAACTCTCTCTTTTGGCAGATGACAGGATCTTATATATAGAAAATACTAAGGAATACCACCACCACCAACAACAAAACCTATTAGAACTAGGCCGGGCGCAGTGGCTCACGCCTGTAATCCTATCCTAGCACTTTGGGAGGCAGAGGCGGGCAGATCGCTCAAGGTCAGGAGTTCAAAACCAGCCTGAGCAAGAGCGAGACACCATCTCTACTAAGAATAGAAAGAAATTAATTGGCCAACTAAAAATATATAGAAAAAATTAGCCGGACATGGTGGCACATGCCTGTAGTCCCAGCTACTAGGGAGGCTGAGGCAGAAGGATCGCTTGAGCCCAGGAGTTTGAGGTTGCTGTAAGCTAGGCTGACGCCACGGCACTCTAGCCTGGGCAACAGAGTGAGACTCTGTCCCCAAAAAAACAAAAACTATCAGAACTAATAAACAAGTCCAGCAAGATTGCAGGACACAAGATCAATACAAAAAGATCAACTAGATGTCTTTATAATAGCAATGAGCAATGTGAAAATGAAATTAAGAAAACAATTCCATTTATAATACCATCAAAAAGAATATTTTATTCTTAGAAATAAATATAACAAAACAAATGGAAGACTTGTACACTAAAAACTATAAAACATCACTGAAAGAAAATAAAGATCTAAAATAAATGTAAGACATTTATGTTTATGCACTGGAAGATTCAATATTATTAAGATGGCAATACTCCCCAAATTAACCTAGACATTCACTGCAATTCTTACCAAAAATCTCTTTTGACTTTTTTGCAGAAATTGATAAAGTGATCCTAAAAGTCATATTGAAATGCAAAGGAACCAGAATAGCAAAAATAATCTTGAAAAAGAACAGAGTTGGAGGATATACACTCTCATTTTCAGAACTTATTACAAAGCTACATTAATCAACACAGTGTGGTATGGTATAAAGATAGACAAATAGATCAGTGGAATCAAACTGAGAGTCCAGAAATAAACCCATACATTTATGGTCAATGAACTTTTGACCAAGTTTATAAGACAATTCAATGGGTAAAGAACAGTGTTTTCAACAAATGGCAGTAAAAGTGGATATCCACATGCCAAAGAAATGAATTTGGACTCCCTCTTACCATATATAAAAATTAACTCAGAATGGATCTAAGACTTAAAACTATAAACCTCTTAGAAGGAAACAAAGGTGTATATCTATGTGACCCTGGATTAGGCAATAGTTTCTTAGATATGACACCCACAGAATAAGAGAAAAATCTGCAAATCATGTATCTGATAAGAGTCTAGTATCCACTAAGTATGAAGAAACCTTATAACTCAAGATTAAATGCCCAATTTAAAAATGAGCAAAAGATGTGAACAGACTAATTTACCAGAGAAGATATACGAATAGTAAATATGCACATAAAAAGATGCTCAACATTATTACTCATTAGGGAAATGAGATACCACTGCACATACCACCCAGAATGGCTATGCTATGGTTTGTCTGTCCCCATCAAAACTAATGTTGAAATTTGGTCTCCAGTGTGGCAGCAGTGGGAGGTGGGGCCTAGTGGGAGGTATTTTAATCATGAGGCACATGCCTCATGAATGGCTTCATGCTACTCTCTCACCCTAATTGAGTTCTCACTCTGGCAAGACTGGATTAGTTCACAAGACAGTAGGTTGTTATAAAGCAAGGTTCTTCCTCTTTGGTCCCTCTTCACACACATCTGCTACCCTTTTGAACTTCTCTGCCATGTTATGAGGCAGCATAAAAGCCCTCACCAGAAGCCAAGTCCATGCCCTTGAAATTCCCAGCCTGCAGAATCATAAGTGAAATAAACTGCTTTTCTTTATAAATTATCCAGTCTCAAGTATTCTGTTATCATAACAGAAAACAGACTAAAACAGGCTATAATAAAAAAAGACAATAACAAGGGTTGGCAAGGATGTGGAGAAACTGGAACCCTTATGCATTGCTTGTGGGAATGTAAAATGGTATAGCTATTTTGGAAAAGTTTGTCAGTTCCTCAAAACATTAAACACAGAGTTACCATAAGAATCAGAAATTCCACTCCTAACTATATACCTAAGGAAACTAAAACATGTCTACACAAAAATTTCTAACAGAGTGTTCATAACAGTTCATAACATTCATGTCAAAAAATGGGAACAACCCAAATGTCCACCAATTCACGAATGGATAAACAAAATGTAGCATATCCATATAATGGAATATTCAGCCATAAAAATGAATAAGTTCTCATAAATACTACAACAATCATGAACCATGAAAACATTGTGCTAAGTGAAAAAAGCCAGACACAAAATGCCACATATTGTAGAATTCTATTTGTATGAAATATCCAGAATAGGCAAATCCAAAGAGAAAGAAAGGAAACTAATGGATGCCAGGGGCTAGAGTATAGGGTAGGGGAGCAGAGGAGTTGTTGCTAATGTTTATGAGTTTCAGTTTTGGGGTAATAAAAGTGTTTTAGAATTTGATAGTGGTGATGGTTGCACAACTTTGTGAATACACATTGTGAAAACCATTACATCCTTCAAATGGGTTGATATAGATGGTACATGAATTATATCTCAAAACAAAAAGATTATAAAAGTGCAAATTACTGGAGGAAAAAAAGGCTTGAAAATATATAGTAACTATTTATACAAACACTCAAATACACAGTATGTACAACTGCAAGCACACACATACACAAAGAATAACTTTTTTTCTTTTTTTGCAAACACCCTTGGGACATTTTTTTAAGATATGAAAGCAACACAGGCACATAGGAAAAATTTCAATCATTACAGAAAGATCAATTTCTCCTTCCCACACCAGTCCCACTATTCAGAAGCAATGACTTTTTAAAAAATTGTTTTTAATGAATTTTTAAATAGGCAATGCACAGGCTGCTACTTATCTTTGTTTCTTACTATCTTTCTAGAGTCTCTGTCCACACAAACAAATTAAATGTATATTCTTTGGTTCCTTGCTTCTTAGTCAAAAGAAAAATAGACTGTCTTGCATTATTTTTTCTCTTAATATATATCTTGGAGAAATTTCCAAGTCAAAATATAGATAACTTTAAAAAAAAATTCTTTGAATTTAAATTGTGTGTAATGACTCCTCACTATGAAAAGTAAGAATATATCCTTATACTTAGCTTCTTCTGCCAACAAGGCAGCTACAAAGTAACTTTATATCATTATAGTTTGTAATATTTACCTTTTCTTCTATCTATAACCTTACAACAGAACCATAAATTCATATGCCATAAGGGTCTGGCAAGTAAAATAAACAAGTGAAATAGACTTGGGGTAAAACAAAAGAAGTGGTGTATGATAGAATAAAAGTTCTCTCTACAGTTGATTCTTATGTACCATGAACACCAAATTAGCGAATATTGAATCACTGCTCCTAGGGGAAATACAGGGTTAGGTTCCTACAAGCCTCTGGTCACATTTTCATAACAGATCAACACATAAACTTATTTTATGTGTGTTTCTGTTTAAACACACCTTATTACATTAAGATACCTTATAATAAGACACTTTATTATATATATTGTTGATTCATTAACATTTAACTCATGGCCAACAGCACTATAACTCACGCCTGAACAAAACTTATCAATATCCATATTTTTTCTGTAAGGCATATCACAACTTTCTTATACTTAGGAACAGTAGACAACACTTTAGTACTAGGATCAGGGATCATTTTAAATAGTAAAACTACCACTAAAAAGCACAAAAATGTGGAAAACATGGCACTAAGTAGACCAAGAAAAGAACACTTGTTTATAGTAAGAAAGCTGAAACTAGACAGACTGTCACTTTGCTCAGCCTTAGGCCACTCATATTTTTTTACCACTCTGCACATTCACTGGCCTTTGAATGATTGCAAAAGCACTGAAGAACACTGATTTTGAGGTTACAAATAATTCTTGGCAAGTAGGTCAATTCCAAATATGAAATCTTTTAATAATGAGAATTGTGTCTTTGTGTGTGTATCCATCAAATTAAGCTTATCAATTATATTATGCAAAACCTGTGTAGCCTAGCTCATTTATATATATTTGAAGTCAAAATCTTAAAAAATTACACTAAAATCCCTCACTCTAACTGTATTTTAATTTTAATAAATTCACCATGTATTTCTGGAACTATTTGATCTATAAAAATTTATAATTGTCATATATCCTTTGTAGATCGTTAGTCTCTAAAAAATATCTATCTTTTTACCATTTGAGGTTTCTGCCTTTGAAGAATGCTTTCTGTGCTATTCATTCAAGAATTCGAAAATATTTATTGAGGGCCTTGGTACTGCTGTAGATGCTAGCAATATGGCAGTGAAAAAACAGACTTAAGTCTAACCTCTAATGAAGTTTCTATTACCAGAAGGGAAACAGACAATAAACAAACATATAAATATTTAACATCATGTAAGAATCCAATTAAGTTCTAATATTTTTAAAAAAGGTGAAGAAAAGGTTAGAGTGACACAGGCATCATCTTACACAGAGCAGTAAGAGAAGGCCTCTCTGAAGGGATGAAATTTGAATGAACTGAGTGAGAAGTGTGTTTGAGGCAACTGGCAAATAAACCAGTATGGATGTTGCAATGGGGTAGTCATTAGTAGAATAGTGCAATTAGTCTAGGGCTACATCAGAAGACCTTGTAAGGGCAGCGAAGACACTGAATTTTATTTTAAATGCAATGGAAAGTCTTTAGAAGGTTCTCACAGTTGGGAAAAAAACTGATCTCAAATTTATATTTAATTGTACTGTATTTTTCTCTATGACTATCTAAAAAATTTTCTTTCCCGGTATTTTTAATCTTTTTTTTTTTTTTTTAAGGAATGGTTTTGTTAACAGCCTATAGATAGATTCTCATTTATTGTGATAATATATACCTGGCTTTATTTCTTCTATCTTACATAATAGCAGATAAAAATATTTTCTTTTTTACTCTTTCTCCCTCCCTTACTTCTGCTGCATTACATTTTTAATATTCCTCCTTCTACACTCAACTGTAGTAATTTACAGTTCTATGTACAGCAGATGACATGATTTTATATACAGAATACCCTAAAAGCTTCACCAAAAAACTGAACTGATAAATGAATTTGGTAAAGCTTACACAAAATCAACACACAAAAATCAGTAGTGTTTCTATACACCAACAATGAACTAGCAGAAAAAGAAATCAAGAAAGCAATCCCATTGACAATAGCTACAAAAAAAACACAAAAAACAAAAAACAACCCTAGGAATAAATTTAAGAAAGAAGGTGAAAGAGCTCTACAGGAAAACTATAAAATATTGATGAAAGAAACTGAAGATGACACAAAAAAAATGGAAAGACATTTCATGTTCACAGATCTGAAGAATTAATATTGTAAAAATGACATACTACCAAAAGTGACCTACGGACTCAATGCAATCCCTGTATCAAAATATCAATGACATTCTTCACAGAAATAGAAAAAACAATCTTAAAATTCATATGAAACCAAAAAAGACCCCCAAATAGCCAAAGCAATACTGAGCAAAAAGAACAAAGCCAGAGGCATCACACTACTGGACTTCAAAATATACTACAAAGATAGTAATCAAAACAGCATGGTACTGGCATAAAACAAGACACATAGGCCAATGGAACAGAGAATCCAAAAATAAATCCACATTATTTATAACCAACAGAATCTTGACAAAGGCACCAATTCACTTGGGAAGGGGCAGTCTCCTCAATAAATGGTGCTAGGAAAACTGAATATCCATACACAGAAAAATGAAATTAGACCCCTAAATCTCACCATATACAAAATTCAATTCAAAATAGATCAGCTGGGCATGGTGGCTCATCCCTGTAATCCTGGCACTTTGGGAGGCCAAGGCAGGAGGACTACTTCAGCCCAGGAGTTTAAGACCAGCCTAAGCAAGAGAGAGACTCTGTCTCTACAAAAAATAGAAAAATTAGCCAGGCATGGAGGTGCATGCCTGTAGTACCAGCTACTTGGGAGACTGAGGCAGGAAGATTGCTTAAGCCCAGGACTTTGAGGTTGCAGTGAGCTATGATGACGCCACTGCACCCTAGCCTGGGTGACAGAGAGAGACACTGTCTCAAAAAAAAAAAAAAAAATGGATTAAAGACTTAAATGTAAGACCCCACACTGTGAAACTATAAGAAGAAAACTTAGGGGAAACCTACTTCAAGACATTGGTCTGGGCAAAGATTTTATGGATAAGACTTCAAAAGCATAGGCCACAAAAACATAAATAAACAAATGTATATCAAACTAAAAAGCTATTTGACAGCAAAAGAAACAATCACAGAGGAAAGAGACAACCTGCAGAATGGGAGAAAATGTGCAAATTATTCATCCAACAAGGAACTAGTATCTGGAATTTACAAGGAACTCAAACAGCTCAACGGCAAAAAACCCCACAAATAACCCAGTTTAAAAATGGGCAAATGAGCTAAATAGACATCTCTCAAAAGAAGACATGCCAATGGCCAAGAGGCATATGAAAAATGCTCAATATAACTAATCATCAGGGAAATGCAAATCAAAATCCCATGAGATATCATCTCACCCCAGTTAGAATGGCTACCATCAAAAAGACATCAAAAAGACAAAAAACAACAAATACTAATGAGGATAAAGAGAAAGGGAACTCAAACACCAATGATAAGAATGTAAATTAGTATAATCATTATGGAAAACAATATGAAGGTTCCACAAAAATATAAAAACAGAACTACTATATGACCCAGCAATACTACTACTGGGCATATATCCAAAGAAAAGGAAATCTGTATGTTGAAGAGATCTCTGTACTTCCATTGTTTATTGCAGCACTATTCACGATAACCAAGATATGGAATCAACTTAAGTGCCCACCAACAGATGAATGGATAAAGAAAATGTGGTATATGTACATAATGGAATACTATTTACCCATAAAAAGAATACAATTCTCTCATTCATGGCAACATGGATGAGCTTGGAGGACATTATGTTAAATTAAATAAGTCAGCTATAGAAAGATAACTATGGTATATTTTCATTCATATGTAGAAGCTAAAAAAGTTGATCTTGTAGAAGTAGAGAGTAGAATAGTGGGGAATGGTAGGGGAATGAAGAGGACAGCCAAATGTTGGTTAACAGATAAGAAAGTACAACGAAATAGGAGGAATAAGTCCTAGTGTTCTGTAGTACTATACAGTGACTGTAATTAACAATTTCGTGTATATTTTCAAATACCTAGAAGAGTAGATTTTGAATGTTCTCAACACAAAGAAATCATAAACATTTGAGGTGATGGATATACTAATTACCCTGATTTGATCATTACACATTGTATATATGTGTATTGTAATATCACACTGTACCCCATAAACAGGTACAATTATGTTTCAATTAAAAATAATAAAAGTAGAAAAAAACCAAAACAAAAAAGTTCTATGTACAGTATCTCTGTCAACTGTGCTTGCTTTCTTTTTAGCAAACACACTACCCTATTTTTGTCTACAGATAAATTAAATCCTAATAACTTACTCAAAAGATTAAAGAAGAGTAAAACTAACAATAATGCAATTATTAATTCAGTATCATCATCCAGTATACAGTCATACTCAAATTTCTCCTACTGTCACAAAAATGCCCTTAATAACTGTTTTTTCCTCAATCTAGGAGCAAATCAGGATTCATAAGTTCACACACTACGTTTGGCTGCTACATTTCTTTAAATCTCACCCAATCTAGAACAATCCCATTTGCCTTCTCTTGTTCTTCATGACACTAAATACTTTGATGAGTCCAGGCCAGTTGTTCAGCAGAATGTCCCAGGAGTATTTTCTCATAATTAAACTCAAACCAAACATTCCAAGCATTAACACTCTGGGAGGCCGAGGCAGGAGGATCGCTCAAGGTCAGGAGTTCAAAACCACCCTGAGCAAGAGTGAGACCCCGTCTCTACTATACATAGAAAGAAATTAATTGGCCAAATAAAAATATATACAGAAAAAAATTAGCTGGGCATAGTGGCGCATGCCTGTAGTCCCGGCTACTCGGGAGGCTGAGGCAGAAGGATTGCTTGAGCCAAGGAGTCTGAGGTTGCTGTGAGCTAGGCTGATGCTATGGCACTCTAGCCCAGGCAACAGAGTGAGACTCTGTCTCAAAAAAAAAAAAACTAGAGGTGATTTGTGTATCAAATTAGGATTCACATGTCAGATTCCTGTAACGATGCCAAGAAAAAGTCTGACTGTTTATTATAGTGGTGACCAATGGTGTCCATTTTAAAGACACACTTCTGTTTTGTAATCTATGGGGTGAAACATTGAGACCTTGTAACTATACCGTTTTTCAAAACATTTTACTAAATGGTTTTAGCATCCATTTATGGTCCTTGCCTTAATAATTATCTGGGAGATATCAAATGGTGATTTTTCTCATGCTGTATTAGCTGGCATTCTTCTAAGAGATACTATGTGACCCTGCGCCCAGATCTTGGTTCCTAAGTACCATTCTTCATTAAAATAAAGCAGAAATCCTTGTCGAATGTCTGCTCACATTCATTACAGAAAAAGTACAAAGTGAGCCAGAAATATCTTATATGTCTGAAAACAGTGACTGACAAAAGATCTCAAAAATGACAATTTGGGCCAAGCACGGTGCGGAACCAAGTCAGAAAAATAACAACATAATAAATGCAATGAACAAATCTCACCATTTAAGAGATAAAATGCTCACATTCTATCAAAAAAAAGTGGCACATGTTGTCTACAAAAGCACAGTTAAAACAAAAAGTAAAAATAAAATAATACAAAAACATATGTCTAAGACAAATATGAACCAAAAGAAAGCTAAAGGGAACAATAAATATTATATAATCATAAAAGGAACAGAACAAGAAGATATATGCATGTAAAAATATAGCCTCAAAATATATCAAGCAAAAACTGATAAAAAGCAAGCAGAAATATATAAATCAACAATCACGGATAAAGATTTTAATACATCTCTCTTACAAAAAGATCAAGTTCACAATACAAGGAGCTATCTAAGATCTGAACAAATAAAATTAAGAGCTATTAGATATGAAATGTTTATAAAATAGGGCATATCCAGAGATTACATCATATAAATTATATTTTCCATCTATAATGCAATAAACTGAAAATCCATAACAGAAGGATAGCTCAGAATATCCCATATTAATAGCTCTTGTGTTAAAAAAGAAGGTAAGGGTAATTATGAAACACATACATCAGAAAAATAAAAATAGCACCTATCAACATTTGTGGAGCACAGTTAAAGCGGTTCTTAGATGGACAGCATTAATTAGGAAACAAGAAAAGTTAAAATAAATGGGCTATTGATACTACTTCACATCCACTAAAATGACCAAAATGAAAAAGAATCACAAGACTGAATATTGGTAAGGATGTGGAAAAATTAAAATTCTTATACACAGCTAGGCACAGTAGTTCACACCTGTCATCCCAGCACTTTGAGAGGCTTAGGCAAGAGGGTCACTTGAAGCCAAAAGATCAAAACCAGCCTGGGCAACACAGTGAAATCCTATCTCTACAAAAACTTTATTTTAAAAAATTAGTCAGGTGTGGTGGCGTGCAACTTTAGTCCCAGCTACCTGGGAGGCTGAGGCAGGAGGATCGCTTGACCCTTGACCCCAGGAGTTTAAAGTTGCAATGAGCTATGATGACACCACTGCAGTCTACTATGGGCAACAGAGCAAGATGTTGTCTCAAAAGGAAGAAAGAAAAAAAAAATTCTTATACACTGCTGGTTGGAGTAGAAGCTGGTACAAATACTTTGGAAATCTGGTAGTTTCTAATCAAATTAGACATACATCTATATTACTTCCCTAAGTATTTTCCCAAGAGAAATGAAAATATATGTCCACCAAAACATTTGTACAAAAATGTTTACAGCAATCTCATTCACAACAAGCAAAACTAAAAACATCCAAGTATCACTCTACAAATGGGTAACAAATCCTGGTATAATAATATAACAGAATACTATTCAGTGACAAAAGGAATGAACTACTAAGACAGCAACAACATTGACTGATTTAAAAAATATTATGTTAAATGAAGGAAAGCAGATACACAAGAATATACTGTATGATTCCATTTACTGTATATGGAATCTAAACACAGGCAAAATTAATCTATAGTAAGAGAAATTAGATTATGGTTGTGGAATAGGGTTTGAAAAGTGGGAACTGACCAGAAAGTGGCAGGAGAAAACTTTTTTGAGGGATGGAAATGTTCTATATTTTTGAGGGGTGGTATTTATACCATGTAAGCAATTTTTGAATCTAAGAGGAAGGAATGCACAAATGTTTACGGTAGTTTTATTCCTAATTATTAAAACATTGGAAATAACTCAAATGTTCCTTACGTAGAAAATGCACTAAAAAGAAGTATGGTATATTCGTACAATGGAATACTATTTAGCAATAAAAAGAATCAAACCATTGGTAAAATCCAACAACATGGATCAATCTCAAATGAATACATTATACTAAGTTAAAACAAGCCAGACTCAAAGGCTACACATTATAATATGTATTCTATTTAGATGGCATTCTTAAAAAGCTAAACTAAAAGAATAGAAAACAGATCCATGGTTACCACAATCTAATCACATGAGTACTTAAAAGTAGAAACTCAATCTTTCCAGGACATTGTCAGAGGGAGATAAGACTTGGGAGGAAGGGTCCAGGAGATGAGATGTTGCTGCCTTTGAAAATGAAGGAACAACCAAGCCAAGGAATGTGGTAGCCTCTAGAAACTGAAAAAGACAAGGAAACACATCCTCCCCTAGAGCCTTCAGAAAGGATTACAGCCCAGCAGGCACCTTGACTTTATCCCATGAAACCAGTATCAGACTTCTGACATAGAAAACTATAAGATAACAAATTTATATTGTTTCAAACACCCAAGTCTGTGGTAATTTGTTATGGCAGCAAAAGAAAAACACAGATTTAATGACCTAAAAGGATGAGGAAATAGTGAGATAAATCACCACCTTTCAGTATTCCTCTTGCCTTGCATCATCTTTCAAGAATATATAAAAGACAAGAGATATCATTTTTATAGTCTAATCTTAGCTTTCCCTGACTCCACCTGAGAATTCAGAAATTTTCATTTTCAACCCACGATGGCCAAGAAAATGACAGAGGAGGTCATCTTATGATTATTAGACAAATCAGAAAATAAATACAAAGAGATAGAAAATAGCATGTCTAGACTCTTTTAAAACTGATGATAGTGACACTGATCATGTAAGTGAAATCTCAGTCATCAGATAACATAATCCTAAATAAATTTTCTCAAATTCATTCAAAGAATCATTTAATTGAACAATGTATTTCTAAGGAAAAAAAGGAAACAGTATTTTCATCAGTCATTCAACTGAAGGACTTCATTACATTATATTCTGCAACAAGAACCTGGACAATCTTATTATGCTCAAAGGACTCATCACTGTATTCTTTCATCTTTTATGATGTTTGTAAACCAAAATTTACTTGATACCAAGAAGTGTATTATGTAATTCATGTTAAAATTTCTAATAAAGTTGTTTTCCTATTTATAAAAATTAGCAGTAAAATAATTACAAATATAAAAATACAAAAAGGGTCTATTTGACCCAGATGGTTAATGGTGATGTTTATTTTTCTTAGTATACCAAGAGTTACTCAAAACTTTAGAAGCATAAGGCAAAAAAAATTGGTGAGTTTGATTACAACAAATTTAAAGAGCTCAATATACAATGTACTCATATAACTCCTGCTCAGTGATGGATACCATGAACAAAGTTACTAAAAGTATGACAAAATGGGAGGAGTTACTTGTAATAAATGAAATCAATAAAACTGGGAGCATGGGAAAATTAGTTCAAAAAAGAAATAATACTAATAGAAAAACAGACAAAGGATTAGAATAATTTATAAGAGATTCCCAAAAAGCTAACAAGCATATGAAGAAATGTTCAAAATAACTGATGGTACAAGTGAAACAATGAGATATTTCATACTCATTAGACTATCAAAAATGAGAAATGTGGATGCTGCCAAGTGTTTCTGGGACATGAGGATACAGAAATACTCATGCACTCTGCTGAATGTGCAGATTAGTACAACTGTTCTGAATAGCAATTGTGTACTATTTATTCAGTTTAAGTCTACACATACCCTATGACGTAGCAATTATGCTTGGGAATACATATTAAATAAATGCTCACAAAGGTCCATAGGAGAACAAGTACAAGAATACTCACTGCAGCATGAGGTAGTAGGGGAGCTGAAGACAACCTGTGTAGATCACTGGAAGGCCTAACAGATACACTATTAAGTTTTATGCAGCAGTTAGAAGCAGTGGATTAGATGTACAGATAGGAATATGGGTAATAAGGACAGGAAGGGTAAGAAATTATATAATGGCAGATAGGCAGTAGAATCTACCAAACTCCTTTTTATTCCTAAAATATGTTGTACTATAACATAATACCCCTGGAACATGGTATTCTATACTAGAAGTCAGGTTTATAAACACTGATTTTACTTTTTCTATACATTACAGAGTTATAATAATAATTTGCTATTAAGCACATATGTAGGGATCTTTTACAAAATATATTTTAGACCATTTAATACAAAGAAAGATTATCAAATAAAGACTAAAATTTTGCTTACTTTAGCTCCAACACTGCAACTGCCAGTACTCCCAGTGCTCCCACTTGCAACTCCAGTAAATCTAGCTTCCAATAACTCTTGCCTTCTTGGATCCAGACTATGAAGCTCATCCATTGCACCTATTAAAGAAAAAAAAAATTTAAATATATATATGTGTGTGTGTGCACGTGTGTGCATATTTATATATAACAAAGACTATATATGTGGTTAGTTAAGATGTCAATAAAAATGTATGAATGAATGCTGCACACAGATAAAATTAAGAGACTTAATTTTTATAACATCTCCACACATTTATCAAAATATCCTACAATGGATTTCCAACACTTCTGACTGCAACTGACAGAAAGAAACATATTTTCCATCCAATTCAGTACACAGATATATACATACATATATTTAAAAGTTTCACAGAATACTTAACATTACTACATTGCAGCAAAAAGAATACTTTACAATATCTATTTTCTGGTCTATTCTAGTCCATTTAGAAAAAAAAACCAAAACACTGGTTAAAAGCTATTAAATAGACTTCATATGCTATTAATGGACCATGGGTCCAGAGTTTGAAAAATACTATTTCTCATAGTGTAAATCTCCTGACTCTACACTTATACAGAATTTTTATATTAAATGGCATTACCACTTAATTATTTTGTTTATGTACACATAATGACTGACTACATTTTAAACTGGGAAGAATTGTTTTATTATCGTCACATTCTTGGAGATTTTTTGTACAGTGGATAGTTTTAAGTTTCCATCGGGTAGATGGAACACACACATTTATCAAACAGACTGCTAAAGTAACACCTACTATTAAACAATCACCTGAAGAATAAGGGGGGAAAATTTTAGCACCGTAATATAATTGTTACTATGCAGACTAAAGCACCACAAATTCTAACTGAAGTTAAATTAAATTCTTAAAAATTCTTTTATCTATGTCTGCTAATTCTCTACTGAAAAAATCCTAAAAATGACAAAAATGAGTGACTCTCAAAGGTAGCAAGGAAGATATTATCAGAATCTAAGATGATTTGGAGAACATTTTCAAACTATATTAGCCCCCTTGTACACACCCTGACATTCTTTTCCTAAAAGTTAACAATTATTCCTACAGATCTTAACTTTTAAAGTTCCCTTTCTTACCTTTCGTCCTCTCTGCACAGAGGACTGGATGGTAGTGACCACCCATCCACATCTATTTGCATCCCTGTACCTAAATATACCTTTCCCTGTCCCCTCCTCTTTCTTCCATCTCAGAAAGAATCTGCGTCTAAAAAGCTAAGCCTCTAACTCTTGCTTTTTATGCCATTCCTTCTTGATATCCAAGAGGTCTTTCATTGACATGTACCCCATCTCTCTGGCACCTTCTCCCTCCTTGCCTCTCTGCCCTCATTTATGTCTTTAAAAAAAAAATCCACCTTAGGTTAAATTTTATGCTACTAATACTATCATTTAATTCTGTCCATAAACTGGTGATTTATAACCACATCATCCTTAGTATCACCAATGTGTCCAATTTTTTTTCCTGGTCCTGCTATTATATCAGAAACTCTGTACTATTCCTTTATTGGGGGGAAAAAATGAAACAAAAATATACAATTCTAGTTCTCACAATTCAATCATACCTTTTGTTTCTCCCCTTGTTCTCTTTCAACTATGAATATCCCCCAAGAGTCAATCCATGGCCAATAGCCAATCCTTCCATTCTCTTTCCAGACCAACTGTGGCTTTAAACTTAACTGTTCTCAAATGAAACACCTCTTACATGCCAGGTCTGCCATGTCTCAAGATGGGCACTGGAACTTAATCTCCTTCATAAAATTCCAGGTATTGCTTTATAAAAAACTATCAATTCTTCACTGGCACAGGATTTTTTTGAAAACAAATCACATTTTAAAAATAAGTATATGATACTGACATAAAGACAGACATATCTATAAATCAATGGGATAAAATAGCCCAGAAAATAAACCCTTACATGAAATGATTTTCGACAAGAAAACCAAGACCATTCAACGGGGAAAGATCAGTTTTTTCAACAAATGGCGGTGGGAAAATTGGATATCCACATGCAAAAAAATTAAGCTGGACCCTTACTTTATACCATATACAAAAATTAACTCGGAATGGATCAAATATCTGAAGGTAAGACCTAAGATTTAATAACTCTTAGAAGAAAACTTTAGGAGAAAGCTTCATGACAATGAATTTGGCAATGATTTCTTGGATATGACACCAAAAGCACAGGCAACAAAAGAAAAACTGTAAGTTGAACTTCATCAAAATTAAAAACTTCATCACAATCAACAGAGTAAAATGGCAACCCACAGAATGGAGAAAGAAAATATCTGAAAATCATATATCTGAAAAGACTGATATCTGGAATATATAAAGAACTACAACTCAACAACAAAACAATATCCTACTTTAAAAATGAGCAAAAGACTTGAATAGAAATTGCCCCAAAGACGACACAGAAATGGCTAATAACCACATGAGAAGATGCTCAACAACACTGATTCGGGAAATGCTAATCAAAACAATGAAATAATACCACTTCACACCCATCAGACTGACTGTTATCAAAAAAAACAAAAATAAGTGCTAGTGAGGATGGAGAAATTGGAACCCTTATGCATTGGTGGTGGGAATGTAAAATGGTGCCGCTGCTGTGGAAAAGAGTATGGAGGTTCCTAAAAAAATGAAACACAGAATTATCACATGATCCAGCAATTCCACTTCTCAATATATAACCAATAGAAATGAAAGCAGACTTTATCAAAAAGTCCACTAACAATAAATGTTGGCGTGGATGCGGAGAAATAGGAACACTCCTACACTGCTG
>VBSM01001562.1:17874548-17887528 GCA_008086735.1 Cheirogaleus medius
AATATTTGTACCCCCATAATATGCTGAAATAAAAAAAATTTAAAAAAAAAAGAATGAAAGCAGAAACTCAAAAATATATTTGTACAAACATGTTCATAGCAGCATTATTCACAACAGCCAAAAGGTGGAAGCAATCTAATCGGTCATGGATAAAATGTGGTATATACACACAACAGAATATTGTTCATCCTTAAAAATGAACAAAATTTCAGTGCATGCTACAACATGGAAAAGCTTGAAGACGCTAAGTAAAGTAAGCCAGTCACAAAAGGTGGTTGCTGGAGAATGGGAGGGGGTGGTAGAAAGGGGGATCGCCGTTTAACGGGTACAGCATTTCAGTTGGGAAAGACTTAGTTCTAGAGATGAATAGTGGCCGTGGCAGCACAACAATGTGAATGTACTTAATGTCACTAAACTATACACTTAAAAATGGTTAAAATGGTAAACTTTCTCTTATGTACATTTTACAATTAAAAAAATAATTTAAAAAAATTTTTTAAAAATCAATACATTGGACTTCATCAAAAGTTTAAAATTTTGCTAGTTCAAAAGACATGGTTATAAAATGAAAATACAAGAGATGGGAAAAAAATATTTGTAAAGCATATATGTGCTATATATACTATGCCCACTCTTCGGCTTGGTAACTGGTAAATGCCACTTGAATTCTGCAGGGAAAATAAGGACATCGGGCCCTACTTTGACCAGAACCAGCTAATAATACTGTGTTATTTTATTTCTCATTGTTTTTCTCAGATGTATACCTTCTTCTAGGACCCCAACCCTCCTCCAAGAGGTCTTAGAGGAAGCTACGTACCAAAGAACAAACGAGTTTCTAAACAAAAACTCTTACTATTCCTTAATCCTTAATACCTTCTAACAAATTTTTAAGACATTTTAAAGAGGCAAGGCAATATATGCAAGAGCCCATGGTATAATTCCTGGCACATAACAATGCTTAATAAATGTTAATCTTGAATAGCAGAACCTCGCTACTCGAAATGTAGCCCATGGTCCAGCAGCAACTGTATCAATTAGGATGCTTATAAGAAATGCAAAATTATGGATCCCTCCACAGACCTACCAAATCAGATTCTGCATCTTAACAAGATCCTCAGGTAATTACTACAAATGAAATTCACATTTGAGAAGCCCTGCTATAGAACAGTGATCTGCAACTTTTTCTGTAAAAGGTCTAATCATAAGTATTTTAGTCTTTGCAGGCCAATAGGAAAAAAATCATGTAGACAGTATGTAACAAGAGAAAAAATTTCTACGAACTTCTGACAAAATTCAAGATATAACAACAATTGAATAAAGTATTTTATAATGTAAGTCTGTTAAAGAAAAGACTAGAATTCTTTTTGAGGGAATAACACCTCACTTAATTGGGGCTTCCATATCATCAAAATCTATTACAAATACTTATCTATTAATGCTGATCTGTAATGAGATTTTATGTATTTATCTTTGAAAATGTCTTTTAACAGAAATAGATACTGCCAAATATTGATATCAACCCACACAAACATGATTTTAATAGAGCATATTCATTACTCAGAAGGCAGTTATATAATTCTATTAGATTCTTCTTTTGATATTTGCTTTTCAGTATGTTATTACACTGCAGATTAATCACTTCCAACTGACGGTTAGGTAGAAGTTTCTCAACTACATAATTAAATGAGTTTTGATATATGGAAACTTTCTTTGTATTTGCATCAATGTCTGAAAGATGCTGTTGGAACTGGAGTTTGAGAATGGAAAATATGTCCTTGCAAATTCATGTGGGAATGAAGATTTAACTTTTTTGACAGCATAAGAAGTATATAGAGTTAGCTTGACATTATCTGGGATTCAAACATTGGTTGCCACTGAAATGACTTTACTGCAATCTAAGTTTCACATAAGTGCTATTTTGCCTGGTATTTTTGTTGTTGTTGTTAAATTCATTTTAAAACATTATCAAGTCTGCAGAAAAAGCTAATTTCCAAAGCTAATCAGTATTTGATTAATAATGGTTGAGGGAAGTCCCTCTTTGTTCAGAAAAGTTTCAGTCTCAGCCTCTAGTTCAAACAATTAAAACACTACCATTGCCACGTCAGTCAGGATATTCAGCCTCTATTTCTAACAAAAACCCAAGTAGCTGATGCTAGTTACCATCCATAACAGTGAATGACTCACAGTTGGCAGTACTGATTCAACAACACACATGATATTAACGGATTCAAATATTTTCTGCAAAGTACCTACAGATAAATAACACAACAAATAACACAGGCTTTGAACTCCTTACATTTTTACAAGCTTTGTAAATTAGTCCAGCTAAGCCTTTTCTGCTCTATACATATTCTCTTACTATTAGTTATACCACATCTTAGCAGATTCCACTTCAGACTGTACTTAGTGTTTTTCTCAACTTTGAAAATATTCTTGCCTGTAGTCATTCTTCACAGACTTTCACAGAGGCTAATTTTTCTGCCACTTCAAACTTGGCATTGGTTCTTTGAATAAACAACAACTGAGTAGTATCAATAACATCTGCTGGCTCATCAAGAGCCAAAGAAAACTACTCTAAATCATATGCCTTGTTTTTTAATTGACTATTGATGTTGCTTCAAATGTCTTCAATTCTTAAATCAACTGTTCTTGCCAGAAAGCTTATAGTCTAAAACAATTTTCTTTTCTCTGGACATAATTTTTTTGACTGCTGTAATCAAACACAATTTAATTAACTCAACATCAGTATATGGCTTTCCTTGCCTGGCAAACAAACAAGCCACTTGGAAACAAATTTCAGTGGAAGCCTCATTTTCATTTTTATTTTTATGAAGAAATAAGGCTGTGATGAGATATTACATTTTAAGTTTTCTAATTTTTCTGACTGTTGCTTTTCTAAGAGTTGGACATACTGTGGTAAATAATTAGTCTGGTAATTTCAACGTACATTGTGTTCTTCTATCACAGCTAACATGTCACTGAATAATAAGAACAATGTTTTTGCTATCTAATTCAATAACAAAATAACTCACACTCCACTACACCTTAAAAGCATACCACTCAAAGTCTATTTTTCTCTTCTTTTCTTGTTTTGACATGATGAATATGCAGTGGTAATAAATAAATAAATATTGCAGACTGGCAATAGATGGGGCACTCAAAATACTTTCAAGTTATAACTGCAGCATTGAAATTTGTAGTGCACCAAACAGCAGTTCAAGATGATGAGAATGCCATATATGGTTTCTGTCACAACCACTCAGCTCTGCCACTGTAATGCAAAAGCAGCTAATTGCGTTCCTATTAGACTTTATTTATGGACACAGAAATTTGAACTTCACATGTCACAAGCATTATCCTAGATTTTTTTTAACCATGTAAAAACATAAAAATAAGTAGTCTGTTGACTTCTGTTCTAGAAAGTAGATTTCAAAGATTTCGATCTTTTATGGACTCAAACTGTCATTTCTGACACACACTTATCAAAAAATCCAGTCTTTAATTACAAGGGGTGGAATTCTCTGAGGAAAAAGTAATTTCACCATAATTCATTAAATGCTTTAATATATAACAAAAATGTTTATACTTTTGAAAAACTACAAAAGTCACTATAAAGACTATAACCATTCTTAAAGAATACCTCATTTCAAAATACAACTACCTGTCTTCTAATTATGCTATTACTAAACTGTTCCCAAGATTTACAAATGTAAATCTAAAATTTCACATAAAATATATAACAAGGAAGCCGGGCGTGGTGGCTCACGCCTATAATCCTAGCACTCTGGGAGGCCGAGGCGGGAGGATCGCTCAAGGTCAGGAGTTCAAAACCAGCCTGAGCAAGAGCAAGACCCCGTCTCTACTAAAAATAGAAAGAAATTAATTGGCCAACTAAAAATATATAGAAAAAATTAGCCGGGCATGGTGGTGCATGCCTGTAGTCCCAGCTATTTGGGAGGCTGAGGCAGGAGGATCGCTTGAGCCCAGGAGTTTGAGGTTGCTGTGAGCTAGGCTGACGTCACGGCACTCTAGCTCCTGCAACAGAGTGGGACTCTGTCTCAAAAAAAAAAAAAAAATATATATATATATATATAAAACAAGGGATGTCACTACTCAAATTAGGTATCAATCACATACTATATGATGAAGAAAATTTTAGGGAAACATAAAGGACACAATTTGATCCATTAAAGCAGTTTGTTATGCCCCATTCTAATAGCATTTTTTCTCTCTTTCCCTGTGTCTTTCACACATACACACACTCACATACTCAATAAATGTTGGCTATTATGGAAGTATAGAAAGGTAGCAAGGATGATATATTTGGACATATTAGTTCTGGCTAGTCAACATTACTTTATAGTTATACCACCTTTACTTATGATAAGGAATCATTTTTCATTATATAATTTTTTAGTTGCCTTAGGTCTTCATCTTCCTTGACAGTCAAAACAAAATCAAAATATACCTCAAAAGTATGCTTTTAAAATGTTAATACCAGTTACCAAAAAGTAAAAAAAAAAAAAGGAGTTTGTTCACTATGACCTTTCTAGTAGTAGATTCAACTGCTTGCTGAGCCATCACCTCAGTTTTAAATTTGAAACTTCCTGAATTATGAAAATATTTTAAATCATCACAGATGTTGTTACTTTCATATTACATCTGATAAGCTGATTTATACAGAACAGTTGGTTTTTCTTCTATTAATACTTTTCATATTACACCTGATAAGGCAGAGAACATTTTTATTAAAACAGAAACACCATGATAAAGTTAAGAAATTATTTCACAAGATAAAATACTCCATTTAAATCATTCCTTTTCATTAGTTTTTTAATATACTTGAAAGTATAGAAAACAAATAGAATTCAAGGAGTCTACACTGTTTATAACACTCTAGAACTACTTCTGACTCTTACCTTGAAACATCCATCTTAACATGGTTAATAAATAGAACATACCTATTTTCATTAACAGTATTTTGTATCATATATTTAACAAACATAGCTATTATTTTTGTTGACTACATTACATTCCATTACACAGTTTGATTCTCTATTTTAAAATCAAATATTCTAATTTGGGGCAGTTAAATGAACATGTTAAATGAGCTATCACAAAACCAGCCCAATTTCTTTATTTTCTAACAACCCTTCTCTCACATGAATTTAATAAAAACATTTCCTACATTTTTCTAATGATTTTATATATTATCACTTAGAATATAGTCCATTTACAATTTAAATGTATATACCTAGAATTTTTTCCAAAGGAATATGTCATAATTTCTCACTAATTCAACTTTTCATCACTGATTTGAAAGATATCTCTGGTCATCTACCATATTCCATACAAATATGGGTCTGTTTTGTACTTTATTCTGTTTCACTAAACTATTTTTGAACCATATCTATCTATCCATCCACACATACAAATATATTTTGACTACATATACATATGAACACACACACACACACTCTCTCTCTCTCTCCCCACTCTCAAAAAGAGTAAGCATAGAAAGGTAGGCCCCCAAATCTAGTCCACATGTTCAATTATATAAACCTGTGGTAAAGAGACCAGTCTGATCTATTCACAGAATCACACTTTTGTTGTAATCCTTACAGCAAAGGATCCAGATAAAATGAGACCAAATATTCGTATAATAATGCACCAGAGGTAAAGCATATGGTTTCTGCGTCTCTATACTGTCATGACCTTAGAAAACAAGAGTAATTTAATTACAATTTTACTCTTAGTAACAGAAAATAATGTCCGGCAACCAATTATTCTTTTATAAAAAAGAAAAAAACAAACACAGACACAGATAGAAAAGTTACACAAGTTTGGCCAAATTCCTTAACCTCTCCATATTTCAGCTTCCTTACGTATATAATGGAGATAATAAAAGTACATACCTTATAGAGTTATTAAAGTAAAATAAGTTTATATGAAGGATTTTGAATGATACCTGTCCCTTAGAAAGCACTGAACACGTGCATGCTAAAATATAAGTGCTCAATAAATACTAGCATGTATTAATATAATATATATGATATAAGCCCCCTTCCTGCTTTTGCCCTGGGATTAGAAGTTCCTGGTAAGGAGAATGGTATATACTTCCATGCCTAATTTCTTTATGTTAATGTAGTAACATAACTAACCAAGCTCCTCTTCCTCTAGCCTTAAACTTTCACACTCTGTGTATTTTGATACAGCTTATATCCACTCTACTGAGTATCTTCGTCCCAAAAGGAGGGTCCAGAAGAAAAGTGTGTGGGGGTGCATGTGCACACATGCATGGCAGAGAAAGATGCAGAGAGAAAAACAGAGAGAAAGCATGCACTTGATCCTGCAGGAAGAAAGAATGTTCTCCAGGAAAACTCCCAAACAGGAATTTGGTAAAACCTGATCTTCTCACTACTAGAAAGTCAACTGGTATCCTGTCTCTAATCTAAGTACTAATTACCCAAGAATCTTTTTTAGTTGCATGCCTATTTTCCCTAAGTAAAATAGGTGCTTGTTGAAATAACAATACAGAAATATAAAAGCAAAAAGTACCAATACTCCCGTCTCCCAAAATCCCACTCCTCCGAAATAACCATTTAACATGTACCTTAAAAATGACAGTGATGACTTACTGCCCCGCAGTACTCCTTCTTGGCCTATTCTTCTATCCTAATAACGCAGGGTAAAAGAAGGGCCACAAAGCAGTTTTTATTTCTTACAATCCATTTAGAGCAGGGATGTCTTTGACCAGAAAGGAAACTGCGTGTACTATATATAAGTTGTCCAAGCTGAAAACTATTTACATATTAAAGCATAACCCAAAACAATGTATTATAATAAACAAGGGTAAAATATTCTAAATGTTCTTACAGTGATTTCAATATAACCATTATTTTATCAACATCATCTCTACCATATTCTCACAAGACCCCTAAAATGGATTTCTGTGGACATTCGTGTAACAATATAGCTAGCCGTAGGGTTAAGAACATGGGCTTTCTGGTCAGACTGTCTGAGTTCAAATCCCAGCTCTGCCACTTAATGACCTCTTCATTGTAAACTCCTGGTAATAACAGTCTCCCTCATAGAATTGTTCACAGGTAGGTCACAGGGTTAACTCACAGAGTGAATGAAATGAGATAATACATGTAAGCTATTGGCAGGTTCCTAAACTATATAGTCTCAATAATTTTACTATTATTAAGTCCCAGAAAAATAAGCAACTTGCCCAAAATTGCATGCCAAGTGAATTATGTGAGAAGAGAAAACAATAAAAGGATCATATTAGCAGATAGTAGAACATTCCAATTTACTCACTTTCTACTTGTCTAACCTAAACCTTCAAATAAGAAGAATTAACTTTCATCCACAGGATTTCCAATAAAACAGAATATTCTGCTTAGGAATCCTACCTGTTCTGCATGTCCACATAGACATGATTAACACAAATTATCCTGCCTGATGAAAATAAAAATAATCTTTAACCATCACTCCCAATTTTAAATTGCTATAAGACTCTAGAGAATGTCAACTTTAGGATCCAGATACATAAGTTAGCACATAAACCAAATATTAAGATCATAATGTTCCTATAGAGACATATATCCAAATGACCACATCACTCAAAAAACAAAATGTTTAAATTTTAATTATTTCTATTACCTGCAAACTTAATGGAAACACCAACCTGTAACTTTAGATAAATATATAGTACATGCTAATTAACTCACTTTGAATGAAAGATGAAAAATTATGATTTTTTTATGAAGTTACAGATATTCAACCATTTTTTATCTATAAAATAGATTCAAATGGTTCAACTTAATACACAGTGACCAAAATGGCCTATGTATAATCAATCCCCTAATGTCTTCACAAATCATTATAACTGCCATTTTTGGACAGTATTCAGTGATTCAAAGAAATTATGGGTCATACTATTCTCATATATCTTTTATTTGTATATTAATCTAAAAGCTGCCAAAACAGAGTGGCAGATGCAAAGTCATATCCCTGGTTGGCCCTCAAATTTATACCACAGTCTTCTGGCAAGTCTATACAGTCATCTAAAAATACAGACTTATACCAAAATTTCTTTCAATTTGAAATAACTTTCTGATTTACTATTTCTTTCCCAATACCACTTTATTTGCCTTATGAACAGAAAGATGTGTATTTTTCTAAAAAGAAAGAAGGCATTTCACTTCTGTCCCTTTTTATCCTTGGTCATGTACCGTGGTAAAGAAAAAATAGAAAAATGCAAAAACTCAGAGCCAAAAAAAATCCCACCCATAGTTCTAATACTCAAAGATAACCAATGTCAACATTCTGGTTTATTTTCTTCCACTCTTTTTTTCTCGCATTTTTTCCCAACAACTAAAATGACACTTTATACAGTAGTATAAATCACCCAAACCCTGTAAATAGGATCTTGGCATTCAAAGATGTTTTCACATTTACAATAGCAACCATTTTGCATAAAACCCTGAAAGTTCATGACATGATAAATTTGTTATTTACTGAAATATCACTGAAAAGGAAGAACTTTCATAAAATCTCCATCCATCCAATTCTCAGTTTGGGTTTGTTTTTCATTATAGGTAGTCATATATCCAGAAACTCATAAAGTTATGCTACTACCCCTCCATCAAAAAAAGTTTTATTTTTGAAAAATATTTCCCCCAAATAAACCCAATAATGATATTGATGAAAATGGCAATAGCAGTTCTTTGCCATACAAAAGAAGCTTCAGATAAATTATAAACTTATGTATTCGTACAAGTTAATTGCCATGTTAACACTAGTATCCTAATAATATAATGGAGTGTAGTTATGTTTTAATGAAATTTACTAAATTTCTTTATAAATAGCTGCTTTCTAAGATTAAAAGCCTAAAACGAACACAAACTGTTAAAACTGATAGCTGTCAAAGCTGTGAGATGGGTACACTATAGTCCATTGTCATATTTACTCTACTTCAATAAACTTTTTTTTTTTTTTTTTTGAGACAGGTTCTCACTCTGTTGCCTGGGCTAAAGTGCAGTGGGATCATAGCTCACTGCAACCTCAAACTCTTGGGCTCAAGAGATCATCCTGCCTTGGCCTCCCCAGCTGGGACTACAGGATATGCCACCGCACTCAGCTAATTTTTCTGTTTTTTGTAGAGATGGGATCTCACTCTTGCTTAGGATAGTCTCAAACTCCTAGCTCACCATCCCTGTACGTACTTCAATAAACTTTTGAAAAGGTCCATAACAAAACCTAACAAGTTTTCCCTTAATAACTTTTTATATTTTCCTAAATTTTGGTGAGGGAATTTGTGTTTTAAGAGCATTCACAAATTTCAAAATTAGGAAAATGGCCTAGCAGTCATTATTACTGTCAAGATTTCACACTGATTACTATTTTGTATCCTATCTTTCTCCAATTACACAAAAGCAATTTCCACATTATGTTTTCATGAACATTATTTTCATGGCTACCTAACATTCCATTAAATGAATTTATAGTAATAAATATTTAATTATTCCCCTACCTCTGGTGTTTCAAGTGGTTTCTAATTTCTTGCTATTAAAAACAGTGCTGTAACGAACATCTTTGTACTTGAAATGTTGTACCTGAATTTAGGAATATTTCTTTAAAACAATGATTCCCAAAGCATGGTGGGAAAGATATGTAACATCAGTGGTATTTCTCTCTCTCTAGGCCCATCCCACAATCTCCATCCAGAGTCAACAGGTACCAATACAGAAAGAGTTAACATAGCAGGCCTGAGGCTATCTTTAGAAATGCCAGCCAGCAAAGAAATTCCTTTCCCTAAGTAATAAGGGTGGTTTCACTGTGCCTAGACTGTTTATGTAAATTCAGATGACCTTTCAACAATACAGGTTTGAATTGCAAGGATTCGCTTATACACAGATCTTTTTCAATATATTGGGAATTTTTCTTGGAGATTTGCAATAATTTGAAAAAACTCTCAGATGAACCACATAGCCTAGAAATATCAAAAAAATTAAGAAAAATGTATGTCATGGTTATATAAAATATATGTAGATACTAGTCTAGTTTATCATTTAATACCAAAAAACATACACAAATCAATTTTAAAAGTTAAAATTTATCAAAACTTACACAAATACACTGTACATGGCACCAGTCAAGAGAAATGTAAATAAATATAAAGATACAGTATTAAATCATAACTGCATAAAATTAACCATAGTACATACTGTACTACTATAATAATTACATAGCCACCTCCTATTGCTATTATGGTGAACTCAAGTGTTGTGAGTATCCATGTAAAATGCTACATGACTCCCATCATCTCCACATGAGCATGAGCAGTTCATCTCTCCATATCACAGTAAAAAGTGATCTCTTGTGATTCCCGCATATTTTTCACTGTGTTTAGTACAATAATGTAAACCTTGAATAACACCAGGGAACCCATACAAAGTGCCACTAGGAATGTTGGAAATGCTCCCAAGAAGTAAAGTTATGACATTACAAGAAAAGGTTGATTTGTTTGATATGTAGATTGAGGCTGCCCACCATTTCAGACAGATGATTCATCTTGTAAACAGACAATACAAACTTACATTACTGGCAAATACAGTACAGAACTATAAATGTATTTTCTCTTCCTTATGATTTTAACATTTTCTTTTCTCTAGCTTACTTTAAGAACACAGTATGTAATACATAACATGCAAAATATGTGTTAAGTGACTATTCACATTATCGGCAAGGCTTCCAATCAATGGTGGGCTATTAGTTTTGGGGGAGTTTTAGAGGAATCAAAAGTTATACCTGGATTTTAAAATGCTCCAGGGGTTGGTGTCCCTAACCCCCCATGTTGTTCAAGGGTCAACTGTAATATGGTATATGGTGAACACCTGCATCCTTCTGGAATTTTGGTACGTGCTGGGAAATAGTGCCACCAAAAAAACCTTCCGTGCAGAGTCTTTGATGGGCTTCCCTGGGCAGACACATCATACACATGCTGCTGTATTTCACTGCTAAGAGAAGAGTTAGCTCTGTGTGACCTCTCTAGTGAGGGGAAAAAACACAAGTAAGCCTGCACATGGAATCCTCAAGACTCCACCTATCCCTTTTTCCCTTATGATTTGGCTATGAAACCTTACTACGTCACTGTAATATAATCTCAGCCACGGGTACAACTACATGCTAAGTTCCATGAGTCCCAGGAAATCTCCAAATATGTCAGGTGGTGGCCTTAGGGACACTTGAGAAAGTACCTGAGGCACATTCAGCCTGCTAAGACCACTCCGAGTCAGGCTGACAGAACACTTGATCACTAGTGAGGTACCATAGGCAAGAACTAGTGACTGCCCTGTTATTGGAGGTTATAGAGTATCCAGGTAAGTCAATTTCACATATCTTCCACTATCAAGACAAGCTTATTCTTCGTAGTTTTCAAACTCCATGGCAGACAAAGTCACTAAATCTGCAGCTGTATCCATCAGCCAGCATAACTCCTCTCACTGGAATTTAAGATCCAATAGAACAGGAATATTTTCGGTGTTAATCATTCACTGAAATACCAAGGTGGCTAAAAGAGTGCCCAGCCCATGTTAGACTATCAATATTTCTTGAATGACTAAATGAATACTTTCAGGCATCTCAAAATTCACAAACTGAATAAATCTGATCTAATTCTTACTATAGGAGAATCAAATTAAAAATAGGCAACAAAAAGACATCTAGAAAAAAATCTGGGCCAGGCGCGGTGGCTCATGCCTGTAATCCTAGCACTCTGGGAGGCCGAGGCGGGAGGATCACTCAAGGTCAGGAGTTCGAAATCAGCCTGGGCAAAAGCGAGACCCCGTCTCTACTAAAAATAGAAAGAAATTAATTGGCCAACTAAAAATGTATAGAAAAAATTAGCTGGGCATGGTGATGCGTGCCTGTAGTATCAGCTACTTGGGAGGCTGAGGCAGAAGGAATGGAGGAATGCAAGGTTGGTTTAATACTTAAAGAGCAATAATGTACTTCACCACATTTAAAAAAAAAATCTGGAGAAAAGTTAAATGATTATCTAAAACAGATGCAGAAGTATTCAATAAAATTCAACATCCACTCATGATATAAACAACCAAAACCTGGTAACTAGGAACAGAAATGAATTTCCATCATATGAGAAGGGATACATCCAAAATGCCTATACACTAAATTGTGAAATAGTTTTAAAATTTAGCAACGAGACAAAATTCCACTATAAACAATCTATTCAACACTGTACTAGTGGTCATGGTTAGTGCAATAAGGCTAAAAACATAAGTACAAGGATAGGAAAAGACGAAATTATAACATTCACAGGCCACATGTTCACAGAAAATACAAATGATCTAATTGAGATAAATTAACAAAATTATAAACAAGGTTACTGGTTACCAAGTCAATACCATTACAAATCAGTTAACAATATCATTACAAAAATCAATTGCATTTCTACATATCAACAACAAATAGAAAAGTTAAAAAGAGATACCATTTACAATCATATCCAAAAATACAAAAATACCAACTAAGAATAAAAATAATTATGCAGTATCATTACAGAGAAAGTTATGAAATTATTATTGAAATGATGAAGGGAATACACTTATATATGTGGATTGGAACCCTCACAATTGTAAAGAAATGACTTATAGGATGGGTGTGGTGGCTCACACCTGTAATCCTAGCACTTTTGGATCGTTTGAGCTTAGGAGTTCGAGACCAGCCTGAGCAAGAGGGAGAGCTCATCTCTACTAAAAAAATAGAAATTTAGCTGGACAACTAAAAATACACATATATAAAAAAAATTAGCCGGGCATGGTGGTACATGCTTGTAGTCTGAGCTACCTGGGATGCTGAGGCAGGTGGATTGCTCGAGCCGAGGAGTTTGAGGTTGCTGTGAGCTAGACTGTCACCACAGCACTCTAGCCTGGGCAACAGAGTAAGACTCT
>VBSM01001562.1:17887628-17927661 GCA_008086735.1 Cheirogaleus medius
AAAAAAAAAAAAAAAAAAAAGAAATGACCTATAGATTCAGTGTAATCTCAATCAAACCACCAACACATTGTTTTCTGTAGAACTTCCAAGAGCCAAAAATAGCTACGACAATCTTGAAGAAAATCAATAAAGTGTGTATTAATTTCCTATTGTTGCCCTAATAATGACCACAAACTTAGCAGCTTAAAATAACCATTTATTATCTCCAGTTTCTACAGGTCAGAAATCCCAACACAGCCTGGCTCTCAGCTTGTTCTCTGCTTACAGTTTGTTTCACGAGGATGAAATCAAAGTGTCAGTCAGTCTGTGTTCCTGTCTGGACATCCTAGGGGAGAATGTGTTTCCAAGGTTCATTCAGGATGTTGGCAAAATTCAGTTCTAAGCAACTGTAGGACTGAAGTCCCATTTCCTTACTATCCGTCAAGTAGGGGTTGGTCTCAGCTTCTAGAGGCCACCCACATTCCCTGGCTTAGCCTCCAACTCAAAGCCATCAGCAAGTCAAGTTTTTTCATGCTTTGGAGTCCAACCTCTCTGACCTCTCCTTCTTCTGCATCTCTTTTCTGTTTTTATCTTTTCCTCTTTTTAAGAGTTCCTGTGATTACACTGAGTCCACCAGTGAAGATCATCTCACTATTTTAAGGTCCGTGAATTAGAAACCTTAATTACATCTAATAAAATCCTGTCACTGCAGTATCTAGATTAGTATTCAACTGAATCATCTAGGGACAGAAATCTTGAATGAACATTTTTAAAATTCTGCCTATCAAAAGTAGGAAGACTTATTTTATTGGCTATCAAGTTTATTATAAAGCTATAGTAATTAAGACATATGGTAACTGGCACAAGAACCGCCAGAACAAACAAATGATATAGAATATGGAGCACAGATGCCAAGCACGGTGGCTCGTGCCTATAATCCTTGCACTCTGGGAGGCCGAGACAGGAGACTCGCTTGAGATCAGGAGTTCAAGAATAGCCTGAGCAAGAGCGAGACCCCGTCTCTACCAAAGAAAATAAAATAAAAATTAAAAAAAAGAATAGCCAGGCAATTAAAAATAGAAACAAAAAATTAGCCACACATGGTGCCAAGCACCTGCAGTCCCAACTACTTGGGAGGCTGAGGCAGGAGGACAGCTTGAGCCCAGGAGTATGAGATTGCTGTGAACTAGGCTGTAGAGCACAGAAACAGATCTGGATACAGACAGACACTTGATTTACAAAAAAGGCAGCACTACAAAACATTAAGGATGAACAATTCTTTTCAGTAAATAATGCCAGAATATGATAGCCATCTGGAAATGAAACTTACTCCTACCATACATCATACAGAAAAATCAATTTCAGAAGGATTACAGACCTAAGTGTGAAAAGTGTTAATAATAACACTAATAATATTTCTGAAATATACCATACGAGGGTGGGACTTCAGAAATTAGAGGCATTAAGAAGCTCAGTGTACCATCTCTCCACTGAAATAAGCATTTAAAAATGAAAATTATTTTTTCTTAATTACCTATAATATTTAATGAGGTGAGAACAGCAAGTATCTGTGACATGTGAGCCACAAGCCACCCCTATTTCCACCCCCTCAACTCTGTGACAGAATTTCTATACCAGGCAGGTGCTCTGGGAGCTCCCCAGCTCCCAGGCTGGGACTACAGTTTCATTCTAGGAGAAAAAGGCTGCCAATCTCTCTCACCACCCTCACCCCAGGCCCCATTTCCATGTTGCAAAAGCTCTATTTCAGACAAGCATGGATGAGGAGACTGGGGCTCCCTTTCCCCCAACCAATCCCTACTTTTTTTTTTCTTGATCTCCCATTGAGAAAGAATAACCCCCACTTTTAAGGCAGAAGCTATACCTCAGGTATGGCAAGGTAAAAATGCTGGGTCCCAACCACTCACTGGTAAGACAGTGGTTCTTTAACAGGAGAGGCAAGCTGAGAAGAATAGGGATACCCCTGCCCACTGTCTCACTCCTAGAGCAGTGATGACACTTCAGAAGTGATTTCCTGCCTCCAGCTCCAGCTCCACTGTAACAAGGTAGAGGTTCTGCTGAAGGGGGTTCAGGTAGGAAGCATAGGAACAGAAAGCTCTGTAGCTCCACCTAGGACAATCGACTATATTTGGAACAGATTAGGGAAGTTCATTCCTAAGGGCATTGTCAAAAAACATGGAGATGTAGGGAGTAAACAACTAAACGCTGCAGGTTCCATAATAGTAGTAGCAAAAAGCAAAGATGCAGAGCAGCTATTAGTTTTAACAGAGAAAACTAGGCAAGAAAGGTAGTAAGAGCCCTCTTGAGATGAGCATAAGACTAAAAGACTGGCAACACTAAGCTTCTGCAAAGAGGTCTCACTTTAATGTGTTATGGAACAGTTTTTGCCCCAGGAAGTTGGTGAAAACAATAAAGCAAAGGGCAAGCAATTAGTGGAGGCAGACAGCTGGATATGAAAGCAATAGAGGCAGACCAGCAAAAAAATCTTAGTGGAGAGATCAGGGAAAGAGATGATCTAACAGAGCAGGCGTCTGGTCAGGGAGACTGTGCACATGATCAAAATAGCATCCTCTGAGCAGCAACAACAGAAGCTGTACACTGTTGAGGAAACAGACTTCACCGAACTATTCCAGCCAAGTCACTAAACAAATAAGCAAACAAATAACAGCAAAAATTCTCGGGGGGTAAGGTATCCATACGCAGAGTTGCTATATTATCTAAAGTGTTCAGTTTTCAATCAAATACTTTGAGACATTCCAAGAAACAGAAAAGTGTAACCCATACACAAAGAAAAAAACGCAGGCAATAGAAACTGTCTTTGAGAGGGCCCAGATGTTGGATTCAACAGACAAAGAATTCAAGCAGCTATTATAATGATGTTCAAAGACCTAAAGGAAGCCATGTTTAAAGAATTAAAGGAAGGTTTGATGACAATGTTTCATCAAATAAAGAATATCAATGAAAAGAATTATAAAAAATAAATGTAAATTTTGAAGTTGAAATGTACAATAACTGAAATTAAATATTCCCTTGAGAGGCTGAACAGTATATTGGAACTGGCAAAAGAATCAGAATCGGTTCTGGGTATATCAGAGAGTAATTAAAATCCACATGAATAACAGGCTGGGCGTGGTGGCTCACCCCTGTAATCCCAGCACTCTGGGAGGCCAAGGCAGGAGTATCACTTGAGGTCAGGAGTTCGAGATCAGCCTCAGCAAGATTGAGACCCCCATCTCTACTAAAAATAGAAAAATTAGCCAAGCAACGAAAAATAAAAATAAAAAAAATTAGTCGGGGGCAGTGGCTCGAGCCCAGGAGTTTGAGGTTGCCGTGAGCTAAGCTGCCGCAAGCTAAGCTGACGCCACAGCACTCTAGCCCAGGCAACAGAGTGAGACTCTTGTCAATCAATCAATCAATCAATCTACATGGAACAAAAAAATGTGTGCCAGCAAACATAACTGCATAAATAATTATAAAAGATAGCATAACTGTGCAGTCTTTCTTAACTGATTTAAAAAGCAACAGCACACATAGTGTGTATGTAACTGGGCCTACAACATATATTATATTGACAATAATAGCACAAAGAAGGCAGGTGGAGTAACTTTATTGGAGTAAGGAAATGACATCAGATGGTAAATTAAATCTACAGGAAACAACGAAGGGAAACAAATAAACAAGGTTAGTACAGCAAACTATAAATATGTAGTTTCTTTTTAGTTTTCCTTTCTTAGTTTCCTTTCTTAATTTATTCAAAAGACATAAAATTATATACAGTAGTAATCATAAAAAATATTTTTTGGGTTTGCAATATATAGCAATATGTGTGACAAAAAAGGACAGGATAGAAGAGAGCTATATAGTAGTAAAGTTTCTAAATATCACTGGAATAAAGTTAGTATAAATCTGAACTAGACTCTGATAAGATATATAATATAAACCCTAGAGCAATCACTAAGAAAATAACTCAAAAGAGTTTTAAAATCATAGTCAGTAAAGACATGAAAATGTTATACTGGAAAATATTCATTTAATGCAAAAGAAAGGAGTAAAGGAGGAAGAGAGACAAAAGAGACATGAGACAATATAGAAAACAAAATGGCAGACATAAATTTAACCATATTAGTAACATTAAATACGAATGGATGAAATAATATACTCAAGAAGCAGAGATTGTCAGATTGGATTCAAAAAGAATAGATCCAACTAAATGCTTTCTGCAGAGGACACGTTTTAGATTCAAAGATACAGACAGGATGAAAGTAAATGGATGGACACATGCTAACAGCAATCATAAAAGAGCTACAATGAATATACTAATACCAGACATACTCTAAAAATTAATGTTTTGAGAGGTAAAGGAAACAATTAAAAGGCCAATCTCTCAGGAAAATATAACTATTATAAACATATATGCACCTTATAACATTTATGCACCTTACGAGTCCCAAAATATATGAAGCAAAACTGACAGACAATCTAACAACAATAGTTGGGAGACTTTGATACCCTATTTTCAATAATGAATAAAAACAAATAGGCAGCAGATCAACAAGGAAATAGAAGACAAACACTATAAACCAACTAAACCTAACAAGCCTCTGGAGAATACTCTACTCAACAATAGAATATATCTTTTTCTGAAAAAGCACACATACAACATTCTCTAGGATAGACCATATATGCTAGACCACAAAACAAAGATCAAATTAAAAAGGACTAAAAGTATACAAAGTATGTTCTCTGACCACAATGGAATTAGAAATCAGCAACAGAAAAAAATATGGAAAATTCACAAATATGTAGAAATTAACATAAACCTAAATAAACAACAGGACAAAAGAAATTAAAAGTGAAATTTAAAAATATTTCAGATGAATAAGAACAAAAACACACATATCAAAACTAACAGAATGATCTAAATCAGTGCTTAGAGGGAAATTTACATTCTTAAATGCATATATTAAGAAGAAGGATGGGCACATGGCTCATGCGTGTAAACCTGGCACTTTGGGAGGCCAAGGTGGGAAGATCGCTTGAGGCCAGGAGTTCAGGACCAGCCTGAACAAGAGTGAGACCCCATCTATGCAAAAAATAGAAAAATTAGCTGGGACTACTACAGCTACTCAGGAGGTTGAGGCATGAGTATGGCTTGAGCTCAGGAGTTTGACATTGCAGTGAGCTATGATCATGCCACTGCACTCTAGCCTGGGCAACAGAGTTGAGACCCTATCTCAAAAAAAACAAAACAAAAAACCCTAAACTTTGATGAGAAAAAAGGGATAGAACACAACCCCCCCCCACACACACACACACAAACTCCCTACTGAAACAGACCATTCACCTAAATGCCTGACAATTACTATCCAACAACAATTACAGCAAATTCACAGATTACGCCCTACATTAGGGGTCAGCAATTGCACTCCAGCCTGGGTGACAAAGCAAGACTCTGTCTCCACAACAAAAAAGACAAATGAGCAAAAGATTTGAACAGGCACTTCACAAAAGGTATCCAAAAGACCAATAAACTTTATTTTAAAAAATTGATAAAAACACCTTTAGTCATCAGGGAAATGAAAATTAAAACCACAAAGAGATACCATCTCACATCAATCAGAATAGCTAAAATGAATAATACTGACAATTCCAACTGTTGATAAGGATGCTGAACAATGGAAAATCTCATAAATTGTTCGTAAGAATGTAAACTGTTAGAACTACTTCGGAAAACTAGCAATATCCACTAAAGGCAATCATACATATAACCCATAACCCAGTATCAACAGATATTAATAGTACAGGAAAAGAAAGACAAACAGGTTTGTGACAGTATTATTAGTAATAGTCAAGAAATAGAAACAATCCAAATGTCAACCAACGGAGTATATAAAATGTACATTCATGCACAGTAATATTATAAAGCAATGAAAATGAGTTACAGTTTCAGAAAGAAACGGTTGAATCTTACAGTTATGTGGAGCAAAAGTAGAAACACACAAAATACATACTGTGTGAATCCATTCCTATAAAGTTCAAAAACAGGCATGACTAAGAATAGTGGTTACTTTAGGGAGCAGGAAGAAGGTAGCAGGCGATGGGGGAAGAAAGAGAGCTTCCCGAAGTGTTGGCGATGTTCTATTTCTTGTCTGAGTAGTAATTACACAGGTCAGGGTTTATAACTCAGCATTACTTTGTGTGCATTTTGTTTGTTTTATGCTTCAATGTGCAAAGTAAAACACCATATAAAATTTAAAAATAAAATCAGTTGAATCACAGCAAAGTATTAATTCTTGAACTTTAGAGGATAATAACTTAAAGATTTACATGCTTTAAATATCACAAAGAAAAATAGTACCGAATTCAATAAAAGTATAAAACATACAATGGAAAACATTCAAATACAGAAAAGGAAGAAAACATGATGGAGGAAATGGTTTTACCAGATAGTACAAGGATTGACATCACTACCGTATATTCCTAATGTCTAAGATATAGATTTCAAGAAAAACTGGCAATAGGCTTTTGATATTAGGTTGGTGAAAAAGTAATTGGTTTTAGCATTCTTGAAATTTGCTGTTTGATATTAGAATACATTCTTAAACAAATGTAGTTATGTTATACATTATTTTAATACACATTTCTCACTTTGTGTTTTTTTGCTAATAACTTATTACTTGCTGTTAATTTTATATTTATTTTAGACTATGGAAATGATGTTACACAAAAAGCAAATTTGAGCGATTTTCTTACTCCAGTTCAAAATGCCTCGTAAAGCAGCGGAGACAACTTACAACATCAACGCATTTGGCCCCGGAACTGGTAACGAACGAACAGTGCAGTGGTGATTTAAGAACTTTTGCGAAGAGATGAGAGCCCTGAAGATGAGGAGCTCAGTGACCAGCCATCAGAAGTTGACAACGACCAAGTGAGAACAATCACTGAAAAAACTTAAAAGAACTCAACATCGACCGGCATTTGAAGCAAACTAGAAAGGTGAAAAAGCCCCTAAGTGGGAGTTTCATGAGCTGACCGCAAATCAAAAACGTCGTTTTAAAGTGTCGTCTTCTCTTCTTGTACGCAACAACGAACCATTTCTCGATCAGATTGTGACATGCGACAAAAAGTAGATTTTATATGACAACTGGTGACAACCAGCTCAGTGGTTGGACAGAGAAGAAACTCCAAAGCACTTCCCAAAGCCAAACTTGCACCACAAAAAGGTCACAGTCACTGTTTGGTGGTCTGCTGCTGGTCTGATCCACTACAGCTTTCTGAAACCTGAGGAAACCATTCCATCTGAGAAGTATGCTCAGCAAATCAAAGGATGCACCAAAAATTGCAACACCAGCTGTCGGCATTGGTCAACAGGGCCCAATTCTTCTGCATGAAAATGCCCCAACCATGTGTTGCACAATCAACACTTCAAAAGTTGAACAAACTGCGCTATGGAATACTGCCTCATCCACCATATTCACCTGACCTCTTGCCAACCAACTACCATTTCTTCAAGCATCTTGACAACTTTCTGCAGGCAAAACGCTTCCACAACCAGCAGGATGCAGAAAATGCTTTCCAAGAATTCATCAAATCCTGAAGCACGGATTTTTACACTACAGCAATAAAAAAACTTATTTCTCATTGGCAACAATGTGTTGACTGTAATGGTTCCTATTTTGATTAATAAAGATGTATTTGAGCCTAGTTATGATTTAAAATTCATGGTCCAAAACCGCAATTACTTTTGCACCAACTTAATACAAATATCGGCTAAGTTCAATCTCACTATAATCAAGACATATCAACTGAAACAAGATACCATTTAATAGCAGTTAAACTGGAGGAAAATTGTGTAACTCCTTTCTCTAGGGAGCACTTTGTTCATAACTTCAGAGACAGAAATATAATTCCTTTCCTCCCTACTTCTCCTTCTTAGACAACTTTATTTCACACCACTGGGAAGGGCTGCTCAATGATCCACATGAAAATAGTGCTACCATGGTTCCTGAGTTTCCAGTTTCTAGTTTAGTCCTAAATAGAGTCCCGAGTTCTAAGGGATACCCTGCCTTATATCATTCTACTAACAAATCCGTTTTGCTTAGTTATTTCTAGCAACCAAATGACCAATGATTATATTAATAACAACTTGATACAGTATATGCTTCAACTATACTATAATTCATCTGCTTAAATCAGAAGGTGAAAACTGGCAACTCACAGATTATTCTATCTAACCCACAGATGTTCTTTAAAAGCATGAACTGAAAATAAAATAAAATAAAATAAAATAAAAGTATGAACTGAATGCTATAAATTAGCCTTCCTCACTAGACTATGACCAAGCACCTAGAAGACAGGTACATCTTATGTACCTTTCTTTTCCCATTACTAAGCTCCAGGTCCAAAAGTACTTGCTGAATGAATAACAAACTATGCCACTAAGGTTTCTATAAAACTCTAAAGCTCTGACAATTGATTTATCTCAGAGAAACAATAATAGACTTGAAAATCCTAATTATGCCACTGTGGAAACAATAATGACAATACATTTTAATGACATAAAAATATTCACTGCTTTTGCCCAAGAAACCAAATCCTTGAAATGTATACTATAGAAGTAATTCAAAAGAAGAAAAATGATTATATGCATAATATTTACCATAGTGTTATACTGTGAAAAGAAATGAGACCAACAATTATGATTAAATTTTGATATACATATCAACTAAATGAATTTAATTAGTATACATTCGCTTAAAAGATAATTATGAAAACTGTACAATAAGGGAACATGCACAGATGAGAGAATGGAGCCTAAAAATTACTTTTCAATGACTCCCTAATATTAGCTTGTTTTTTGTCCCTCTCTCTCGTCTCAAAAGAAAAAATTCACCAACAGCAGCAACAACGGTAAATATTACATGGCCAAGGTCACGCAGATCAGAAGTGATGAAAAAGGATGCAAACCCAGGTCCAGACTCCTAATCCTTATGTAGGCCACACTGCCTACACACCGACTGGTATATAGGTACCTAGTGTACACAAAGCACTCTCTCCTTGGTGCTAGTAAGAGCACACACACAAAAAACACAAGGCAGGCCCCTTTTAAAATTTGCAACATAGTGCTTTAAAGTATATTACTGCATATCAAAGGTAAAGCATAAACATTGCTAATCCAAATCTAGTGCTTAATGCTTAAATGTTATAACCATGTCTCATAAATGTGATCAATTCTAAAGCCACAGAAAATCACGTGAACTAAAATGATGAACGTAGCAATTTAGAACATCATTTGAAATCTAATTCTGTCAGACACAACTCTGCTAGAATTCTTCAACAGGCCAGAGAGACAATCCATGTAAATCAAGTGTGCTCTGGCCATAAGGAACATTTATTCAGATAGTACTTGTTCCCTATTTTTCACTATATAAACAGAGATGAAAACATTTAAATTCCACACATAGCAGTAATGGCTAAAACACAAGCCAGGTACATGCCTATAGTCCCAGCTACTCAGGAGGCTGAGGCAAGAGGACTGCTTGAACCCAGGAGCTCAAGGCTGTAGCATACTACGATCATGCCTGTGAAGAGCCACTATACTTTAGCCTAGACAACAAAGCAAGACCCCATTTCAAAAAAAAATTAGGGAAAAAAACATACTGAATTGTTAATATGCCATGCATTCCTCACTTAATTCTCACAACCTTGTGAGGTACTTACTATTACTATCCCCTCCTACAAACAAGAAAACCTATACATGAGGCATTGAGAGGTTAAGTAACTTACTACAATTAAGTGGCAAAACCCAAACTGGAATCCAGGTCCAACACTATGTGCTTGAAACTATTATGCTACATTAACTCTCTGCATAATAATGTTGTTTACACATGGTATTAATATCCAAAAGGTAAGCCTAATGTTATCAATGAGGTCAGAGAAAGAGACACTGGGAGGAAAGAGGGCAGAGAGTAGGAGCTTGCATTTATTAGACTTTTGGTTTCATTGTTTGAAACCATAAAATAAAATTTTAAAAATAATGGGAGTAAGAAATTCCCAGAAAAAATATGATAAAGCATTTGATAAACTGGATTACATACTTGTTCAGTGTCAGGTTTGCAACCCTTTGGTTACGTGTAAGGCATATGTTAATAATATGTAAGCCCAGTATAGTATTTCTAGGATGGGTTGAACCCTACCTGGTTTATACCCATCTCAGGCATTGCTGGCATAAGAGCTAAATACAAGCCTTTAAAAAAATAATTTGGCAACATTTATCAAAAGTCCTAAAATTGTTTTAAACTCTTTGCTCTGATAATTCAGTCATTGAAAATCTCATATTTACAAAAATAAAAAGCTTTTACTCAGTCACTGTATCATTATGTAAACTAATCATAAAATGAAAATTAAATAGAAATAACATAATAATTCTCTATAGTTGTCAAATTGTTTTTTGTTCATCTCTTCCTCAGGAAAACTATACCTCATCCAATCCATGTGATCTCAAGGGACTATCTATCATGGCTTTCTGTGGTTCCCCAACTCACCCTACCCATGCCTTAGTGGCTGCCCTTGCTGAGCCTGATCTTCCAGGTCTCGATGACTGGTTATGAAACAGACAACCAGAATAGATCACTCTCAATCCAGACCTGACATGTGGACACCAGAAAAGAGCTCTCTTTAAAGTCTGGTTGCTAAATTAAAGGTTATGTATCTACGACTTCAGAAACAAGAGGAAAGAAAAACCCAGAAAAGGAGGCAAAGAAACCCAATGACATTATCTGAGATCTTGGACCTATTTGTTTCCAAAGCCATTGCATCCTCTTCCACACACAATTCCCAGTTAAGTGAACCCATAAATTTGTTTTTTAATTTAACAAAGTTGTGTTAAGTTTTTACAACATGTAACCAAAAGAATCATGACTAACACACTAACCTAAACAATGGTTAAATAATTATAGTACATTTCTTCAATGAAATAACATTGACAGTCAGAATAGTTTAACTGTTAAGAGCATATACTCAAGAGCCTCATCTGAATCCCAGCTCTGCTATGTATTCTCTATGTGTTCTTGTGTACATTACTTAACCTCTGTATACCTCAATTTCCTCATCTGTAAAACAGGGATGATAATAATGGTACTTATTTCAAATAATTGTTAGGAGAAATAAATGAGTTACTATTTACAAAGTGCCTAGAACAGTGTCTAGCATTAATAAGCATATGCATTTTTAAGTAAATGAAGTAAAAAAAATAGTATATGAAAAGTTGACCAAACCCTATAATTACACTGATGTTTAAAAAAAAATGTGCATGGAAAAGGTAAAAACTATATTTTTAAAGAAGCAAATATGTATCATTTATCAAAAAAGAAAAAAAAAACTAAAACATATCTCTAAGTCTCATAAGACAGGATGAATATGATTGGCTTCACACAAACCCCTCTGACCTCCCCCAGTGGCACTACATTCAACCTCAGGAAGCACTTACATAAAGTGTCAAGTGGGAAATCATGAAATCACACGATGTATCACAGTTAACTACAGCAGCACTTACTAGGGAAAGTTTAAGAATTTAAACTAAAAGTTTATTTTCTCCAGCTAATTAGTTTTCAAGGAAAGACACAAATTTATAAGTATAACCAATTCTTAACAATCCATATAAATGAAGAGGAACAAATATTAGAAGTCATCCAAAAAACCACTCATATGTGGCTTTCTAACGAATTTGTAGAATATAATTACTTTTATTTAAGTACAGGTTAACTTGCCTTCTTGAAATTCACAAAATTTCAGACCTAAAAATGAAACCACATTGGGAAGATTTAAGTTTCACAACCTAACACCTGGGTCTGCTCTGCATATCTTTCCACTCCATGCTTTGAATTCCTATCAACTCATTCAAATTCTTTCTGCCTCTCATTAGGTATACTATATAATATATGTTACCAAGAGATTTTTTTTTTTTGGAAGCAATAAAGGAACTAAAACTAAGTGTTTTAAAAAATACTTTTTCGTAGATGAGCTAGATTGGGCACCAAGCCTCATTCCCCTTCCCATACTGAATACTAAATAGCAGAATCAAAGATCTGCCACTAAAGCATCACAATTTAGTTTAGAGCCTTATCCATCAGGTTATAAGGCCTCCAAAATAAACAGATTGCTCCTGCATCGACAGTGGGAGATTCTTTGTTCGAATTCTTTTTTTTTTTTTTCAGGGGAGAGCGCAAACGCAGTCCCCCACTACCACAAATTAAGCAGTCGAGTTTCCCACACTTGGGGAAATCGCAGGGGTCAGCACATCCGGAGTGCAATGGATAAGCCTCGCCCTGGGAAAACCACCTTTGCGATCATGGTATCTCCCCTGCCAGGTAAGTATCTCTTTGTTCAAATTCTAATGGTTATTTGTTATGGTTCTGTTGGGCTTATGAGGCCAAAATAGTAAGATAAATTGGAATTCCAAATTAGATTATCAAAGATTATCAAAATCTTATGCAAATAAGATTTTTTTCATTAATGTCTAACATTTTCCATGAAGGGACTAAACTTATCTAAGAAAAAATGAAATCTAAGATTTGCACAGCTGGTACAGCTTTCTAAATTTGGTTGTTGGGTTTGGGGGGCTTGTTTATTTTTAATTTTATCTTCACACACGTAGAAAACTCATGCAAAAAAAACCCTTAAAAACGTAGAGATAAACTGAATGAGCCTAAAAGGCTGACTACTATATTAAAATTTAGGAAAAATGACTATGAAATTACTCAAAACTAAATTTTCATATTTTGGGCAATATACTTTAGTCATTCAAATACACAGACTTAGTTCAAGTCCAAACTCTATCATTTACTACTCTAGGTCATACTGCACAAGTTACTTCACTGCTCTATGCTTCAGTTTCCTTATGTGTAAAATGGGAATAATAATTGTATCTACCTCACAGAGTTATGAGATTAAGTGAATTAACATGTGCAAACTCAATAAATTTTAGCTATTATTGTTACTATTATCCATATAAGCCTTTAAAATATAACTTGCCTAAGAATTACTAATATAAGCATTTTCCTGGGTCCGAAATATGTGCATACCAAGATATATATAAAGTTGATTTACATATATTTTTTTTATGACCATCTTTTATTTATTTTTTTCCTTTACACAGTATGATTTTATTGTGTTTGACCAGGGAATTTTAAATATTGTACATATATCCCCAAGAAAAGAATGTTTTTATAATAACCCTGAAGTTTGTAGTTGACCTTGGTATTCAAATAAAAACAAACCAAAAACTCAGATCAACTGTTAAAGTAGAGAATGATGTCTCTGTAAATACATCTCAATAGTCTATGCTAGGTCTCCCAGAAAATCATTAGTGTGTATTCAACTTTTTATTTTCTTTTTATTTCATCATATTATGGGGGTACAAATATTGTTAAGGTTACATATATTGTCCTTGCCATCCCCCCCCTCAGAGCTTCAGGCGTGTCCATCCTCCAGGTGGTGCATATCGCACTCATTGTGTAAGTATATACCCTTCCCCTCTTCCCCCCTCCCTGCCACCCTATAATATATATTTTTATATATATAAAAAACAGTCCTTCAACAAAACTCTTAGTTGAGTACCAACTCTTAGAGAATGTCCTGCTGTGCTGAAAATATGGAAATGAACAAAACACAGTCTCTGAGTTCAAGACCTTTCTACCTAGTAGGCAATATAAATAAAATTATAATAAATGGTAGCATGATGGAAGTGCTATGGAAATAAACACTCCTACGGGACACTAAAAAACACAAGCACCTAACAAGGGGCAAGCACAGGGATCCAAGCCAAGATAAACTCCAGAAATATTTTCTGAGGAGCAATCACCTAGGTGTTTCATTTCAGGGCATCACATTTTTATTTATTTAATTTACATAGTTTTTAATATATTTATAACAGTGTTTTAGTATGTAGATAATTTTAAAAGAACAAGACTACCCAGCACACTATTTACCATACTCATAAATAAACTTAAATACCCTTTGGTAATAATGAAGATAATAATCTTCTCTTAACAAACTAAAGCATAACCTTCAAAAGATTATATAGCTTCTTCAAGAAACATTTGTTTTACCAAAAGCTACAAACCTTCCCCTAGTAAATTACATTAGGCCTAATGTCACAAGAATGACAATATTTTTTAGCTGGAAGAGACCTCTGAGAGCCTCTAATCCAACTCCTTCATCTTACAGATGAAAAGGAGCTGCAAAGTATAATGGCAAAAGCAATAACCTGAGAGTCAGAAAACTAAATTTTGGTCCCAATTCTTTTACAGTGAAAGCCTGGGAAAAAAGTTTCCTCATCTGTAAAATGAGAGGTTTGTACTAGATTGCTTTCAAGGTCCCCTTCAGCTTTATAATTCTGTTTATGAAACTGAAGCAGAAATAAGCAACTTGCCCACGGTCACACAGCAAGTTAATGGCAAAGGAAGGACTACCTCGGACACCAACTACAATCATTTTCTCATCTATACCATACTGTTCTTCCTGTTTCGTAATACAATTCCTCTAATTTATTCTATGATTCTTAGAAATTATTAACAAGCATGAAGGAGTTCATGATACTAAGTGACTTATTTCTATGGCTTCTCTATAGAAAATGAACTTTAAATCCAAATGTAACAAGTACCAAAGGGGCTCAAGCTGGGTGTTCCTTACTAATCTTATTAAACTGACCTCAATAAAGTTATGAGAATGTATGCTTAACTTCCCATCACCTAAAAATCCAACATGAGAGATTATGGTCCATATAAAATTAAAATATGAATTGTTATAAGTAATGATAAATAGTACATGTATAATTCTCTAAATAAGATGAGAATTAAAATTCTTCATTTTATTTTATGTCCTGGTTATATTAAATGTACAGTTTTAAATTCAAAAGAAACCAATTTAAATACTTTTCCTTCTTGTTCCCTCTTTTTCCTTCTTGTTCCCTCAGACTCTCTAGCTTTAAAAACATTAGAATAGCTTAAGCTATCTATCTATCCATATTACTTCTGAAACTATACAATTACAAACAAAAGACTACACAGACTATGTTCATAGTTTCTCTTTCAAAATTGAAAATCAGCCCCACACCATATTCTAAAACTTTGTTCTCAAATATATTACAACTCTACCAAACTGTATCATAAACAGCACTTGGTTCCCTAAAATGTCTTCAAGGCTTATCATATTTCACACAGAATTTAGCAAAATTTCATGAAGACTGATCTTGTTGACTCCAGAAAATACAGAAAAATCCTTAGAGGAAAAGCACAATAAAAATGCAAAACAGTAATAAAATCAACAATGGTTTTATACTACTGACTTGAGAGAATAGTCAAAAATGTTAATGAGTATATAAATACAGTATAACTATATTTAGGGATTTTTTTAAATCATAGAGGGCTTATATTTTTTAAATGGATGTGACTTTAAGTCACTTAATCCAACAGCACCCATTATAAGAATCTACAGAATTTAACTCTATCTTCCCAAAAAATAAGTCCTTTAGTCCACTTTAAATTCTTACAACTAAGTACCTCCTTCTATTGTTGCTAGTTTCCATTGTTGGTCCACTGTTCCAAGTCTAGTTGCAATATAGTCCTTATATTCTTGTCAAAAAATTATACTGAACTCAATCTATGTCCTTCCAATTTTCACCTGCTAATGTGCCTTCTAAAATAGGAGAATGAATGAAACTATTCTCTTTTCTATTTGTTTTTAAGATATGTGAAGACAGTCATCATGTTTCCCACCCTTCAGTTTCTTCTTTAGGCTAAATATATGGTCCATAGTCCTGTGGGTCCTAGAGACACTTTTGGAGTACAATGTAGTTCCACACTGCAAGTAACCTTTTTAAAAAACTGCCACTTGTTGAATTTTGGTGTAATATCAAAGAATAATACTCACTCTGAAAAGGCTATTAAATACTTCCTTTTCCAACTATATACCGCTATGTGAAGCTGGATTCTCTTCAGTTATCGCAATCAAAACATCACAACAGACTGAAAGCAGCAGCAAAATCTAGCTGTCTTCTAGGAAGCTGGAAATCAAAATGATATGCAAAAATATAAAACAATGCCACTAGTCTCACTAATTTTTTAGAACATATTTTATTTTTCATAAAATTTTAACACATTAGTTTATGATTTTAAATAAATTAATATATTTGAAATATTTAATTTCTAAAATGGCAAATATTAATAGATATAACTCACATAAACAAAATCTCTTTGGGGTCCTCAATAATTTTTAAGAGAGTAAAGAGGCCCTGAGACCAAAAGGCTAAAGCATAGCCAATTTCTCATGAGATTTTTCAGATCCCTGTTCTGGGTTTTTTTCTCTCTCCTCTAATATGTAAATGTGCCTCTGCAAAGGAGGCATCTACCACATATCTATTTAAGAGCTGGAATCCTTAAACATATAACCCCATCCTCCTCTGTCTCTTGATTTCAAGAAATTAAAGACCTACTGGGCCATTTGGTACACCTTTATTTTCACCATCTCATTACTTAATCGTATGGAGTCAAATACTTTAAATTCTATCTAAGGAATTCAGTCTTTAAATATGAACACAAAGAGAGTAACAGTTTAATTGCCATGCCATCTTTTTGATGAAACTACTTTCACTATTTATAAAAACAAAAAAAACTAAAGCAGATTATTCATAAATGACAGCATGGCACAGGAAAGAAAATGGCAAGTATTCTGTACAATCGATCATTTGATACTTAGCAATAACTCATTCAAAAGTACCCATGTACTGATATGAGAAAAAAAACATCTGCTTATCTAGCCAATATGACACTAGGTTCCTAGATTTCAACAAAGCAAACTGACCTTTATTTCAAAACTTTCTTAATTCCTTAACTCCTCATCCCCTTAATCACAGGATTATAGAAGACAAAATGGGATAGAGATCACAGGTTTAAAAGATCCAACATAAAATCTAGAGTTACACTGAGCACCTCAAAGAGAACTTCATGACTGATAAAGGAAAAGCTTTGGGACCCACAGGAAAGAAAGCAGTCTATACTACATTTATCATATAAATTCCTAAATTCTAATGGATTCCTAAATCTTATAAAACTGTATTTCATTTGTAATCAAATAAAACTCTATGAATATGATAACAAGAATTAGGTAAGAAAGGGAGGCGGAAAGCCAAAACATCGAACACCAAAAATAATCAGATTATAATATTAGATTTTTGGTTCCAAATATATCAAAGCTTCAAAATAAATAACATTTACAGATACTTATGGCATATCTTTAAAAATAGCCCATTTTCAAAGCAAAGTTTGCTTAAAAGGAGCTCATCATATATATTAATATTTATATATGCACATAAACACGTGTATCTGATATTTAAATTTTTCTATTACTATGTCAAATTTTTCAAGAAACAAAGTTTGTTCTCTTCTTGAAATATACATTTAATAAATTCAAGTTCCCTTAATATTAACAGTTATTACCAGAAGTCAAAAGCCCCCTAAAATTTAAATTTATATAACATACTAACATGTATACCTGGAAAAGATGCTAAATACTTGTTAAAATAAAAACTGGGATTCTATTCAATAGAAAATATCTCCATTATGATACTAGGTGCTACATATATGCAATTCCTGTTACCATTAGTGAAATCTAAGAACACAGCTCCAGGCTTCAAAATGAATACATAAACCTAGAGAGGATTTAACACAGTTTTAACATGCACATTGAACGTTGGTCAAAAAGAAATACCCCACCATGGCCATACAGGTACTTGCTGTAAAGTATAACTTTCACAAAAGCATGTCCTATTATTTCATGAGACTCCCTACTTTAGGTTACATAAAATCTACTGTAATCTAAACTGCTGGAAAAAAATCTGGTTATTTGGAAGTTCAAGCTAAATTATTTCAAACCCTCAAAATTTTCAAACATTAGAAAAAGTAGAGAATAGTACAGATGAGAAGGTTTTTAACTAGAGTTGAAGTAACCGCAGAAATTCACAATCCAGATTTTGTGGCTCCCAAATTCCAAATACTTACAATAGATGTCAACAGATAATTCAACGCTATGTCCTCAGTATCTAGTTCAGGGTCTGGCTCACAGTAAAGGCTCAATAAATATTCAACCAATGAACGATAAAAAGGTAAATCCTTTAATAAGAAACGAAATAAAATGGTCTTTCACAACTCACAACACTATCATTAAGCATGTTAATGAAACTACAGACAAAAGTAGAAGCATCTTAAAAACATCAACTGCTCTATTTATAAAATACATTTTTAAAAATTCATTAACAAATTTTCAAGGGAAAAAGAAAAACCATCAGATGTACTAAATTTGCATTACTCAATAAATAAACTTTTATCTTCTAATAATGAAAGCTCAGTGTTGGGATGAGATGAAAGGAGAAACCGTCAGTCAATGTATTCGGCATGTTTAATGGATGCCATACATCAAACCTTTCCACGAATTTTCTAGAGCATATTCATGCCAATCTTTGAGCCTATTGTCACTTTCACACATGCTCACAGGAACAAAATGACAAAGAATGCTATGCCTGAACCACTGGCTTCAGGGCACAAAACACTTGATTAACAATTGTCAATGCTCTGAATAGTAAATATCGACAGATATTTTCAAGATAAAGTAATCCCACCGTTTCCTACATAAATCGAAGCTCTTGGTTTCTTTAAATGATTCACTACACTGTTTGACTTCCAGACATTTTTTTAAAATGTGCCTACAATCTCCTAGTGTTAGACAACTGGGAGTGAACAACCCATTTACCAATTGCTGATTAATACCGCTACGCGTTTTCCAGACAAAAGAGCGTTAAAAAAGATTCCATGCACATTTATTCTTCCCCTATAAATGCATATTCTCCCAAATTTCATTTTATGTCGTATACTTAAAGTTAAATACAGCAAGTTCAAATTTTAGTCAAAAGCACGCCGGTGCCTTACAAGCTGTGTAACTGCTACATCTGGTGGCAGCACACTTGCTTGCAAGAAGCCAGAAAACTTAGAAAACAATTGTAACTGATCTGGTGCGTGTTTGCAGTAACCTTTACGCAGATATTTCCCACAAAACCCACGACCCTGTCAAAGAACAGAAGCCTACTTGCAGTAGAGAAGATAACGCACAAACACGCAGGAGGCGATGGTGAAGGAGAGAAAGTTGCAACCATCTGGAGGGGTGGTTTTAAAAGCCTGCCCACGAGTCAGTCTGTCGTTTGAATTGCTCTAGGTGGCCACACAGGGTATCAAAGTCTGCCTAGATAATGTCAGCGTCTCCACGCAAAGGGCAGAGACCCTGCAAGCGAGGGGCATCCTCCAGGTCCCGGGCAGCAAAGCTCGCAGAGCCGGGACCGCCTCTTTGGGAGGAGTGCGCGGGGGAAGGGGAGGGGGCTCGAGGACGAATGCTCCAACGGGAGGGAAAACCCACCAGAGACCGGAGGCCAGAAGGTTAAGAGTACTGAGTGTACTGGCAAATGGAGCAGAAAGGGGCTCGCGTCCGGGGGGAGGCCTCCTACCCTCGCAGGACTGGCACCTAGGAACCCCAGGCGAGTCTGTGAGCCTCGCCCCGTGCCCACCAGCGCGCACCCCCCGTCTGCCTTCTCCGCCACCCGCGAACCACCACCCACAGCCAGCGCACTACCTCCCGGGAGCCGGGCGGCCTCGCGTCCACCTCGCCACCATCCCCCACCCGGGGTCGGGCGGAGGAGCCCCGGGGGGTTCGGGGCCGCGGCGCGAGCGGGAAGCCCGCGAGCGGGCGCGGGCGCAGCGGCGCTTACCTTCCCTGGGCCTCCCGGATGGCGGCGTGTGATTCAGCAGGGACCTGACCGCCGCCGCCGAGCCCGGGGTTGGAGACGTGGAGAGCTGGGACCAAGATGGCGGCCCCTCCAAACTTCCACTGCTACTTTGGACACTCATCAAGCTACTTTCTGGGAACCCGACTCCCCCCCTGCGACGGCAGCGGCGGCAACGGCACCGGCACCCGCCTCCGTCATGGCGGGGGCCGCGCTGAGGGCGAGCGAGAGAGCGAGGGCAGGGAGGGGAGAGTCAAGGGGATGGGGGAGGAAACTGAGAAGAGAGGAGGTGGGGAGGGAAGAGGTGAGGGAAGGAGAGGGGACAGGGAGGAGGGAGAGGGGGAGAAGCGAGGGAGCGGGCGGGCACGCCGGAGAAGAGGCAGAGGGAAAGAGCGCGACAGCGGAGGCGTCGAGGGGGCGCCCGCCGGAGCCGGGGTCGGAGCGCGGGCGGAGCGCGGGCTGCGCCGGCCGAGGAGACTTCCGCGGGCGGAACCTGCCGGCACCTCTGCAGTGCGTCGGCCCTCGGCGTCGCCCGGGTGGTGGCGGCGGGCGGTGGGTGGCGGCTGAGGCGGCGGGGTAACCTCTGCATCAGTTACAGGCGGCGGCGGCGTCACGCGCCGCCTGTGCAAACACTATCGCGAGGCTCCTGCGCCTCCGGTAGCGGCGGCGGCGGCAGCGGCGGCCGCGGGAGCAGGCTTGGGGGAGGGACCTGCCAGGGGCTGGGGGTGTGGGGAGGGAGCGAGCGCGCGAGGGAAGAGACCCGGCCGCCCCTGGCGCGCCCGCGGATCGCAGCGCGGCGCGGGAGCCCGGGGCCGACGGACTCGCGTGCGCGGGGGCAGTGTCCCCGCGCCGGCCGGAGGGAGGCGCGCCCCACACGTGCCCCCGCTGCGCCGCTCCGGCTCCCGCGCCGCTGCCACCTGACTCCCCCTCTCTCCCGCGGAAGCGCGCCTGGCTCCTGACCCACACCCGGCCTGGGGAGAAATGCTTCTGCTCGCGCTCGGCTGCCGCTTCTCTGGAGTTCGATGTGATCATTTCTCAAAATGGAACTGAAAAGTTGAGAGTTGCTTCTCTCTTGCCCCTCTGTACTATGCAAAAAATCCTGTGTGCGCCTCCCCGTCTGCAGAATGGGAGTAATTACGGAATGAAAGAGCTATGAAATACGTGGGGGGCAGGAGGTGTTGGGAAATAAAACTTTTTCACGTTTTCTGAGAAAGATCTTTAATAAAGAAATTAAAAATTACTGGTGTTGTAGACTGTAGTACAGCAGTTCTTTGTCTTAAAACAATAAATGGGAAATCGAAATCGAAATGTTTACTGAATTCATATATTCAGTATGTGAAAACTATATAGTCTTCATCTTGTAGAAGAGGGAGGGTATGGTTTCTAGAAATTTCCAGTTTGCTTCCAGTGCTGCTGCTGAGTCCTGACTACAAAATCCCAAAGCAAATTACAGCATTTGCTAAAATTTATAGATACAGTGTAGCTTTCTACTCACCCATACACGTACACACATACCAAGGATTGGGCATCTTGTACATAAAATAGAAGTCTAATAGTTCAGGGAAAATACAACAAGGTTATTGTTCTCTTTAGAAAACCAAATTGAATAGAACACTAAAAAGATTATGATATAGAGCAACTGTACAGACCTGAGGAAATAGCATGATTACCAGGGGGACAAAAATGTCATTGCTATTTTTTATTTTTATGACTTTGCATTTCTCATAGTAATGTTTTTTTAGATAAACTATCATACCATAATAGAACCTTGGTTGTCAGTTATCTCCAGAAGTAATTTTAGTTATCATGTGCTTCAGATTCTTTACTGAGTTTTTAGTCATGTCTGCTTTTCAAACTTAAGAGGGAGATGTCACAAATTAAGCAACTTTATGCAGGTATAAATGACATACAATAAAATGCACATATTTACAATGTACAAAATTTTGATGTATATACACCCCTGAAACCACTTCCACAATTAAAGTGGTGAGTATATCACCCTCCAAAGCTTCCTCTACCCCTTTGTGGTTCCTCCTCCACTCTACTCCCATTCCTGGGTAACCACAAATCTGCTGTCACAACAGAGTAGTTCGAATTTTCTAGAATCTTAGATAAATGGAAGAGTACAGTTTGTACTCTTTGGCTCCTTTCACACAATTATTTTGAGAACCATCCACAGTGTTGCATTTATCAATAGTTTGTTTCTTTTTATTTCTGAGTAGTATTCCATTGTATGAATATACCACACATTGTTTATCAACTGTTGGACATTTGCACTGTTTTCACTTTTTGGATATTATGAATATTGCTGCTATGTACATTCATATACAAGTCTTTGCGTGGACATATGCTGTCCTTTCCCTTGGATATAAGGGACTTTACCATTAAATTTTTATACCAAAAGTACATGCACTAGGGGGAAACAATTTCTATAACAATGTGTAGCTAACTGTATGCTCTTTCTGTATTTTTAAGGGCAAGCCTAGTCAGCAAATTGTGGTAAAAAGAGCATAGGACAGGAAGGAAGTTAAGAAATTTGGGTATTAGTCTCAGCAGGTAACAATCGTTGGTTCAATTTCCTCATCTATCAGAAAGAGGTTAGAGTCACTGGGTGTTCCCTAAAGCTCCTACCAATTCCAAGACATCATACAAAGCTCAATTCTTCTCAAAAATAGTAAACAAAGCCCAACCGAAGAGGTTTGATGATGGTAAGTTATCTTCCTCCCAACATTTCCAGAGCTTTAAGTTTCCTTTATTCCAAGGCATATTACATTTTATGCAGATTAGTTTTTTTTATTTTAAACGGTAACTAGAGGATCATAGCACATCCATAATCAAATTACTTTAGATATATTTTTGTTGTGGGTGCTGCCTTAGAAGGACAATCACATGTTTGATTCCTGTTTTCTTGTAACTTATGATAAAGATAGCACCCACAGACTTATAAAAAGACCTCTACCCGCAATAGGGAGCTATTTAAAAAAAACTGTGGCTTAGCTTGAAAATGTAATGTCACGCCATCATTTAAAATCATGCCTTCAAAGAATACTGAAGAATACGATAACATTTTCACACTGCAGTAAGTGAAAAAGTGGGTATGATCCCAATTTGTTTGTAAGTATGCACAAAAAATAACTGGAAGGATACACCCCAAAAACTTAATGACTAGCTTTGGGTTGTGAGATTACATAATTACTATTTTGCCCTTTATGCTTTTCCAAATTTTATACAATGAATCATATATTTCTTTTTATATTCAGAAAAAGTTCAATAAATACTTTTTAAGTAATTTAAGCATAAAAAGGGCCTCTGGACACAAATTGTGCCAATTTTATACAGTGATTATGTCAAATAAATGAAAACTTTTAAATGGTAAGTAGAAGCTGCCCCACACCTTGCACATTTACTAGTATATAGGCATTCAAAAAATGTCTGATGGAGAGATCAGATGGCTAGAGTGACAGATTGTATGATAGGAAAAGAGAGAAAAGTCAGGAGAGTCCAGATTCAAACAGAAAGGAACACCTGCCACTCTGTGGGAAAAGAGAAATCTCAAGAACAAGAAAAGATCATTGGAAGGAGGTTTTTGGCAATCTTCCTCAGGGGAACTATTCCCAAAGGGAAAGCCAACTTAAGAATACAAGAATGAACTGAGCAAGTAAAAGGAGAAGGCAGTAAACCTGCCTAGGAAGAATTGGGAAGAGACTGGGGAGAACGTTCTGTGGAATGAGTGCTCCATGAGGACAAGGACTTAAGCCCCAGTACAGTGGCCGGCACAGACCAACAGCTCTGTCAGTGTTTGTGGAATGAGTGAAAAATGAGCATTAGTGAGCTGGGATACAGGTGAGGAAGCAAGGCAGGAGAGGTCTACAAGGGTCTCCTGATGGAAGGTCAGATGCAAAAGGGAGAGATCTGAGCCCTAATCTATAGGATGATCATAATTTACAACTATGGTTATTTTCTTGTTGGTTTTTTTGAGACAGAGTCTCACTCTATCACCCAGGCTGGAGTGCAGTGGCACTATCATAGCTCACTATCGCCTGGAACTCCTGGGCTCAAGCAATCCTCCTGCCTCAGCCTCCCAAGTAGCTAAGACTACAGGCACGTGCCACCATGCCTGGCTAATTTTTTATTTGTTGTAGAGATGGGGTCTCCCTATGTTGCCCAGGCTGGTTTCAAACTGATAGCCTCAAGCAATCCTCCCACTTTGGCCTCCGAAAATGCTGGTATTGTAATACCTCATGTGTTGCATGAGGCCAGGCACGTGAATCACTGCACCCAGGCAACTATGTTTATTGAACTCCTTTCTACTTATATACCATACTGAAAATATTTACAAAGCATTCAGGATTATAGATACAATGAAATACATTTTATATGTCTTAACACTTGATTCCTTCTAAATTCAAGGAAAAAATTAATGTTGAAAACACCTATGCTCCTTTCCTCCAAACCAACAAAAAAATGAGCCCAGAGACTAGAATAAGTGTCCTTTCTAAGTACTCCCATACAGTGGGGTACTTAGCCCTGAGAGCCAATTGTGTACATGGCTTCCCAACCCAGTGTTCAGTGACATTACAGTTGTAGCTTGAAATAGCTATGGTGAGAGTATTTACACCTCCCAAGTCGGCAAATACAAATTAGGGATTCTTTTCCTCCACCAAAGCCAGTTATTAAGCATTCACAAGCACACCACTGCTCCCATACTATATTTATCATTGTTGTACTGTCCTCTGTTTCCCCACCTTGGCTAAAAACCTAGAGAGGGCAAGGATCCTCGTCTGTGATGTTTACAGTTGTATTCCCAACATCCAGCACTTGCCTAGCATACAGTTGGTGCTGAATACATATTTACTGAGCCAACCAATTACCCACACAGCTGACTAACAAGCACTTGAGCCCCCTTTGCTAACCTGCTCATAAACATCTGGGTTGGCCATCTAGCTGAGGATGAGAGGGTCAAATGTTCCACCAGCCTCTCACACTTATCCCTCATTGGCCAATGTTTGTGGTTTGGCAAAGTTCACTGACCCTCGTTAGGGTTGCCAGATAAAATATAAATTTTGTACAGGCCATACTTATCCTAAACATTATTTTAATTTGAAATTCAAGTTTAACTGAGCACCCTATATTTTAATTTGTTAAATATGGCAACCCTAGCCCTTTTGAACAAAGCAAAAAATAGTCCATGAGGTAGTAACTAGGAAAGATGAAGATACTATGACCTGGCAGTTCCATTCCAAAGAATATACCCTAGAGGAATGCTTGCTCATATACACCAGGAGATAAGAACAAGAATGTCCACACCACTATTGTTTGTACTAGCCCAAAACTGGAAAGCACTCAAATGTCCATGGACAAGAAAATGGATAAACTACTAGAGTGTGTCTATTCACACAGTGGGACACTATACAACAATTAAAATGCACTCTGGGAGGCCAAGGCTGGCGGATCGCTCAAGGTCAGGAGTTTGAAACCAGCCTGAGCAAGAGCGAGACCCCGTCTCTACCAAAAATAGAAAGAAATTAATTGACCAACTAAAAATATATATACAAAAAATTATCCAGGCATGGTGGCACATGTCTGTAGTCCCAGCTACTAGGGAGGCTAAGGCAGTAGGATGGCTTGAGCCCAGGAGTTTGAGGTTGCTGTGAGCTAGGTTGATGCCACAGCACTCTAGTCCTGGCAACAGAGTGAGACTCTGACTCAAATAAATAAATAAATAAATAACAATTAAAATGCTCTCAAGCATAATGCTGATTAAAAAGAACAAGTTACAGAAGAATAAAATCAGTCTGATTCCATTTAAAATATTCAAAACCATTAAAAACTAAATAATATATTATTCAGAAATATACATTAATATGTGATTATTTTTGAAAGAAATATTGAAAATTCAATAATTCAATAAATTTAATAGTTTTCAATATTGAATTTCAATATTAAGATTATTGAAATTTTTGAAAGAAAATAATGATTTTTGAAAGGAAAAAAATGGGACTGAGCAACCAAAATCAGAACAGTTATCTTTGTCAGGGAAAAGGGCAAATGTGATCATAGGGTCTTACAGGGACTTCAGAAGTGCTGCTAAAGGCACCACTTGTTAAGTTCACTGGGAGAATAGGGGTTTGTTTGTCTTTTTCTTTAAACTACTTGTATATATTAGATCTACTCTTACATGTACGAAATATTACAAATGTTAAGGAAAGTGATGGGCCTTCTTCATTCTTACCAGAGTGAACTGAGACATCAACATGGTCTCCACCTCCAGATGTTGATTTCCTTCTTTGCCTAAATGTATGCACACAGATCAAAGCACCTAAGATGCCTGTCCTACCATCTCAACATACCACTTCTGTAGTCTTTCTGATGAAATGTTTAGATAAATTATTCCGTTACAGAAGAAGTCTCATTTCATCGAGTTTGCTCTACGTGCACTACACAAGTCACAAAGCCACTGCTTGCAGGTTTTAGTTTCCAAATCCCTGTAGAGATGGTTCCAGGGTTTTGTGCATAGTAGACATGGTTACACTTTCTCTGCTCTCTCTAGCAATGGAGATGTTTTCTCTCAGGTTTGTCAACCCATATGAAGAAGAAAAAAAAATCCTTGGTCCATACATTAGAAAAACTGGAATTACTAGATTCTCAAAACAGATTTATTTTGCCTGAGGTTAAAAAATTGTAACTATCTTCAGAGCAATAATATCCCCTCCCCCAAAGCACACTAGCAGCTTTCCTCCAAGGACATGAGTATTACGAAATGTTTACAAAAACAAAGTACAACAAGCAAACAGTGCTCATATAGCAGATTTTAAATCAACAATGTACCTCTTAACAAAGCAGGTTACTCTGAAAAGTAATTAAGAAAACATATAAAACCATTTATAACCTAGTGTTGCATTTCACTTAACCTAACTTTTACTGATTAAACCAAAATACAAATTCATCACATTAGAGGGAAAAACAAAAATCCCCAAAATCTTACCCTGGACTTTGTTTATGCAGCATGAATTTCTTTGTAGGCAAAAAATTTTGTGTTTATTTTTATAAAAAATAATATCAAACATCCTTTATTTTTGACAATATCTTTTCAACTCCATAGTTTACAGACTTTCAAAATTGCTTAATGCTTTCCCGGCAAATAAAAAATAAATGCCAAATCTTTCTTAATTAGATACATGTCAAAAATAAGAAGAGACATATACAACCTCATACATATTTAAAAACTTTGAAACAATACAGAAATGTCAAATATTGATGAGAATTTCTTCCTCTTCTTCCTCTCAAAAAAGCAGTCAAATGCCGCCATGAATTAAGAGGGGAGGCTTCTGAGCTGCAAGTGATATTTTGTTCCTTGATCCAGGTGCAGGTTAAGTGTGTGTTCAGTTTGTGAAAATTCATCAAACTGTAGATTTACAATAAAAAGAAAAAAATTTTTAGAAAAGTTAACCTGACATTTAGATTCTGAATATTTACACACACACACACACACACACACACACACACTCTTTTTCTCTCTCTCTCTCAAAGGAAAATAAATTTGTTATAGTTGCTTAATGAGAAAATGAAAACTATTTTAAAAAGAAAATTGTTGTTAATAGAGGGGAAATGAATGGTGGTTTCTCATGGAAAGGGGAGACAAAAACAATGCCTTAAAAACAATAAACATACAATGAAATTCCTAAAACTGCCACTATGAGAGTCCTTAAGTAAATATCTATCTACTAAACTGTTGTTCACTTTGGGCATTTAGTAATGAAAGTTGTTTGGGGATGGCTTATAACCTACATAGCCACCAGTTTTGGAAGCAATTATGAACTGATAAACATTTGTTTCAGGAAATACTTGTTGAGCACCTACCATGGGTAAGGCAGTTTGCCAGGTGCTGTGGGAGGGCAGAGATGAGTCAGATATGGGGCTTAGAGGCGATGAGGAAAGAATAGTCAGGCAAATGACTACCATCCAAAGTAGAAAACCATCCATGCCAGAAGTGAAGTATAGGTAAATGGATGGGAAAATTTAAAGGCAGGGGAGATCATATTTGAGGCTTCCTAAACCAGGAACAATTTCAGCTGGGACTAGAAGAGCCGCAGTGTTCTAAATTAATATTTCCTTTTCAAGAGTCAACTCTTCTCAACTTACTCATCAGAGTCAGAATCTATTCCATATAGCAACTTAAGATTCTATTTTTTATTATATCTTAAGTTTCATATAGTCTTGAGCTCCTAGTTCCATCTTTGGTTTTTTCCCCTCTTTTCCCATCCTTATTTAGAGGCCTCAACACACTTTCAAATTCTCCTAGAACTGCACCTTTTAATTTCCCATAGGCTTCTCCTTGGTCTTTAGACCAAAAATGGGATGGATTGGGAGAAGGCAGGGACACTCATACCAAAAATTTTTTCTCAGTGAAACTAGGTCACCTACTACTTAAAATACAGGAAAGAAAACCTTCTAATTAAGTCAAATAAAGCATTAATTTTATTGATAATCAAGTAAAAAGCATATCAGGAACATTCTCCCATGGATTTGACATAATTCCATGAATCATAAGATGATGAATCACTGAATCATAAAAAGAGCTCATGATTTGGAAGATAGGGGTTGGAAAAAGTTTGTGGAGATGTCTAAAACAGACTTTAGCTATAGATATAAGTTGATACAAACATTAATAATAGGAGATGAATTGATGCTAAATCTAAAATGCTAATAGAACTATTAATATTATAATGATATAGTTATATTGAGATTTTATCTATAATGGTGGGATTTCTTTTAGAAGAAATTAGTAATATGGATCAAGAGTTCTTTAAAAAAAATTTATTCTTTTGACCTTACTAATTTTAGTCTGGGAATCTACCCAAAGGAAATAACCTTAAATTAGAAAAAAACATGTACTTTTTCTCTTTTTACACAAAGATAATTCTATTCAACATTATTTATGGTAACAAAAAAATTGAAAACAACCTAAATGTACAATAATAATATGGTAATAAATTATGACTCCTCTACCTTATAGAATATGACATGGTCATTAAAATGTTTATGAAGATTTTATAATTACCAAAAGCAACTGGTTTGCTTATAAGAGCATTTCAGTGAATAAAACAGTAGGTAAAAATTATATATAATATAAAATGTGTATGATTAAAAGACTGAAAGGAAATATACCAAAATATTAAGAGTGGTTGTCTTGGTGTGGTAAAATAATAGCAGATTTTTGTTGCTGGCCTTTGTACTTTTCAGTATTTTCCTAATGTTTTATAGGAATAGCTATTACTTTATGGAAAGAAAAACTGTATATTTCTAAATGACTGAGTTTACTACTCCAGATTAAATTAATAATGACCAACAAAAAGGAGGATTAATAGAGGCTGGGGGAAGAAAAAATTTGGGTGCCTCCTTTTCCACAGAGAGTCAAAAGTTATTGTTTGGCTTCTTATTGGTATAATTAAAGGTAGATTTTAAAAGTATTTATGGAGATCTCTCAGGAACCCACTAGCAGAATCAGAGGAATATCCACCCTCAAAAATCACAGTAGAAGATAAGAGCAAACAAAACCAAGTCTTCAGAGCAAATGACAAAACTGAGGCTGGGACCCGTAGCTCATACCTATAATCCTAGCACTCTGGGAGGCCGAGGCCAGAAGATTGCTTGAGGCCAGGAGTTTGAGACCAGCCTGAGCAAGAGCAAGACCCCATCTCTACAAAAAAAATAGAAAAATTAGCCAGGCATTGTGGCGTGCACCTGTAGTCCCAGCTACTTGGGAGGCTGAGGCAGGAGAAGCGCTTGAGCCCAGGAGTTTGAGGTTGCTGTGAGCTATGATCACGCCACTGCACTCTAGCCTGGGTAACAGAATGACACTCTGTCTCAAAACAAACAAACAAAAAAACTGAAAAGAAAAGTATACATACATGAAAAGAAAGGCACAAAAACATGGCAGTAGTGAGATTAAGCATGATAAGTTTAGTTATTAAATTTAGGTTCCTTATTAATAGAAAAAGCCCTCAGATTGTATTAAAAATTAAAATCCAATACTTTTTGCTTATAAAAAATACATCTAAATAAAATAACACAAAAAGACTACAAAGAAAAGGGTAGGTAAAAATGTAGCAAGCAAGCTTGAAATAAATTACAAATAGCATTATTAAATTAAAATAGAATTCAAAGCAAGAAATCTTAAAGGTTATTTTGATTTAATATGTATTAAATACGTTAGACACACAAAAGAGATAAATGGCAATAGATGCAAACAATTCACAAAATTGAAAATAGAATTAGTTAATCATGGGAGTATAGTAGAACTTCTACCTCACTGTGTCAATTCTCCTCTCCTTCCTGAGCATATGGGAAAACTATATTTTCCAGTCCCCTTTCGGTGAGATGGAGCAATGTTACTAGGCATAGACAATGGAATTTGAAGTCTGGTGTGTCCCTTCTAGACCAAAGACTTAAGAGTTGGCACACCACCATCACACTGTTTCCTCTCCTTTAGTGAAGAACATAGAGACCATATACCAACATGAAGCCACAAGATGAAAGTGGCCTGGATCTCTCAACCACTGCAGGGAGAACAGCTGCCCTATAAGTCGGCCCACTAGCACTTGACTTTGTACATAGAGAAATAAACCTATGTTGTTTTAAACTTCTGAAATTTGGAGCTTTATTTGCTATTGCAGCATAGCCTATTCTATCTCAATTAATACAATGGAGAAATGTCAAACTTCACAAATAGTCAAGACTTTCAAATTAAACAATGAAGTACCACTTTCCATCTATTGAACTGGAAAAAACTTAAAATATTATTACACAGTCTCATTTCCAATAAATGAGACTTGAGTCAAATGGATACTCACATGAAAAAATACGTACCTTGACCCCTACCTCACAACAACACAAAAATATATTCCAGATGTATTGTAACTCTAAATACGAAAATAAAAAATAAAGCTTTTAAAATAAAATATAGGAAAATATTTTCATGACCTTGAGTTAGGCAAGGTTTTCTTAAACAGGACATAAAATGTGCTAACCATGAAGGACAAATTTTACAGATTGAACTATATTAAGATAAAGAGTCTCTGATCATGAAAAGATTCACTTTAAGATGGTGAAGGCAAACACAGAGTGGGAAAAGATATTTGCAATACATATATTTGACAAAGGACTTGTATTCACAATATGTAAAAAATAAAATAAAATCTTTAAGGAAAACACAGACAATACAATAGAAAAGTCGACTTGAACAGTTGCTTCACAAAAGAGAATAACCAAATATCAAAAAAATACATAAAAAGATGCTAAAATGCTAAACATCTTTAGTTAACTAGAAAATGCAAATTAAAGCTAAATGAGATACCATTCAACAGAAAAGATAAAATGAAAAAGACAAAATGTCAGTAGGCATGTGGAACATTGGGAACTCCCATACACTAGTGGGAATGAAGATACCCTTGGAAAACTGATGGCAGTAAGCACTAAAGTTGAAATATACATATCTATGACCCATCAATCCCATTCCTAGGCATATATGCAACAGAAATGTGTACATATATTCATCAAAAGGACATGTACAAGAATGTTCATAAGGCAGCACTGTTCATAATAGCCCCAAACTAGAAACTACCCAAATGCCCACAAGTAAATCATGTGGAACATTCACAAAATAGAGTGCTATACAGAAATGAGAATTAATGAATAATAACTACACACAGTGATGTGGACAAATTGTACAAACATAATGCTTAGCAAAAGAAGATAGACATAAAAGATTACACACTATATGATTCCATTTATGTAAACTTCAAAAGTAGGCAAAACCATTCTATAGTGTTGCAAATCAGGACATAATTACCTCTGGGGGTAAAGGAGGGAGGCTGCTATGAGGCTGGTAATATTCTGTTTCTTGATTTAGGTTCAGGTTACATAGTGTGTTTACTTTGTGGAAATTCATCAAGCTGTACGCTTAGATTTGTACACTTTGGTGCATGTACTTCAATAAAATGTTTAACACATAAATAAAAATATATATATACTGCACATATATAATACCATACTATGGGAAATATCTAATTAAACAATGTATTCTCATACATTGTTGGTAAACTGGTAAACTGGTATAACCATTTTGGAAAGTAATTTGGATATATATGTACAGTATACATTAACTATATAACACACATATATTCCCATTTTTTGAGAATCTTTACTAAGAAAAAATCCAAAATATGGGGGTGAAACTATGAAGAAATATGTTTATCACAGAACTATAGTCAACTATAACTATAGCATATCCTCTTAGTATGCTTTATTCAGCTAGTTTTGACCACTTTGAAAATCTGGTGCAACATGACAAAAGCTTTTGGTATAATGTAAGATGAAAAAGGAAAAAGAAAACTGTATATACATATTATAACTAAGGAAAATATATTAGAATAAAATGACTAGAAAGGAAAACACACAAATGATCTGTACACAACTTTCTTGCCTACTGTTATGACTCCAAGAATCACATAGGTATTGATGACTCTTAAATCTGTATCTTCAGCCCACAACTCTCTCCTGAGCTCTGGGATATTCAAAATGGTCACTGCACATCTCCCCTTGGGTATCCCACAGGTTTTTCAAATTTCTTCCTCCTATATTCATTATCTTGGGTAGAAGAAACAGGGCCAGGAATAAGAATAAAGTTAAGGACCCAGTTATCCAAACCAGAGATCTGGGAATCATTCTTGTTTCTCCTCTTCCCCATTTCCCCCATACCCCCATCCCTTACCACACTGTCTCCTAAAGAGCACTTTGAACTCATCTCCTCCCATCCATCCACCCATCCTTCTTCCATTGCCTTAGTTTAAGCTGTTATTATTTTCCTCCTAGATTACTGCAAAAGCTCTCTGACTACTCTTTCTGCTTTCAATTTCAGCCCCTTTTAGTTCAGCTGCCATGGTTATATTTGTAATATCAAATCCGAGCACGCTTTTCCACTTTAAAATTCTTCTGTGGCTACTCATAAGTGACTGGATAAAGTGCAAACTCTCTAGCACTACATGATTCTTCTCTATCTTTTTTATCTTGTTATCACCTGCCTGTCTTTCTAGTTTTACATCTGGTTATTCCCTCATGGAAATACCACACTCCAACCACACCACAGTTAATACAATGGCCAAACAGGCTACACACTGTGTTTCATTTCCCTCGCCTTCTTCCAGCTTGGAATTTCCTGTCTTCCCTACCTTTTCTACCTTCTTCTACCTTTTCCTCACCTTGTTTGCCTGACCCATCATCTAAGACTCAGCTCAAGCCTTTCTTTGGCTGGGGAACCTTCAGGGATCACACTTTTATGTGGTTATAATCACAGGGTACACCAATTTTCCATCTTGTTTTTATCACTAACATTAAAACATGAGCAATTTTCCAGCTTGCTAAGGTGCTCTTCATAATTATCATTAACATACAATATTGAGCTCTCTGTCTTCTTGCTCCCATAGTATGCTGCATATAACCTTTATTACATCCCTTACAACCTTGTTTTATAATCATTTTTTACGTGTCCACCTCCCCCACCAGGCCCTGAACTCCTTGAGGGCAGAAACTTTTGTCATATTAATTTACGTTCCCAGCACAGAGCCTGCAGCACAGTAGGAATTCACCAAATGAAAGTGAATCAATGACCAAATAATGGTGGTATGTTAGCACAATAGAATTATGGGTAATATTTTTTTCCTTTACTCAATTGCCCAAATTTTCTGTCGCTACTTCTTTAGATTTATCATCTTTAAAAAAGAAGACTTTGAATCTTTAGTACTATTATTTTACTTTTAGCATTTTAAATTATTTTTGATTTATAAAATGCCTGACAATTCCTAATTTTGCTTATGTACAGTCAGCCCTCCATATCCATGGGTTCTATATGCATGGTTTCAACCAACCTTGGACCAAAAATATTTGAAAAAAGAAAATAGATGGTTGCATCTACACAATACATGTACAGACTTTTTTCTTGATATTATTCCTGAAACAATACAACTTATTTACATTTATTACATATATTTTACATAGCATTTACATTGTAGTAGGTATTAGAAGTAATCTAGAGATGATTCCAAATATGTGGGAGGATTTAAGTGGGTTATATGCAAACACTACATCATTTTATATAAGAGACTTGAGCATCCGCGGATTTTGGTATCTGCAGTGGAGGTTGGGGGTGCTGAAACCAATCCCCCACGATACCAAGGGAAGACTATATATACACAATGAAGAAAGACTAGAGGAGCATTTATGTCCCATTCAATTTGTAACACACTTCACTGTCCTAATTAATAGTTAATTCTCAGTCCTTGTCTTACTAGCCTTTCGAGTAGTATTTGATTCAACTGATCACTCCTTCCTCCTTAAACCTCTGTCTTTATTTGACCTCTGACACACTGTCCTGGTTTTCCCCCAACCCTGATGTTTGTTTTTGGTCAGTCCTGTTGCCAGACCTGCCTCTTCCTCTTCTGAGTCACAGATACTGGAGCCCGTCAAGGTTGAGTCCTTGATTCCCTTCCCTTGCCTCATTCCTGAAGGCCCCAGTTCTCAACCTTAGCTGCACATTAGACTTACCTGAGAAGCTTTTAAAATAAAATACCTAGTCCAGGTCTCTTTTGTAACAGAATCTCTGGGGGCGGAGTCAGGATAGCGTAGGTTTTAAAGAACTCCAGGTAATTCTAATGTGGGCCAGTGTTGAGGCTCACATTGGGTTGGTTTATTTTATTTTATTTTTTTGAGACAGAGTCTCGCTCTGTTACCTGGGCTAGAGTGCTGTGGCATCAGCCTAGCTCACAGCAACCTGGAACTCCTGGGCTAAGGCAATCCTCCTGCCTCAGCCTCCTGAGTAGCTGGGACTACAGGCGCTCAGCATCACACGTGGCTAATTTTTTTTATTTCTATTTTGAGTTGCCCAGATTATTTTTCTATTTTTAGTAGAGACGGGGGTCGCCCTCTTGCTCAGGTTGGTCTCGCACTCCTGACCTCAAGCTATTCTCCCACCTTGGCCTCCCAGAGTGCTAGGATCACAGGCATGAGCCACCGGGCCTGGCCCTGGGTCAGTTTAAACACCATCTCCATGCAGCTTAGTTCAAAATACACATCTCCAGCCTTGACCATTCTCTGAGCTCCAACCTCAAATATCCACCTGCTTCTCAACAGTGTCTCTTGGGCTGTGTAATAACTAATATATCCAAAGTTGAACTCTTAGTTTTTGCTCTCAAACCTGCTCTTTCCCCAGTCTCCCCATCTCTGTAAATGGTTCCATCATTTAGTAGTTGCTAAAACCAAAACCCTAAGTCTTTGATTCCACACTTCCCTCACTTCCCACGCCCATATAATTAAGTTCTGATCTGTGGTACATTAAAAGTATATTCCGAATTTTAACGTTTCCTCTCCTCCATGGCTATTGCTTTAGTCGTCCTACTGAGCTAACACAGTAACCTCACAATTGATCTCCCCGCTACTACCGCTGCATTCCTGCCCTCCATTTCCCACACAGTAGCCAGAGATCTTAACAGATATACATTTGATTGCATCATTCTCTTGCTTAAAACCCTTCAGTAACTTTCTTTATACTTGAAAGAAAATTCAACCTCAGGGTCCACAACAACCTGGCTTCTGTCTAGATCTTCACCTCCCCTCTGACCCCTCTCTACCTTGCTTACTCTGCTTTACCACTTTGGCCTTCTTGAAGCTGTTCCTCAAACAGCCAGCATGGTCCCAACCACAGGGCCTTTGCACTTACTGTTCCCCCTGCCTGGAAAGCTCTTCCACCAGACCTTAGCACTTCATTCGGGTCTGTACGCAAATGCACCCTCCACAGAGAAGCCTTCCTTAACGGCTCTATCTAGACTACAGTTTTCCCTATACCTACCTTTATTTTTCTTTAGAATTCATCATTATTACATAAAATTATGTATGTGTATTCTTTCTTTCTTAATAATTTGTATTTTTCGCACTAGAATGCAAGCTCCATTAGGCAGATTTTCATTTGTTCACATCTGGTTTCCCAGCACCTAAAGCAATACCTATTTTTTACCTATTAACATATCTGGAGCCAGGTGTGGTGGCTCATGCCTCCAATCCCAACACTTTGGGAGGCTGAGGCAGAAGGATTGTTTGAGGCCAGGAGGTAGAGACCAGCCTGGGCCACATAGCAAAACCCTATCTCTATAAAAAAATTAAAAACTGGCTGGGTGTGGTGGCTCATACCTGTGGTCCCAGCTATTCAGAGGGTGAGGCAGGAGGAATGCTTTAGCCTAGGAGTTCAAAGTTGCAGTTATCTGTGATCATGCCATTGCACTCCACCCTGAGTGACACAGCAAGACCCTGTCGCAAAACAAAACAAAACAAATGAAAAAACTAGCAATCAAAGATAAACTTTACCATTTTGTCCAGAACCTGTCTCTTCTTAACTAACAAAGTGATGCAAATATAGCAACTTTTAGGCACCAGGTCATTGCTGAATAAAGCCCCCAAAAGGATATGGGAACATCTACCAAGGTTATAGTACATTTTTTAAAGAAAAATATTTTTATATGAATAGCACCAATGTTTTATTAGCTAGCATTTTTGAATGCTTACCATATGCTAGGCTCCATGTAGAATGTTTACATGCATTATCTAATTTGATCCTAACAATAAACTCTATGAGACAATTATAATTCAGAAAACTGAGACTTAGAGGGATTAGAGAATTTATCAAAGGTCATGCAGATTTTAAAGGAACAAACCAGAGTTCGAATCCAGGTCTGCTTGAGGCCAAAGTCCATGATCTAAACTGCTCTGCAGATGCCTTTTATTAATTTCAGTTTCCAAAGACATGCTTCTTGATTTTTCGATGGAATGTCATGGAGCTTTTAATTATAGACAGGAGCTGGAGGAAAGTGTGCTCTTTGGTTTCTCACCCTTTCTTCCTGACCATCTTTCCTTTTCATTGACTCAGTAAAAGACAAACAGGCTTGGGTGAAGATATACCTCATGACAATAGTACTAGCCTAGGCTAGAGAGCAGGCAGAAACAGTGGAAAGGTAACTTCAAGCCTGGTAACCAAAGTAACCAAGACATATCAAGCAAAACATTAGCTGAAATGAATTGAGAATCAGTCAGCTTTATAAGGAAAACTATGGAGAAGCTTAAGATCTTACTTGTCTAAATAGAGGCATACAAAGCTGTTGTAATGTATATTGCTTTCATTCTTTTTGTTAAATGGTTATAGACTTATTAAACTCAAGAAATATAAATGTGAGTTTAGGCATTGTACCATTTTCCTGGTTTGTGGTATCAATTTAACTTAACATTATCAAAACAGTCTTAATTTTCAAGTATTATAGCCTTTTACACTGATGACTATTAAGTTTTATATATACTTTTTATTACATTGGACAATTCAGTACATTCTCAGTGCTGTAATTTTGAATAACTCTTTCCAGGGTTCTGAGGTAGCTTGCACCTGCTCTAGTTACAGCATTTATAGCCTCATCTAATGATGGGTTTGAAGACTGTTCTAATATTTATTGTTGCACTAGAATGGGTCTTATATTCCGTATAAGATATGGGATAGCAATTACCAACTGCATAGAAAAAATTGGCAATGCTACTATGACGACAAGTACAGTTGGAGTGGTGTGACCAATTTATCCATTTCCTTAAAAACCTTCATAGTTGTAATGAGTCATTCTTGTCTCATTCTAAATCGCAGGACACCCTTTTATTCCCACACCAAATGAATTTACATGATATTTTTTTCTTTCTCATTCTCATTTCAAAGACCTAATTTTTCATAATCTAGCAGTTAAGAGAATCAGACAGACATGGGTTAGCATCTTGGCTAAGAGAAAAGAGGGTTCGAGAAGGTGTGGATTGTCCCACTGCCCCCATTTGTCCTCTAGACATCTTTCAGAGGCTTTAAAGCATGGGTAGGTTCTTTACTGCTGTGAGTCTGACACTTAAGAAGCTAGCTCCTTCTATTCCTTTTATGAAAAAGGAAGGAGGAAGAGAAGGAGGAGAAGAGGAAGAGGAAGTAGTTTTTGGTTTGACAATCAAGCAGACAGTATTTGCTCTATATAGCAATTTCATCATTCATAAATAAGGAATATTTAAAGGATCCATTCAGGAACAGGAGAACACATTTGCCTTCCAGGTCCTAGTGTCTCAGTAAGTAGTGTTTGTCATGGAAATTTAGATGAAGAGCTGATGGGAAGGAAAGCCTTAGCATATTATCAGTTGTCTTATCCATATTGATATCTTTCTCCTTGAGTATAGATCATTGAAATCACAGATTAGCAACATGGGAGTGCTGCAAAGGAAGGAGACCAATCGTTTCCCCTATGATTCCTGGAAACAGAGGAGAAACTGTCTGAACTGAGAAGATTGCAACATGTTTTAACTACTTCAAGTATTATGGCCTTTTACACTGATGACTATTAAATTTTATATGTACTTTTTATTGCATTGGATAATTCAGTGCATTTTCAGTGCTGTAATTTTGAATGACTATTTCCAGGGTTCTGAAGTAGCTTGCACCTGCTCTGTCTGAAGCTTTGTACTGAAGCTACAAAGCTTCAGTAGCACAGGAGGTTTTCTGCATTGGCTTAAAAATGAGTAACTGTGGCTGGTCTGAAGGTAGTGAGTTATCTCGCTTGGTTGTTCTCAGTCAGTTACAGATCGAACTCCTTGTTCTACTCTTTCCCCTCTTCTCACTACTGCACTTGACTAGTCCTAAAAAAATGAATGTTATTTAGACAATGATTTGAGACTAAATTTTCAGTCATGTAAATTCTGCAAATGAGTCACTTGACATGGTAGAAGGACCACGTGGGCATAAAAACAACGGTAGGAGGAAGCGTTTTTGACTTTAACACAGAGTTTAAAGTTGGAGAAGGTGACTCTCATGAGAAGTGAAACTATAGGCCTAATAAAAATGTCAAAAAGTTCAGAGATTTAGGGCTTTCAAATATAATTAACTCTGATAATGATGTTTGACGAGTCAAATTTAGAACAGATTCATTTGGTGAGAAGATTTAAGCACAAGGAAGTTTCTGTTTGGATTATGAGAAAAAACAACAAAGGTTTGCCATTCGTTCTCTTTCAAAGAAGCTGGAAGAATTCATGTCTCACTGAGGGAAATAGTAGCTGAAACAAAATATGGTGTTTCATTTATGACCTTGAAACAAAACTTCAAAGTCAGAGGTAGTAAAACTCCAACATCACCAAGACCCCAAAATTGTCAGACTCATAAATAAAGGCAGTGATGATTTGTTTCTTGACTTCAATTGGTATAAATCACTCCATGTGATTAATCAGTGAGGTGTAAATATAAAGACTGAAGCAGCTGGGAAATCCAAAGTAAAATTCCCAGCCAGCACTCGAACCCAAATGCTATAATGTCTTTGTACTTCTCTGGAGGTGCCCTTCCACTATCTTAGCACCATTGAGGTTCTGGGGCCTCAACTCTCTCCAGCTCCTCCTACTCTGTCAGCTGCCTCTTTCCTTATCCAGCTAGACCCAATGATCCATCCCATCAACCCCACTCTTGCCCAATAAACTTCATTACTCCTTTGAAAGGTCACTGAACCTACTCTGGATCTATCCAACCATTGGCTTCTTATTCTTATACCCGAACATCTAGAGAAAAATCTCTACCGGACTGTCAAAAGTAAATGTTAGTGATGAATATCTCTGGAAGTAGGACTACCTGGAAGTCACACTCTCTGTATTAACACATGTAGAAGGAACGACGGAATTAGAAAATCACTTTTTGGCAATTAGCTTCATAAAAATTCAGAAGCATTAATGGATGCTAATCCAGTGGGTGAAAGTGGAATGAGGAACAGAATTTTACACAGTCTCCAAGTACTTCCCCCCAAATACTTATTACTTATAGAAGGGTAGAAGAGTAATTTTTCAGTCAAGAAACCTGGCAGATACCATCTTAATCAACTGATCAAATTAATACTACCAGAAATGGGACATTTTGACATCATGGGCTATTCATTGGGACTTAGTAAGAACTCAGCTTCACTTCTATGATGTTTCAGAACAATCTGGGTCTAATCAAAGGGAAATTTCAGGTAAGCCTAATTTGAGAGACTTTCTGCAAAATTACTGGCCTGTAGTCTAAAAAAATGTCAAGGTCATGGAAGTAAAAAAAAAAGACTGAAGAACTGTTTCAGGGTGAAGGAG
>VBSM01001562.1:17927761-17961820 GCA_008086735.1 Cheirogaleus medius
AAAAAAAAAAAAAAAAAAAAAAAAACTTGTTCTTACATATTAAAAATCATGGCACATTGGATACACAAAAAAGCATAAGTATAATATATATGTAAGTCAATGATATTTAAAAATAAAAATGAACATCTATGAATTTACCATTCAGTTTGAGAAACAGAATATTTATCAATAATGTTAAAGCTCCCAGTATGTTCCTCACTACCCCACATTATCCTGAATATATTTCAGGATAAATATAAGGAACAATTGTCCTGAGCATATTTTATCATTCTCTTGCTTTTTTTAAAAGATTTACCACATATGTAGAAATTCCTAAATAATAAACCCTGATAACTATTTATCTTTTCCCCTCTCTATGTTTATTAGTTATTTTTATTTCTTCTCTAAATCATCTGTTTTATGCTTTGCCAATTTTTCTTTTTGGTTGGTTTTTTTCCTTATTGATTTGTAGATATTCTTTATATACTATGAATATTATCTTTATCTATTATACATGTTGCAAATATTTTCTCCCAGTCTGATGCTTGACTGTTAACTTTTTAACTTTTTGTGTTCTTTTTCATTTTACAGATGTTTTAAATAATTTAAATATTGGGTCAACTCTGTCAATAGTTTATTTATAATCACTGAGTTTCTTATCCTATTCAGGAAGGTCTTCCTAATTTAAAGATATCCTCCTACATTTTTTTCTCATACTTTGGAAGTTTCATTAGTTTTTATGTTTAGGTCTTTAATCCATCACTAATTTATTCTTTGTTTATTATGTGATGTAGGGATCTAAACTGACATTTTTTTTTTCCACCTGTAGTAGTCAGAATAATGGCTCCACAGAGATGTTCATTCCCTAAACCCTAGACCTATGAATATGTTGTTACCTTACATGATATAAGGGATTTTCCAGTTGTGGTTAAGGTTACAGAAATTGAGATGAGATTATCATGGGGCCCAATCTAATTACATGAGTCCTTAAAAGTGGAGAAACCTTCCTAGCTGTGGTCAGAGGGAGATGTAACTATGGAAGAATGGTTAGAGAAATACAATGTTGCAGCTTTGGAAAGGGAAGAGGGGACTAAGATTCAAGGAATGAGGGTGGCTTCTAGAAGATGGAAAAGGCAAGGAAATAGATTATCACCTAGAGAATCCAAAAAGGAATGAAGCCCTGCTGTCACCTTGAGTTTAGCCCAGTGAAACCCATGTCAAATTTCTGACCTACGGAATGGTAAGATAATAAGTTTATTCTGTTTAAGCCACCAGGTTTTTGGTAATTTGCTAATTAGAAAACTAATATATCCTTCTAACCAAAATCTTTTTATTAAATAGTCTATATCCTACTAAATTAAAATGCCTTCTTTACTGTGTATATAATCCCCATACACATGCTGGTTTCTGAACTCTATCCTGGTCTATTCATTAGAATGGATCTCTTTTCCTGATCAATAACTATGTTTTAATTACTGTTACTTTATAATTTTTTTTAATGTTTTGAGTCCTTCCTCTCCAGTTCATCCTCTTTCCTATCTCTTTATTTAGGACCTCATCATATCTCCCATCTCTCCTAGCATCTTGACGGCTGTCTCTGGTTTCATTCTCCCCAGTTCATTTTCCACTCTGTTGCTAGAATGATTGAAAATGCAAGTATCATCAGATTTCCACTCTTTAAATTTTTCACAGCTATCCTTCATCTTCAATACAAAGTCCAAATTCTTTGGCATGGCACATAAAAGGGGTATGACAAATGATGCTACCTATCTCGCCAGTGTCATCTCCTGCCCCACCCTAACAGATGCCATCTGTTTCAAACACTACAGAAGTTGAAGCTCACAGAGTGCACCACACGTCAATCCTTTATATCTTTGGATATGTTGCTGATTCTGCCTAGAATATCTTTACATTCCTCCTCCAAGCCAATTAGCACTATATATTCAAAACTCAGAATAAAGCATGAACTTCCTTCTGCAAACTTTCCACATTCCTTGCTTTAAATTGACCTAGTGCCCTTCCTTTGTACTCCCATAGCAGCACAAATATACCTCTTCTAACATTCACTTATACAGATTTACTGCAATTATTGGTTTACTTGCCTATCTCCCTTACTAGATAGTTAACTGCTTAAAGGCAGGGATTGTTTTTCATTTCTGTATCTGCTGTACCTAACAGAGTGCTAACAACCTTGTGATGGGAATAAATAAGAATACGAAAAATAATGAACAAAGTGATAAATCTTATTAAAACCTGGACTAAGTGCTCTTCATAATTCAATAACTACTAAGTGTCAGCTCATAATTTTGTGTTCTGTGAAACTGTTTTTAACTAAAAATAATATTGTCCAGCTTGTTCACTCATCTTATTCACAAGGCTTGGCTACAAGTGACTTTGAGATGTTTCCAAAGGAAAAAAGTTTCCTCCGTTGAACAAATTCAAAAGAATATGACTCAGGTTCTAAAAGTAAACCTAGAAGAAAAGTTCTAAAATACTTTGAGTAGGAATGGCATTGTTGGATTATTTGATAGGAATAACCCCCATTTAAATGCCTGTGGGAAACACCAGATTCAGTGAGATCTCTTTCCCCCTGTGCTCTATAGCACTGAACACAAACATCTAGCCTAGCACATATTATGTCACATGGAAGTGACATATTTAAGTATTTTTCCCCATTACCAGTGGCTTTCAACCAGGGGGATGATACAGGCCCCTCTCCCTTGTAGGGATATTTGGGGAATTTTTTGATTGTCATAATGATGGAGGTTGAGGTGCCTCTGTCATTTAATGTCTAGGAGTCAGAGATACTAAATATTCTACAATGTGCAGGGCAGTCCTGTACAATGAAGAGTTATCCTACCCACGATGCCCACAGTGACTCCATTAAGAAGTGAACTTTATTTATCATCCATTTCCCACTGGCTAGGAGAAGCCCAGCACTAAAAGTCACTCTAATCTGAAACTGCAATGGAATGTGGGCAGGAACACCTCATCATACTATGTAGGTTATGTGGGCTTAAGTAATCAATTACTTTGTAATCACTTTTTGTAGTAACTTCCATATTATTCTCTTATATAATTCATGAAAGATGAATGATAAGAGAATGAAGTCATTAAATCCAGGTATTTCTTTTTCTTTTTTTGGTTGGTCCAGGTAAGGTTAATGCCAATAGAAATAGCAACGTTCACCTTCAGTACTTTCTTTCATCAATCTACCCATCTCTAGGAGTCTCCTTCATATTTTGGCATCTGCCCCCTGGAACCTCCCCAATTTGACATCATCCTAGAAAATAGACATCCTGGTCTGGAATATGTACACTCAATGTGCCCTTCCTTCAGGGTCCATGGTCTTAATTGTTTGACCTGATAATCCAGGTAACTCCCAGATAATATTTCTAGACTATTCCCTGTTTTAACATTCTATGATTCAATACCATGAAAAATCTACAATATTTTCACAAGTCCTTCCTAAACTTACTCCTGCCTCTAAGCTATTAATGAGTATTTATAGTCTTTAAGGGAATAGTGTCAGTGCCATGAATTGACATCTAAGAGAATTTTAAGAAGAAGAAGGCGCAAGACCATTTTAGTTAAGTAGGAGATATCTTTTTGAACTGCTGGCTCTTCAGTTCCTTTAATCATGAATTTTAGGAAACCATTCCCTAGATCCATTCCTAGTTTTAAAACAACATTGTTTATTGTCTGTCTGCTTCTGCTAAAATGTCAGCTTCCTGAGAGCAAGAAGAACCTTGTCACCCTTATTTGTACTTATATCTCCAGTGCCTAGAACTCTGTTATATAGAGACATTCATTAAATATTTGTTGAATGAGTAAAGATTTAATTATTTGCTAATAAAAGAACAGAGTGGTACACTCTGTAGAAAAATTCTACAACAAAAGGAAACCTTATGTTGAGGGAAGGGAGATTGTATGACATACTGTGAACTCTGGACTGAACTGCCAAGTCATGGGAGGGGTGTGAAGTGGGAAGCCATGTGCACAACATGAAATATAAAACCAGATACCACTAAATAATAAGGAATACGTAATCATGATTCAAAGGTCAGGTGAAACTGATTCATCCCTTATGTCTGGTCTAGGTAAAGAATATCTGGTAGGCTTTCAGCAAAAATATGATCAATTCTTAAGTATTACCCTGAAAATATCCCAAAATCTATTAGCTGAAGCAATGATCCTATACACACTTAAGATCTTATTTTATAGGATCCTAGTATGAGCATTAAGACCCAAGCAAAATATCACAGGAGTATGACATATGAAACATCACAATAAACTTATTTATATCATTTATGCTTAATAAATAATAATGAATAATTATTTCATTTTATAAAAGGACAAAATAAAGATATATGAAATGTAAGTCAACCATGAAAATCATCTTAAATCAATATCATATCCAAGTGAAAAGTTCATGTAACCAGACTATAGAGACGGAATTTAAATAACATTGAAATATCAATTCACATATTGATAGTATCATTTTAGGACTTCAAATATTTCCTGATTTTAAAATGTTAATGAAAAGTATGAGAGAGACTTTTGAAAACAACATGCATTATTCATTGCATAAACCAACCAATTTTTTAAATGCTTAAAGTCCCATAAGGTGGTAAAAGAAATTCTGTTCCCTGGATCCTTAATTCAAAACCACTATCATGGGAAGTGTTTCAATTTGTAATTGCATCTATTAGCAAATAACAGGACACATGACAATTTTTTTTTCATGTACCAAGAAGCCTGAAGACAGGCAATGACATCAGCCAGGAGCTTTCTATCTGTGCCTTCATCTTTGCATGTGATTTTTGTCCTCATGCTGTCATTTTGTGGTCACAAGATGGCTGTGCCACCTCCATGATCATACGAGAGTTCCAAGGAGGAAGAAAATGAAAAGGCATGTGTGCCAGCTAAAACTTGGAAAGAGATTTACGAGAAGCCTCTATTCAATGAGGGAGAGACCCTGGCAACATGTTCACAAGGTCATGTGTTTTTGTCAAATTTGCACAATTAAGATATTTTAACTGCAATCAATTTAATACCACTATTCTTTTCCATTCTGACTTCTCCACCCTCAAAACACAAGGTGAGTGTTTTTAGAGTGGCATGGGCATTTTGCAGATCAAGTAAAGGGAAGTTAAATTGAGGATACATTTCGTTTGAATTTAGTGGGATGTATTTAGGAGGTATATGGTCACTTTTGTGTATAGTTGAGTTAGTGCCAGCCATGGAGGTATAGGAATCATTTTCAGGAAAACTCCTTTTCCCGTGGTGTTAACTCACCTGGAACATGATGATGTGAAGGTTCAGGGCTCAACATAAAGCTCATTATCAAGCCACTATACTAGGACACTGATGACAAACTGTTCCATGAGTGTCTTCAATTCAAAGAGGAGTTACAATCAATACTGACCAGAAATTTGAAATGCTCTGAAATCTGATAAATGATAGAAACCAGGTAAAAGTTTCCAAAATTTGACAAGAATCCTAAAGCTTTACATGGCATTTCCAATAAGTTGTGATGCTGAAAGAAAATGTTCTGAACTATCAATGAAAAAAACCAAATTTCAAACCAGCTTGCTAGAGGAAAGCATGAATTATCTTTCTGTTCTATGTAAAATGTCCTTTCTAAATGTGAAATCTTCAAATAAAGAGGCAAACAAGCATGCAGCAAAAAAATATTTTCTAAAATGTAGAGGTATGTCAGGCAGTTAATAAGATTTATGTCGTTTTTCTGGATTTTGTGATTTGTTGATAGTATTTGTCAGTTTTTTGTGGGTTTTTTGTTTGTTTGTTTGTTTGTTTGTTTGTTTTTTGAGACAGCGTCTCCCTGTGTTTCCTGGGCTAGAGTGCAGTGGAGTCATCATAGCTCACTGCAGCCCGGCTCCTGGGCTCAAACCATCCTCCTGCCTAGGCCTCTGAGTAGCTGGGACTACAGGTACGCACGCATGCGCCACCACACCCAGCTAATTTTTCTATATTTAGTAGAGATGGGGTCTCACTCTTGCTCAGGCTGGTCTCCAACTCCTGACTCAAGCGATCCTCCCACCTCGGCCTCCCAGAGTGCTAGGATTACAGGTGTGAGCCACTGTGCCCGGCCTATTTGTCAGTTTTTAAAATCTGATTTGTTGTGATTCCTCTCCTCATTTTAAATAATCACTTTCGCTCCTAATTTTATGTTCTTTTTCTCAAGTTCTTCCTACCTCCAAATTGGGTAACTTTCAAGCCCCACAAAACCAGGATCTGCCCTTATGCCTCAAGAACCTAGTGAAATCCTATCAAGAAACAATCTCTCTGACCCTCCAGATTTGCCTCCCCATTGTTGGGAGAAGAAAGTGCAAGGAGAGTACTGTTCTTTCAAGTCAGAATCAAAGCTGGCCAGAAATGCTTGCTTGTAGCATCCCGTTTCCTGAGCCGCATCCAGAATTCATGTAGCCTTTCTAAGTAAAGGGCATCTTCCCACATCTCACATCAGCCAGGAAAGGGCCTTGGGAAGAAGCAAAGGGAAGCTGAATTTTAAACCCTTCTACTCCCACTAAAAACTAAATCCCCTGGTCCCACTGTATCCTTAAGAACTTCACTTTGTCATTGACCTATATTAGCAGTATTTTTACCTGGACATAAGAAAGGGTTTACTAGCAAGGCCAACACACTTTCCCAAGGGTGTCCTGTGAAACATCAGTCTCACAAATCTCTGATCCTCTGATATAATAAACTGGGAAAATGCTGCATACTAGAATCTTCTCTAAAGATTCCCAATGCATAGCAGCATCTTTAAGGCTTTGAGAAGCCCAGATGTCAGTTAAATGATTCAGTACTTTCCGATCTCATTTGACCACAGGATCCTTTTCACGCCAGAATACATTTTGAGAATTTTTACCCTACATAGGTGAATAAACATTTTATTATTTTTATAATAATTATTATTATTTTCATAATACAAGTGGTAAGCCTCCAAAGGGCATTTGGATTTTAAAGACCTCTCTCTTGGTAACCAAAAAACCAATCTGTAACATTGTACTTTAAGGTGTTATGGCCAAAAGATTAGAGATAGTTTAAGAGATGAGGCCATCTGTACATGCTTCAAATTTCAACATTTCAATGACTGTTGTTCTAGCTGTTCATAAGATGAATCCTGAGCCTGTTCACAAAAGAGATTATACTAGGAGATGTTATTTGTTAACTTGATTATGTTTCCGTGTGATTTTTTTTTTTTTTTTTTTTTTTTTTTTTTTTTTTTTTTTTTAGAGACGGGGTCTCGCTCTTGGTCAGGCTGGTTTCGAACTCCTGACCTTGAGCTATCCACCCGCCTCGGCCTCCCAGAGTGCTAGGATTACAGGCGTGAGCCACCGCGCCCGGCCCTTTCCGTGTGATTTTTGTCAGATTTGGAATTAGTTGCCTAGCAGATCAATAATACTTCAATAAATGCACTTTTTAGATTTTAGTTACAGAATCTACTGAATGATTAAAGTGTAAAACTTGCTAATTTTCCTTGTTTAATAATAAAACCAGTTTAAATCATGGTAAGAAATCTTGTTGAAATTAGCTTTTAAAAACCTTCTGCTCAGGTATAAATTTATATAGTAACCACACATTTAGTAAAAGAAAGCAATCTGTGAGCTCAACCATATGCTGACATAAATCAAATGCATGAGGCCAGCAGCCATGCTTAAAAATATCAATACTAGCAGTGAATAAAAGGCCTACTTTAGGAGGAATGGAATCACTCCCACTAGGACTTCACAAACTTCACCAAAACCTTTGTGTCTTAAATGATATAAAATACAGCTCCATAGTGACTATTAATAGTTTGCAGGTTTTTTGTTTTATTTTATTATGTATTTTTTGCTTTAATAATGCATTTGCCCTGGTCTTAGCATTTCTGGATCTTTTTTCCCTTTTATGCTAAAAGCAAATGGCTTACATACCAGTGCGTGGAGAGCATAGTTGGGGCTCACCACTGAAGAAATGTATTTATTTAATCTCTATTCATATTAATCCATGAACACAACACTCAGGAAGTGTAGAAAAGTGAGCTTCAACAATAGAAAAGTGAGCTTCAAACAATATGGGCTACCATATATGGTTGTATAGGTTGTAGACTATACAACCTGTGCAACTATATGCAGCAGCCCTTTGTGTAGGGCAATCCTCAGTGGGGCCATGTACTTCGATCTTCCGTATTTGTAGAAATAAATTGACTGAAGAAGAGAGGTATGTAAAGGAATCTCATGAAATGCTTTGACTTTTTTCCCCACACATGAGCAAGATTGGTCATTTATTATGCAATTTTAAATTCTACACTCTTTATTATGGAATAAAGAAGTTTAGTGGTTGAGAAAAAAGTTCAGTGAAATAAAATCTAAATAAAAATTAGAAGTAAAAGCCATTGCAATTATTTTTCATTAAGAGAAAAAATTTCATTTCAATATTTTAGAAAAATGAATTTTTAGAAAAAAAAAGGGAGGATTGAAGCACAAGATTCTTGGCAACTACTGCATGAATCATTACTCTGCTCATTCTCCGCTTCCTTTCTAACACAGCCCTTTCCTCAATCAGTTCAAAATGCAGAATGTCTGTGGCTGGCAAGTTGGAGTCAGCAGCAAAATTTTCCTGAGATGCATTTTCATATATTTGCTGTCAGTAAAGATTGAACTAGTGAAATTCTTCCAGCCCTAGACATTAAAGACATGAAACACCCTTCACAATTGAAAACACCCATTTCCCAAGAAGATAATATCAGATACTAAGAAGAAAACGGTACTTGTATAAAACATAATCCACCATGAGTAAGATCTATATTTAAATATATATCATTTTCCAGTGGGTAATAATGAAATATATCCTTGTCTTTTGTTCCTGAAATTACATACATTGTTCCTGAATGATCAGCACTGTTCATTTTGTAAGATATTGTGTTCTTAGATCTCATTTTGGTTGAGCATATGGATAAACACCTAAAAATGATTATTACTATTGTAAGATTTTCTGTTGTGATCTAAATGAGCTAAAAAGCATTTAGTTGCTCTAAAGAGAGACATGGTGGGACTATTTCATTTTATTATATTTAAGTGTAATATGGATACTTGTCTCCTGCTAATTAGAAAACATCAAACCCATGGGGAATTTTTTTTAATGCTTTAAAAAATTGACACGATTACTTGGCTTGCCATATATCTATTTATTATATTTTTTCTACATCTATCCTCCCCTGTGCCCCATCCCACCGCCAGCTGCATGGAGAGAGGTTGTAGAGAAGTCAGAGCAGGAGAATGGATTTCCTCTCTGTAGGGTAAGCTTGGGCATCTCATTAATCAGCTCTAAACATTAGGCAGCTTGTAGCTGAAATACAAAAAAAAAGTTATGGTGTCTGAAGGAAGCAGTCTGGAGGCGACTATCAACCTGGTTATACCAGATATTTCACAATGAGTTAGAAAAAATGTTTAAGACTGGGGCCGGGGAGACTCTGTCTGATTAAGCTTAAGCATTACTGAGAAAAGTACCAAACTCTGCTCGTATGAATATGGCTCCGAAAGCTTACTTGATGGGGTTACTTCATGTTTTGCTTTGTTAAAACTTATTTTCATAGTCTCTTTCAAAGTAGTGGAAATGTGGCTAGAAGCTGCATCTCATATAAATCATAATTTAGGCCTTTAGTTGGACTAGAAAAACTAAATGTTCCTTTCCTCCTGGAAAGAGGAAAACCCTAAGTGCAGGAAAAGTATGAAGAAAAAACCAAACACTCAGAGTATTTGAAATCTAAACTTTTATAAAGTGATAATATTATTGTAAGAGTGCTATAAGATATTTCATTTTATGATTTAATGGTGGTGAAAAAATAAGGAAAATATGTGATAAACTTGTAGGTTTTTAGCAAAGTGCTCGCACTTTAAACCTTTATATACGTAACTGGTAATCTTTGAATATGAGAAGATTTCTTATTTAAAAATGAAAGAAAAAAGCACTTATGGAAAAGGAAACTGATTAGCATTTTGCTTTAAATAGCTTTTTCTTAAAAAAAACATTTCATAAGACAGCACAGAACTACAGGCACAAACATAAAACATTCAATAGCATTTAATGTGGTGTTTGAAAGTATTATCAATGGATCACCTGTGTCAGAATCACTGCTAAGACTTGCTAAAAGGCAGATACTTGGGCTCTACTCCAAACTTTTTAAATTAAAAAGTAGGGTATATAGGAGTTCCACAATCTGCATTTTTGACTAGTACCCTTACAAGACTCTTAAGAACACTAAGGTATGAAATCACTGCACCAATCAAAGTTTCTTGTAGATAGACATGATGTGTCCATTTCTGTAACCTCAATGCCTAACCTGGTGCCTGGCCCGAAGTAAATGTTCAATAAATGTCTTCCTGAGCCACTCACATAGGGGACAGTCTTTTATCTCTTAATTATAGCTTAAGTGCAAGCATTTACTTAACGAAAGTATTCATCTATGATCTATAGTTATCAGGGAAAAACAACTACAGAGAAAGAAGGAGAAAGGCAAAGAATGTGGGCCGGCCAGCTGGAAACACATTATAAATGTATTTGACATGCATATTTAACGTGTGATATAAATGCGTAAGCTCAATTAATGTGCTATAAATGTGTCAGCTCAACTAATTAGAACATGAAGCTTTTCTTCTCAGAAGCACCATTTAAGAAATAGCAATGGATTAACATAGCCCCAGTCTCTCAATTGGAAAAATAATGTAAAATATTTGCATCTTATGGATGAGTAGAATAATTGTCAATACAAAAAATAGCACGTTTAAAACTCCAGTGGAAAAATTCAGGAATGAATGTGCCAAAGCAGAGGATTAGAGTGGATTTGGATAGATGTATAAAAGGGCCACTGTAAGTATTCAATTAGCAGGCTCTAAGAACAGCTGGGCTAGATGGAGTTGGTGGTTGGCTTGGCAGTGATGAGAATGGGAAGTCAGACCAGCATTCAAAGATGTGTTAAAGAATAGGTCTGACTGACTGAAGGATAGAGATGAGGAATGATTATGAAAAGTCTTTGAACTCTGCATAATGAGAAAAATCTGACTCTAATAAATTTATCCTCCAATCAAAAATGAAAATGTTTGCTTGTTTTAATTCTTTACTAATGGTAACTTAAAGGCCTTTCCTATCTATTTACCTGTTGATCAATTTCCCCATATAAGTACTTTATTTAACAGATTAAAATGAACAAAGCATGCCTCTGACATCACCAGAATCAAGTTTTCTAGTGATATATAACATGAATTATTAAAAAATGAAAATCAAGTCCTGTCCCTCCAATAATTATGTAATGAAAGGGCCATGTACTCAAAATTTATTTTTCGAAATAATGAAATGATTGTTTTCCAAAAGGCCATCTGTAACTAAGTTGTTTGCTATTGGGAAGTAATTTATTTCAGAAGTCATCTTATATTAGGGATGTGAGTGTATATATGTTAGACTGATTTTACAGGCTAGCCCATAAAAATCATGCTTTCTGAGCCTTGAGTGCTAAGTCCAGAATCAGTCTGATGTTTGAGGGATCCCTCAGCCAGGGAGATCTTCCTGTATTTGTGTATTGAGGGTAGAGCACAAAGTGTTAGAGCCAGTGGTACCCTTTGCTGGAGAAGTTTTCAGTCATGGAAAAGGGTCATCTTGTAAACTGAAAAAAAGAATCTGGAAATTTTTAGAGCCTAATTTCTTGAAAAGATCCTACAAGGTAGAAATCATGGAACATGAGGTTGGATGTTTTCATGTCTTCATTGTACAGAATACTGGTGAACAAATAAGCCAAGATTTTGTTGATATTTTAAACAGAGAAAGTCTAAGAAAAAGAAAAAGAAGCTATCCCACAATGGATAATTAGTAACTGCTGAGTAGATGGCACACCTGTGACACAACTTACAATAATGACCAATGACTCAAGGACTCCCTTTTCTGGAAAACATGGGAACCACTAGTATAAACATTGGAGACCGGAAGGAGAGGCCAGTGTAGCAAGAGATTTTAATTAAAATCAGAACCAATACCATTAGAAGATTATGCCCTATTTAAATATACAAATAATGGGCCGGGCGCTGTGGCTCACACCTATAATCCTAGCACTCTGGGAGGCCGAGGCGAGTGGATCGTTTGAGCTCTGGAGTTCGAGACCAGCCTGAGCAAGAGCGAGACCCCATCTCTACTAAAAATAGAAAGAAATTAATTGGACAACTAAAAATATATAGAAAAAAAAATTAGCCGGGCATGGTGGCACATGCCTGTAGTCCCCAGCTACCTGGAAGGCTGAGGCAGGAGGATCACTTGAGCCCAGGAGTTTGAGGTTGCTGTGAGCTAGGGTGATGCCACAGCATTCTAGCCCGGGTAACAGAGTTGAGACTCTGTCTCAAAAAATAAATAAATAAATATACAAATAAGCATACTGTTTCTTTGGAAAACATGGTAGAAATAGAAATTGTAGGGGTTTTACTTTCCTTTCCCATCAAGATGCTATTTGCCATCATTCCACAGTTATCTTATATTATTTAAAATGTGTTTTGGTTCACCCTTTAAGTGCTTCTTTCGCCACCCCTTATCCTGCATCATTAAATTTCAGTTTAGTGATACCATCGCTTAAATTTTAGTCTGTGCAACAATGATGGTTTGGAACTTCTTTACCATATTACTATCTGGAAGCTATGGTTTCTTTCTCTGAACAATTAGGATGACTTGCCTAGGCCACATTTTACAATTTTGGTGCAATGTATTGGGATCTATAAATGTAGGCTTAAGCTTAAAATTCAGGCAAGCTAAATAAAACTGGATCAAAATCAAAATTATTTGGGAGATTCATATCAGGACCTTTTAAGTCCTAATTAACATTCTGTTAACATAATTAACATAAATGTATTAGGATAGGTTTTTAGTTTGTTTTATTTTTCTAAATCATTTAAAACTTGCAAAGTCAAATTAGGCACTTGACTGAAACCCCTTTTTTATATTATCTGTCTTCCTTACTCTAAGTTCATTACAAAAGCTTGTACATTCATAGAGTAAGTTTGAGATTAGTTTTAAATTCATGTACCAATGCTTATTAATTAATTACAATTAAAATGCCATCTCATTATTTACAGATTTACATTTAATATTTCATCATCAATCATTATTGAACCTTCCTTGAAATCACTGTCATATAGAAACTGGACTTCAGGACTGTTACTGGGTTTTGTTAATATTTATTGAGTTCCTACTATGCCTAAGACATATGGTTAACAGATAAAATACAGGGTCCCCAGTTAAATTTGAATTTCAGATAAATAATGAATAATTTTTAGTATAAGTATTTCTCAAATATGATTGTACTTACACTAAAAAATTATTCACTGTTTACCTAAAATTTCAATTTAACTGGGTGTCATATATTTTTATTTGCCAAATCTGACAACCCTTTTAAGACATTATCTCATTTTAGCCTCATAATAACATGACAAAATAGGTACAATGATACTCTCATTTTATAAATAAATAATCTGATGCTAGCAGACTCCCTCAGCTAGTGAGCAAGGGAGTGGGGATTCAAACTTAGCCTCCAAAACCACAATGCTTAACCCAGGCCATGTGTTCCAAATAACTTCCCCCAAAGACAAACACAGTTGCTAGGGCAGACCACAGATCTCCTGAGTTAGAACCTTTGGTGGAGGAGCCCAGGCATTTGTATGTTTGGAAAGAGCTACAGGTAATTCTCATGTGCAGCTAGGGTCAAGAAGCTGTCTCCTATTGCTCCTATATGCTTTCACATGAAATGCTATTAAGTCAATGTTGCATTTGGGAAATTAATTTTTTGAACATAAAAGCAGAATTTTATATTTATCTGTTAAACTGTTAGATTTTATCTGCTTTGAAAGTTATTTCCAAATCTTAATTGTGGCATACAAATTTTGTTCTTATATTTTTGGTGGACAAAATATCAATTTAATTTACGAAGTCATTTTTGAGGATTTCCATTTATATAGGATAATGGTTTTTAGCTTCTTTTAGGGTCACATCGATTTCTGAGAATTTGATGCAAGTTATGGATCCTCTTTCCAAAGGAAAAAAAAGCACATACTATATTAATATATTGTTAAGTATTGTTAATTATTCTAATTAATTTCTTTAAACTGTAAAAAATCAAGCTAGTTGCTTTTTCCATTGCAAAAGTAATTTTAGGAGAAATAAATACTCCCATGCCCTTCCGGTGAGAGTGTAAAATTTACCATCTTAACCTTGTTTTTTTTGTTTGTTTGTTTGTTTTTTTGATACAGGGTCTCACTCTGTCACCAGGGTTGGAGTGTAGTGGCGCGATCATAGCTTACTGCAACCGCAAACTCCTGGGCTCAAGTGATCCTCCTGCCTCAGCCTGCAGAGTAGCTGAGACTACAGGCGCATGCTACCACACCCAGCTAATCTTCCTTCCTTCCTTTCTTTTTTTTTTTTTTTTTTAGAGACGGGGTCTTGCTTTGTTGTCCAAGCTGATCTTGAACTCCAGGCCTCAAGCGATCTTCCGACCTCAGCCTCCCAAAGTGCTGGGATTACAGGTGTGAGCCACCATGCCCAGCTCCATCTTAATCATTTTTACTGGTATACTAAATGTATAGTTAACCACACTGAATGTATAGTTCACTAGTGTTAAGTACATTTGCACTTTGTGTAACCAACCTCCAGAATTCTTTTTCATCTTGCAAAACTAAAACTCTATACCCATTAAACAACAATTCTTCAACTCACCTACCCACAGCCCCTGGCAACCACCATTCTACTTTTCGTTTGTATGAATTTGACTACTCTAGGCAACTGCTATAAGTGAGATCATACAGTGTTTGTCTTTTTGTGACCGGCTTGTACAACTTACCACAATGTCTTCTAGGTTTATCCACAGCATGTGTCAGAATTTTCTTCCTGTTTAAAGATGAATGATATTCCATTGTATGTATAAAGCACATTTTGTTTATCTATCCATCTGTTGATGGACACTTGGGTTGCTTCCACCTTTTGACTACTGTGAATAATGCTGCTAGAAGCATGAGCATTGAGAGTGTAAATTTATACAGAATTTCTTGGAGGAAATTTGGCAGTGTCAATAAAATTACTACAGGTTGGTGATTGATGAGATACATAACAATTATAAAAGAGAAGATGATAAAATTATGGTTAAGTGAAGGATTAAACAGCTAAATTGGTATTTTGTAGAGGAAAAAAATTAAAATCTCATGTGTTAGATCAGAATATAGAGGGATTTAGAGTTAAATTAGATGATTTCTCTGTTATATGTGGAAAAATCAATATGAACTCAAGATTTTTAAAAGAAATACCTTTTCCAGCTCTAGCATCAAACTGACCTAGCAGTGCTATCATCCTGGCCACACTGGAATTGAAATGGAACAATCTAATTTGGAACCCTAGTGTGTGCCCAGATTTTGGTTTTAATTCTAGTAGCCATTAAAAGTAGCTAATGCCACGTCCTATATGATAGGGAGAAAAATAGATTGGCTTAAAATATCTTAATGTTTTCAGAAAGCAAGGATATTTTTAAAATTTCAGGGTGATGTTAAAAGGACAAAGGAGCCAGCTTAGAGGTAGGCCTGGTTGACTTGTGTTATTTGAACACCCCCCCCCAATAAAAAGATAATTATGTCTAATTGAAATTAGTCCATCTATGGAAATCCATGAGTCTGTAATGATATTCCAAAAAGGAAAAATCTACATACTGTATAAAAAGGAAATTTATGATGCTAAATAACAATGAATGCAATAGAATATGCTTAATTTTTAAAATGTATTTTTAATAGAGAAATGTTGACATCATGGGTATTCTATGTATTTTCTATTAAATATATGACAGTTAATAAATTATAGATACAAATTTGTTGATTCTAAGACAACTCTTTTACATTTTAACATCTCTGAAATTGAAATACTTATTTCTATAGTGGATGGTCTTTTAATTGCTGTTAGTGGAGAGCTGCATGTTTGTACTTGGTAACAGCTGTGTATAATCTCAGCACTTAAACTGAGTAATGTGCATTGTTGGTATTTTACAGGTTAAATTTAGCCACTATTTGGTCTTTAAAAAAAAGGTTTCTTCTGTAATTTGCTATCGTATACACAGAAAGGCCACAAAACAGAGCAGTGGGATGTGTGTTTGCTATTAGTGAAGCAAATCTTCATCTTTAGAGGAATGTAAACATATTTTCTGTGTTTTCTTCCAATGCAACCAGATGCTTCATGGGATCTGAGAAAGGAAGATACCCCCAGTAAATGAAGCTATGTTATATTTTGTTACTGAAATACATGCAGAAAGATTCTTATTACATGTCAAGAAATACAACTGAAGGCAGGAAAAATTGCCAAATCTCTCATAACAGAGAAAAGAAATTTCACAGTGATGAGAGGCTAGTTTAACTGATTTCTAAGTCGAGCAAGATTATCCTTAATACACTGGGTCATAGTTTAGATTTTTCCTTTCTTAGAGGTATGTAAAATAATAAAGCAAATGACAATCAATAGCATCTTCTATTTGATAAAATATGGCATGTGTTTTTCTCTATTTGATTAAGGGGAAAAAAGGGAAAGTCATGGAACTGTGAAATAGCCAAATTGTAGTGAAAAAAAGTAGGAACTCTACCAAGCATAGGAAGAATAAGGGAGGGGGTGGAAAGATGATGGATTAGCCAAATGTTCTAAAGAGAGAGGTTGGCAGTACAAACTCTACCCCTTGTCTCCATGGAGACAAAACCCTTAAAAGGCCTATTAATTCTAGGGCCTAATAAAGCTTATATAGGTTCCAATAGTGCTAGAAGACTAGGTCAATATTTAATGGGGACATGATACTGGTTTGTGTAATGCCAACCAAGCAAACCAAGAGTATATCATTTCAGGAAAAGAGACCAGCTTGCAAGAAACTAAAATCTATGTTACAGTGTGAACATGAAAAGTCCCCTTGACATGAGGAAAACCTAACTATAAAAAGGGCCCTATCTCATCAAAGAAGATATACAGATGGCAAATAAGCATATGAAAAGATGTTCAACATCATATGTCATTAGGGAATTGCAAATTCTAACAACAATGGGATACTACTCCATTCCTATTAGAATGGCCAACATCCAAAACACTGACAACACCGAATGCTGGCAAGGATGTGGAGCAACAGGAACTCTCATTCATTGCTGGTGGGAATGTAAAATGGTACAACCACTTTGAAAGACAGTTTGGCAGTTTCTTACAAAATTAAACATACTCTTACCATACGGTCCAGCAATCATACTCCTTGGTATTTATCCAAATGAATTGAAAACTATATCCACACAAAAACCTGCACCTGGATGTTTATAGAAACTTTATTCATAATTGCCAAAACTTGGAAACAACCAAGATGTCCTTCAGTAGCTGAATTGATAAATAAACTCCGGGACATCCTACAAGGGAATATTATTCAGAACTAAAAGGAAATGAGCTATGAAGCCATGAAAAGACATGGAGGAATACATATCACTTAAATACATATCACTAAGTGAAAGAAGCCAACCTGAAAAAGCTACATACCATATGATTCCACTATATGGCATTCTGGAAAAGTCAAAACTACAGAGACAGTGAATAAGATCAGTGAGGGCACTAGGGAGGAGTGAATAGGCAGAGCACAATATATTTTTAGGGCAGTGAAACTACTCTGTATGATACTATAATGGTGGATACATGTCACTATAAATTTGTCCAAACCCCAAATTTGTCTGATTTACACAAGAAAACATTGGAAAGATACACAAGGAATTTATAAAAGGAGTTACTCCAAGAGTGGAACTTAATGTAAACTATGGACTTTGAGTGATCATGATGTGTCATTGTAGGCTCACCTGTTGTAACCAATGTATTAATTAATAATTTATTATTATTATTTAATACTTATAATTTATATTAATATTTATCTAATGTTTAATTTATTTAACTTTAATTAAATATTTATAATTAATAAATAATATTGTTATTTAATAATTTATTAATAATAGGGGAGGCTGTGCATGTGTGGGAACAGGAGGATATGGAAACTCTCTGTACTTTCCACTGTATTTTGCTGTGGACCTAAAACTGCTCTAAAAATAAAATATATTTTAAAAAGAGTAGAGGAGAACTAGACTGATGACCCATGATTTAGGTATGAATCACCTTTAAGGACACAAGTACAATTCTATTTTTTTCTTTTCACTTTTGGCTCTGCCAAAATTATTATAATCCTTGGAAAGTATAGAAATTATTATATTAGAAAGTATAGTATTATTGCAACCCTAGGAAGGTATAAGAAAAAGTGTACAGATTTTGTAAAAAATAAATTGAACTCATAATGTTGCTCCTTTTCAATAGTAAATATAAGTTTTATTATCACTGCTGTTTAATGCACTTAAAGTATTCTAAATAACCCTTCATATTAAATTTGTGATTAAATTTTAAATCATTGAAGGGACTTTAAGTTTAGAATCAATATTTAAATGCTTAAGGAAACTAATTTTATGAGTTTTGTTTATTAGCTATATAAATTTAGAGCATTGATTACATTATAAGGGCCAGGTATGGTACCTACAAAAATAAAAAAATTAGCAGCGATGGTGGCAGGGGTCTGTAGTCTCAGCTACTCAGGAAGCTGAGGTAAAGGATCAATTGAGCCCAGGAGTTTGAGGTTACAGTGATCTATGATGATACACTGCACTCTAGCCTGGCATGGATGACAGAGCAACACCCAGTCCAAAAAAAAAAAAAAAGAGGCATTTGATATTGATAACTATCACAAAGTTTACAACTCATTCTGTTGGGAAGCAGTGAAAAACTGGCCACTGTTCACTGAACATGGAACTGCAAAGTGGTGCAAGCCCTATGCAGGGAATTTTTTTTTTTTTTTTTTGGAGACAGAGTCCCACTCTGTCATCCAGGCTGGTGTGCTATGGCTTGAGCATAGCTTACTGCAGCCTCCAACTCCTAGGCTCAAGGGATCCTCCTGCCTCAGCCTCCTGAGTAGCTGGTACTACAGGCACTCACCACCAGGCGGTGCTAACTTTTTTATTTTTTGTAGAGATGAGGTCTTGCTATGTTGCCCAGGCTGGTCTCAAACTCCTGGCCTCAAACAATCCTCCCACCTCAGCCTCTCAAAGTGTTTGGGATTATACGTGTGAGCCACCATGTCCAGAATGTCTATTGAAATTTTAAATGCAATCTCACTCTTAGGAATTTTTCTTAGCAATGTACTTGTGGGAAACACTGGAAAGAACCTTGTATAGAAGACATTAGTTTAAAAAAGCTATGGTTCAGCCACAAAATGTACAATTTTGTAGGAGAGAATGTGGAAGCTCGTACTGTGGCTGTAGGAGAAAATGAGGAAGCTCGTACTGTACTGATAATGGAGAAGCTCCAGAAATATGTTAACTTTTTAAAAAATAAGGTACACAGCAGTATAAATAGTATGTTCCCTTTTGTGTAAGAAAACAGGGAGATAAGAATGTATATTTGTATCTGCTTTTATTTGCATAAGAAAACATTGCAAGGATGCACAAGAAACTAACAAAAGGAGTTACTGATGAGGAACGGGCTTGGGTAGGAGTGTGACTTCTCAGTGTTTACCTTTTTATACAGTTTTGATTTTGAACCATATGTATGTTTTTCTTATTCAAAAATATAAATTAAAAATAGAAGAATTATTAACTAAATTATTATGTATCTCTATGATGGAATGCTAGATAATGATTAAAATTCATGTTGTAGGCTTTTTTCCTTATTATTATAAGAGACCTAAGCCTACAGGTGCCTGACATTTCCAGGTGGTCTCCCATCCAAGTACTAACCAGGCCCAACCCTGCGTAGCTTCCAAGATCAGACAAGATCCAGCGTGTTCACAGTGGTATGGCCATAGACCATGTTGTAGCTATTTCAATACACAGAGAAATGTTCAAATATATATACATATAAAGGGTAAGAAATGCAGGTTATATTAAAGAAAGTAATATATAATCTTATAATTTGAGGAATTCTATTTATTTCTTTAGTATCATTTCCTGAAAGCAAACTAACTCAGCAAAAGGTCTTTTTGTAAGTCTATTTGTTGAAGGCCTTACCCCAGTACTTCAGAATGTGACTGTACTTGGAGATACTGTCTTTAAAGAGGTAATGAAGTTAAAATGAGGTCATTAGGTGGGCCCTAATCCAACATGATTGGAGTCCTTATAAGAAGAAGAAATTGGGACACAGATATGTATAAAGGGAAGACATATGAAGACACAGAGAGATGATGGTCATCTGCAAACCAAGGAGAGAAATCTTGAAAGAAACCAACCCTGCCTACACCTTGATCTTGGACTTGTAGCCTCCAGAATTGTGAGAAAATTTCTGTTCTGTCAGCCACCCAGTCTGTGGTACTTTGTTACAGCAGCTACAGCAAACTAATACACTATTGATACACATTCTTGATATTTCCAGGAGCTTGTTATGGGAATGCCTGTTGCATACCTTCTACTGGCTAATTAGATAAGTCAAAATATGGTATCATGCCTTCATTTGCATTTCTTTACATTTTCCTTATGATAAAAAGTTGTATTCCTGCTCTGAATTTGAATGCCATTATGTTGCCATGATCAGAAAACCAATTGATTATTCTTAGATGAATAAAGCTGAATTGGAATATGGTCACCAAGATGTGTATTATAATGGGCCCCTGAAGGAGGAACAAGGTTATAATGCCACCCACTTTTTCATGGTCAATTTTATTTTTATTTTATTTTTTTAGAGATGGTGGTCCCACTGTGATGCTCAGGCTGGACTTGAACTTCTGGGCTCAAGTGATTCACCCAAGTAGCTGGGACCACAGGTGCACACCACTGCACCCAGCCACGGTCAGTATTTTCCCTTTATGTGTAACAGCCCTGGCCAGGGCTGCTTCCCACCACTCCTTCTCTCCCCACCTCTAGGCTTCCACTGATGACCCTTAGTTCAGTATTCTACATTCTCACAGCTATGTGTTTCCAGCTTTAACACCTGTTCTCCCTGAGACCACACCTAGGCAAGTATTTGGGAAAGGCAAGAATTTCCATTATGGAAATAATCAGAAAATTCTCTGATTAGTATATCCAATTAGTACATCCAATGGGCCGAGTACTACAGTAAACAAAAGCAATTCCCCTGTGCAAAAACAAAGCCAAACAAAACAAACATATAAACAAACACCCAGTCTTAAAGTTCAGGAATACTTTGGACTCTGATGTTTTTTGCCTTGTATTGCAACATCTTTATAGCTGAACCATCTAGAGACTAAACTAGGATGATTTACAAGGGAGAACTTGCTGGCTAATTAAATTAGGGCAAGGTTAATTCACCGAGAATGCCATGAAATGTTAAGAGGAACTCGAGGAACTGCTAACAGGAAATAGGCTTCCCTGACTGTTACCAACAGGGCGAAAGGAAGCTGCATTTGAAGCTGAATATATCCAGGAGGCTGAGAGAGTAACTTCAGCCAGTGCATATATACACTTGGGTGTACCACAAGCAGCCAGCCCAGAAGGCGCTTCTTCAGATTTGTCTACATTATCTTGTATCATCTTTGTGGCAATGTCCTTTTGGTACACGAAAACCTTATTTCTGGCTGATTTCTCTACTTCCTGCCCCATGTTACATTCTTAGAAACTAAAAAGTGTTCTGAAGACAGATGCTCCACAATTTAGAGAACTTGAATCCTACAAGGTTGTCAGTGCCTGTAACACAGTTTACATTGCTGTAGAGCCTTTCATGCAACAAAAAATGTAAACAAGCATTGTTTTATTACATACTGTCACTGGCCCACTTTCTATAACAGGTTTGGGTTCTACCAAGCCTTTTGGTTTTCACCATGAATTATTTCAGTCTGTCATATTAAATTCACTTCCTCTTCCTTTTCTTGCAAAAACTCATCTAATATGCCACAGTGTGGTTAATTCATATTTTAATGCACCAGAAATGTATATTGATGTACACACTGAAGTTTAATTTTCTAATGCTATTTTCCACTGATCACCCTTAGTTCAGTATTCTACATCCTAAATGTGCCTGGTGAGATCTGAGTTAAATGGAGACTGTTGGGCGGGTGGGAGGGGGGAGGAAGGGATGGGTCTATACAAACATAATGAGCGAGATGTGCAACGTATGGGGGATGGTCATGCTTGAGGCTCTGCCTCGAGGGGGAAGAGGGGTATGAGCAATATACATAACCATAATATTTGTACCCCCATAATATGCTGAAATAAAAAAAAAAACAATGATCACATTCAAGTTGAATAAAGCTTTTAATAAAACAGAACACACAAAAAAATTTTAAAATATAAATAAATAAATAAATAAATGGAGACTGTTTTCCTTTCCCCTGGGTTTACAGCTTGTCTAACAAGCCTTGTTAGTTGGGAACTCCAGAAATTGGTTAGCATGTGTACAAGCGCAGCCTGGCCACTCCCCCAGTTGTGTTTTATCATAGAAAAACATTCCAGGCTTCCCTCCCCACAAGGTCCACTTCCCCTTATGCTGCTTTTTTGCCACTTGAACCTGACACCCCCAAATTTCCTAACATCTCTTTGGTTGATGTTATCTTTACATCTGGTAATAAGTCCTGGACATTTGATTTCATTTTATCTTTCTTGCCTGGGGAAATAAACATGTTCCCCCAAAGCAAATAAAAGACATCCTATTAGACTTCCTTTATCAACCTCAGTGCAGTCTGAGGGAGAAGAATTCTGAACCAGGAGCTAGAAGATTTCAATTCCAGCAGCAGCCTCTTTCATAACTAGTTGTGTGACCTTGGAAAAGCAATTTAAGTCCTCTCTACCTCTAGCATGTAGTTTCTTAACTGTAAGAAATATTATAAATCCATTCTGTCTTCATCATTTTTTATCATCAAAGGACATTTATCAAATGCCTATTTGGTGATGGCAATTTGCAGGGCAAGGCAGGCAGCCAAGGGCCCCTGTTAATCAAGGGTCTAAAGCAGGACACTTGAGCCTCATATAATTGCTCACAAAATTTTATTGCTCTGTGAGGAAACAAAGGAAAACACATAGCAAGAAGATTTTTGTAAAAAAAAAAATAAAGCTACATTTATTTAATATTAAAAAAAACTCGTCCTGCGTCCTAAAGTCATATCTAATACATTTTTTGGTGTAAAAAACATCATTTGTTTTATGAAATTATGGCCATAGCAGATGTTACTTTGTAAAATTGTCCTTTTCACCAAAATAAAAAGGTTTTAAGAAAAAAAATTTTTTTAATCTCCAGAAGATTTTGCTAATTGGCAAATTCCATGTCTGGGCTCCACTAGACCACAGGGTTCTCTTAGACCATATCTCTCTTGAGAAGGAGTTTGGATCCCATGTCTAGCAGCTACCATTCTCTTCCAGACTCTGGTGAATAGTTTTAGAAAATTCCGAGCTGGTGATCTCTGGGCAAGGTGGGACCCAGTAACTTTTCTGCCTCTTAGTGTCCGTGTACCTTGAGGTAAGTCACTTAACCCCTCTGCACCTCAGCTTCCTCTTCTGTAAAACGGGTCTACATGAGGTCACTGATTAATTGTCCACCTTTTATGCTAATGGGACATTGAGAATAACATGTGCATATGCATAGATCTCTGTGCCCCATTTCTGGGCACTAGTTGATATAACTTCACTCCTTTCACTCTGCCTTGATAAAGCGTACCTGAATACCAGGTGTGTTAAAATGATGCTGTTTTAACAGTGGTTCTCAAACTGGAGTGGGGTAGAATCACCTTGAGAGCTTGTTAATTATAGGTTGCCTGGCCCCACCCTACACTTTATGATTCAGGAGGTCTGCAGTGGGGCTTGAAATTTTGCATTTCTGTTGAGTTCTCAGGTGATGCTGAATTTGCTAGTCCTAGAACCACACTTTGAGAATTGTATAAGAATTTTGAATCTACTGGTATTTAGTAATCAGTCAGTCAATCAGTCAAAAATTGCACTTTTATTATTTGCAACAAATTACTTTTTCACACTTTGGTTCAACTGCTGATTTAATAACCCCTCAAAATCTTCCAGCTAAAAAATTCTGTGCTGTTTAAGTAGGCAAGATAATGGGCCTTGATTCAACAACTGAAGCCTGACTCCCTCTGCAATCACATCTTCAACTGTCTTTCAGTATCCCCTCTACCCTACCTCCCACCCCACCTACCTAAAGCTTCTAACACTCCGTTTCATAGGAAACAAGGGTGGCCCTTGGCGTTTAGTTTCCAGCCTGAACACAGAACTGAGGGCTCTTCTCCAAGTCTTGCCAGTTGAGATGAGAATCTTCTATTTTCCTCAGGGATTTCTCTAAGGGGATCAAATCTACATTCTGGCTCTTCTTTGGCTGGAGGGAGATCATTCCAGGCAGAGCAAATTTGCTTTCAGAATGTCCAAGACAAGGCACGGTGATGTATTGCTCTTACTCTCATAGAGCCTACAGGTCATTTTAAGTGGAAGTCCAAAAGGAACTAAAGAAAATTTAAATTTATAAATATATAGGCTTTCCTAATATCGACGTATTTTCTGTGAAAACATTTCAATCAATTGTTCTCCAGAGGCTGGTTGTCCAAAAGAAAGAAGAAACATTTCTCTGGGGGCTTTGGAAGTCTATCAGCTTTGCAGTCTGTCAGAGGCCAAGGAAGGCACTTCAGCAGCGTAAGCAGTCAGAAGAACACAGGGCAGCTCCCCTCATTCCAGGTCCCCTTTCTCTTAGAAGGAGGCCCTGAGGGGTGGGTGCACTCAGTGGGACACTTTATTCTCTCAGGCTTTTGTTTTTTACAATATACCCACCACCACCCCTTTCTAATGGGAATTGAGGACAAGAAAAATCAACTCATGGTTACTCATTTTTAATAAAATTAGCTAACATGTATCAAGATTTTCTATGTGCCAGGCATTTTTCTAATGACTTTCCAGCCATTACTTCATTTAATCCTTACAACAGTCTCATAAGTCCTACTATTATCTCCATTTTATAGACAAGGAACCTAGGCACAAAGAATTAATTAACTGCCCCAAGGTCACACCGGTTAATGAAGAAATAAAGACAGAATTCAAACCAACTCTGGCTCTACAGCTGCACACTAACCATTAGGTTGCGTTTAAAAAACAAAACGAGACCAACAACTTCCTAGATGAATTAAATGCAGACTTCAAATGTTTTATGGAACTCCTTGACAATTAGAACCTGTTATGGATTGAATTGTATTCCACCCCTACCCACCAAAAGATATGTCCAAGTCCTAACCCCCAGTACCTCAGAATGTGACCTTATTTGGAAATAGGGTCATTGCAGATGTAACTAGTGAAGATAAGGTCATACTGGAGTCCTGTGGGCTCCTAATCCAATGCAACTCGTGTTGTTATAAGATGACCTTGTGAAGACAAAGACTCACAGGGAGAAAGCCATGTGACTACAAAGGCAGAGAGTGGAGTTCTGCACTTGCAAGGAAAGGAACACCCAAGATTGCCAGGAAACCATCAGAAGTTGGAACAGGCAAGAAAGAATTCTCTTAAAGGATTCACAGAGGGCATGGCCCTGCCTTGATTTCAGACTACCTCCAGAACTCTGAGTCAATACATTTCTGTTATTTTAAGTCACCCAGTTTGTGATACTGTATTATTAGGAAACTAATGAAGGATTGATGCATTTATTCTCCGCTTTCTCTAATTTTTTCCTCCATACTTCCCATGGCAGTGCTACAGAACCAGAGGCTCACTTCTAGGGGAAGAAAAAAAAAAACCTGAGTTGCTCATTCATCCAGAGCCTGGCATGATTGCCAGCACGTTATAGACGTGTAATAGATGTTTGTTGATTGAATTCTTCAAATATTTACTAAGGGACTGCTCTTTGCCAGGATTATATAAATATGGAACCACCAGATGTAAAAATCAAGAGTAGACCATAAGTAACAATCCTCTTCTCAAATCCACAGATAACTTGATACATATTAGCTACCAAAGTTTCTTCCAACATTGCTAACACAAACACAAATGACTATTTTAAGGAATTTGTTTCTGGACTGTCCTGTCCTATCCCATTAATCTCTCTATTTTTGAGTAATGCTTCACCTCTTTTCCATTTTCTTTCCCCTCTCTGGTACAGGGGCTAATGAATGGAGAAAGGTATGAAAAGTGGATGGCAGGAGGGAAAAGCACAGTCCCCAGTCCTGAACATGAGGGCTTGGATAACTGGGAGGATACCACTGTCAAACTGTAGGAAAAGCATGATGAACATGCTTTAGAAATTAACGTCTAATGAAGGCTTACAAAGGTACTTCAAAAAAGTTTTGCCCAAACTCAAAGAATGAAATGATTATTCTGAACATAAATTCAATAAACATGTTGAATGAAAAGAGCAAAGAAAATTATGTGTAATATAATCTTATTTTTGTGAAACAATAACAAAAATTCCTGTATTTTTATGTGTGTGTGAAACTGTCAATGTACATTTATGTATTTATGGTTGTATGAACATGGAAAAAGAGGTGAAAAGATACTGATTAGTTTCCTATGGCTGCTATAACAAATTGCTACAAACTTGGTATTAAAATAACAGAGAGTAGTTAAATTTATAGAGATAGAAAATAGAATGGTGGTTGCCAGGGGCTGGAGACAGAGGGTAATTGTTGTTTAATGTGTGTAGAGTTTCAGTTCTGTAAGACAAAAAGAGTTCTGGAAGAGACTGGTTGCACAACAGTGTAAATTTACTCCACACTACTGAATACTTAAAAAGATGGTGTCACTTCATTTTTGCTGCTGTAAAAAAATACCTAAGACTGAGTAATTTATAAACAACAGAAATTTATAAACAAACAGAAATATCTTACAGTTCTGGAGGCTAGAAAGTCCAGGATCAAGGTGCCAGCAGGCTCTGTGTCTAGTAAAGGTGACTTTTTGCTTCCAAGATGGAGAAGAGTAACATGGTAGCCAGCCTTCAAGATGGGCGCCAGTGATTTTACTTCTTGATATTCATGCCCTTTTGTAGTCAATTTCCACATAGAATGGGGGCTGTCTGCGTGACCAACATCATACGGCAGAAGTGATAATGGATGATTTCCAGGCCCAGTTGTAAAGGGTGTTGTGGTTTCTGCCTTACTCTCTTAGATAGCTTGCTTTGAGGGAAAGTAGCCATCATGGGAGGACACTCAAGCAGCCCTGTGGAGAGGCCCACATGGGGAGGAACCAAGGCCTTGCACCAACAACCAGCACCAACTTGCCAGTTCTGTGAGTGTTGCTCCTTGGAAGTAGATCCTTGAGTCTCCGGCAAGCCTTCAGATGATTGCAGACTAAGAACTGCCCAACTACCCAGCCAAGCTTCTCCTAACCCACAAAACTATGAAGATAATGTCTATTGTTGTTCCTCAGGTTAAGAGGGTAATTTGTAACATAGATAGTGATGTGGAAAAGGAGAAACCAAGCTCCCCACCTCCAAAGAAAACCCTGTACTGAAGAAAAAAACCCTCATCCTACCCATGGATTTAAGTAAAAGTATTTATTTTTTAAATTTCCACAGAGAATAATTGGGACTTATATGTTAATAATCTCTGAACATAAGAACTGGATTTGAGTGGCAGACAGCATTCCACATTTCTGGGAGCAGAGAGGAGAGAGCCTGTGGTTTTGTGGTAGTTACCCCGCATTTTCTTATACTGGGGAGTGTAATTAGTATCTGTTGTTATTATTTACATGGTATCCATTTGCTTTTTCATCTAGTAACAGTGATCCATTTTTCCTCTAAGGAACTAACCTGAGAGGACAACATAAGGAACAAGAGAATGAAAAAGAACTAGATTTGCGGGCAGAACTGGTTGGGGAAAAAAGATAAAGGCCCTGGATGCTCTGCTTATGACTTCAATAATCTTTGTGAGTTAAACATTTAAAGGAGTGCCTAGTTATAGTTGTGATGCCACCTGGCTTCCCACCTAAAATTCGTGAACTCCTTGGAGGAAAGAAGATGATGTATTGCTGTACAAGCTGTTAAAAAAAAAAAGCAGAAGCTTTCCAGCACCTAACAATGAAGTATAGATCAATTAAAAGCATTCTACAGCATGATCCAATCTATTTTTCTAGGCTTCCCTTTTTATGGCTGAGACATTGTATTACTCAGCTTGGGTTGCCCTAACAAGATACTTCAGACTAGGTGATTTAAACAACAAACATTTATTTTCTCACAGTTCTGGAGGCTGGAATTCTAAGATCAAGATGCCAGCAGAGTTGGTTTCTGCTGAGACCATTTTTTCCTGATTTGCAGACAGCCACCTTCTCACTGTGTCCTCACATGGCCTTCCTCTGTGAACACGCAAAGAGAAAGAGAGAGACTTCTGGCGTCTCTCTCTCTCTCTTCTGATAAGGACACTAGTCCTATCAGATTAAGGCCCCACACTTAGGATGTCATTTAACCTCAATTACCTCTTTAAAGTCCCTATCTCCAAATATAGTCACATTGCAGGTTAGGGCTTCAACATATGAATTTTAAGGAGACACAATTCAGTCCATAACAGACATTTACTGCTCCCCAGATATCCATGTGCTCATTGACATTTCCCAGGCCTCTTACAGTTAGTCAGGGTCAAGTGACTGCTTCTGATTAACGGGCTGTTAGCAAAAAATACATATGTCCTTTGCAAATGAGGCTTTTAAAAGCTGGTGCATGATCCTTCAGTTCTCTCTTCCTTTCTCTTGGTGATGTGGAAGTCATGTATTTTAGATGATTCAGCTATAAGATGATGTGGCCTCCATTAGCCTAGGTCCTTGAATGGCTATGTTGGAACAAAATGCCCAGTCCACTCACATTGTGCATGTACAAATTAGAAATAAATCTTTGTGGTGCTAAGCCTTTGGGATTTTAGGGTAAATTTGTAATTAAGCAAAACCTACCATTTCCTGACTAATTCTTAAACCTTACCCTTCGATTATAGTGAACTACTAAATAAATGGAAAGATATTCCATGTTCATGGAGTTGAAGTCTTAATTTTGTTAAGATGGCAATACTCCTGAAGTTGATCTACAGATTCAACAAAATCCTTATTAAAATCCAAGCCACTTTTTTTAATTTGACAAACTAATCCTAAAATTCATATGGAAATGCAAGGAACCCAGAAGATCCAAAACAATCTTGAACAAAGAACAAAATTGGAAGATTCACATTTCTCAATTTCAAAACTCACTACAAAGCTACAGTAGTCAAGACAATGTGGTACTGGTTTATTGATAGCAATATATATCAAAAGAATAGAATTAAGAATCCATAAATCAGAAATATATCCTCACATTTACAGTTAATTGATTTTCAACAAGGGTTCCAAGATGACGCAATGAGGAAAGAATAGTCTTTTCAACAAATGGTTCTGAGACAACTGGATATCCACAGGCAAAAAAAAAAAAGATTTTGGACCCCTACCTCACACCATACACAAAAATTAACTCAGAATGAATTAAAGAACTAAATGCTAGCACTAAACATGACCCTAAAAACACAGGTGACAAAAGAATAACATAAATTTGATGTCATCAAAATTTAAAACTTTTGTGCTTCAAAGGACACTATTAAGAAAGTGAGAACCCACAAATTGGGAAAAAAATACTTGCAAATCATATATCTAAATAAGGGTCTTGTATGCAGAATATATAAAAGAAACTCTAATAATTCAGCAATTAAAAGCAAAATAACCCAATTTTAAAATGGGCAAAAGATCTACACAAACATTTCTCCAAAGAAGATATACAAATAACCAATAAGCATACAAAGATGCTTAACATCATTAGACATTAAGGAATGCAAATTAAAGTCACAATGATATAATCTTCATACCCACCAGAATGACTCCCAGGGAGAAAAAAGGAAAATAACAAGTATCAGCAAAGATGTAGAGAAATTGGAACCTTCAAGTACACTGCTGGTAGGAATGTAAAATGGTGCCACTGCTTTGGAAAATAGTCTGGCAGTTCCTTAAAAACTTAAACACAGAGTTACTATAACTCAGATTTTTCTATTCCTAGCTATGTATTGAAACAATTGAAAACATATGTTCACAGAAAACCTGATGTTTATTTATTATTATTTATGAATTGATGTTCATACATTATTATGTATAAAAGCAAAAAAGGAAAAACAATCCAAATGGCCATCACTTGTTGAGTGGATACACATATTCTTAATCCTTCCTTATTTTCTAGAGTAATCTTTCCCTAACCCAAACTTAGAATCAGCCATTTCTCCAAGGAGCCTTAGTTTTTTTTATCATTGGTAAATGGAATTTAGAAACCAAGATCTGGGCACTAGGTGTGCTCATTTTGACTAGGCTGTAATTGCTTCTAGGCACTATCAGTAAGCAGAGCTGGGGTTTCTGATACTAGTTGTTTTTTTTTTTTTAAGCATACTAACTTATAAACTTATTTATTTATTTATTTTTAATATTGCTTTAGAGACAGAGTCTTACTCTGTCACCCAGGCTGGAATGCAGAGGTGTGATCACAGCTCACTGTAACCTCAAACTCCTAGGCTCAAGCAATCCTCCCACCTCAGCCTCCCAAGTAGCTAGGGCTACAGGCATGTGCCACTATGCCTGGCTACTTTTTAAAAAAATTTTTTGTAGAAACAGAGTCTTTCCATTTTGACCAGGCTGCTCTTAAACTCCTGGCCTCAAGGGATCCTTCTGCCTTGGCCTCCCACAGTTTTGGAATTACAGGCATGAGCCACTTCATCCAGTACTAACTTATAAATTTATATAATACTCTTCCACCCACCTCCAGTGGTCTGAGTATTTAAGGATTTCCCTTGGTAGGGTCCTGTATACTAGAGCCCCAAGGGAACAAATTGTATGGTAATCCATGGAAAATGATGGAACATATAGTGAGGAGAAATAATTTGTTATTATAAACCATTGACATTTGAGGTCATTTGTTACAACTGCATAGTCTAAAGTATTCTGACTGTTATTGCATAAGGCATTGGGCTAGGTACAAATAATCATTTTAATATAAGTATCCAGTAGTATTAGGAAATCAAAATCTTGTTTGCTTTCACATAAATCAATAAGGCATCAAAAGAGCAGAGGATCTATCAGAAATTTCAAACTGGCCAAATTCCCTAAAACGCACCTGGTACTTAATTCTGACATACTAAAGGCCAGTCTCTATATAACAGAGGCTGAAAACCCCATGAGAAACAGGGTAACAAGAGCCATGTTTTCCATATAAAAATCACTTCCCGAGAATATGAGGACTCCATGTCACTGTACAGATTTATGAAGAAAACAGAATTCTTAATAGAGCCTTGGGCATCTGCTCTTATCATGGAGGGAAAGCACTTCCAGAAGCAAGTAGACAACATTTGCCTAGAACCTGCTATTATTACACTCTGTGCATATGGTAGCTAAAAACTCATTAGTTTTATAATTCTGGCTGAAGTTGGCAAGCCACCTCCAGAAATATTTCATACAAGCAAAGTGACAGATGGCAATTTCCTTTGTTATAATAGGATGAGCTGGTTAGGATAGTGGTCATGCATACAAAATTCATCCAGATAGAGTGAAACTACTCTTATGTAAAATAATTAATTTATTTCTAGCTTTTGATAAGTTAATCTTCATGTAGTTGTCCTCATTTTTGTCATCCAAGAATACGTTATCAGACAGATTTACATAATTTCTTTCAAATGGAATTAGAAAATAAATTTCAGTGGCCACCATGAGGTAGATACAGAATCATCTTGTAGCAGCAAAAAACCAGAAGGCAGTCATTGTGGTTTAACTTTTCTCCCACAGCCACAGTTCCTTCTGTAGGGACTGTTTGGTTAGTTAGTTTGTTTGTATGCCTCTCTGGCATACCATCCTCATCCTCTTTCTACTGGTAAAAATGTCCCAATCAAACACTGAGGCTCCTGACCATACATCCATGTGGTTGAGGCAGAGCTGACCCCTATCCCAGACCCAAGCTCTAGTGATAAATACATGACCCAATACATTTCCCCCAAGAATCTCACAGTATTTTACAAACCTCAGAGAACAATACCCTGGAGTATATAATTTCCATAATTATTAATTCGAAAAATTAACATTTATTTCCAGAATCCCACCATCTAACTCTTTTTAACCATTAACTGCCAGAAAATAAATTAATACTTCATTGCTTTGCACAAATAATAAAGACATAATAAAAGACTTTGTGTAATCATTCTTGAAAATGTTGATTCTGGGTTTGATATAAGAATTTTTTAACATACTATGAAGAATGCCAAAAGCAAAGACTGTAACAATTCTTTGATGAAATGGTCAGAGTTAGGCAAGAGAAAAATGGAGAACTGATGTAACTCTCCACTGTCAAGTCTGTGTGTATATCCGGAGCCAAAAGCAGCTGGGAGACATGAAGGAACATTTTATTGTAGGTTTGATGGACCTCCCCTTCATTGTATATATAGAGAGATACATATTTAAATTATGAAGTATTTAAAATATGTAGAAAAAATACTGAAAATTATACCCATGAGCTTTCCAGATTTGACATATGTCAACTTTTACATTACTGTTTTAGTTTCCTAGGGCTGCCATAACAAATTACCACAAACCCGATGGTTTACAACAATAGAGATTTATTCTCTCATGATTCTGGATGCCGGAAGTCCAAAATCAAGATGTCAGCAGAGTCGATTCCTTCAGGAGGCACTGAGGGAGAATCTATCTGTTCCACGCCTCTCTCCTTGCTTCTGGTGGCTGCCAGCAGTCCTTGGCATTCCTCTGTGTGCCTCCTCCCTTCTTGTCTCTTCAAGGACACTTATCATTGGATTGACAGCCCACTCTACAACAGGATGAGCTCATCTCAAAATCCTTAACTTAATTCCATCTGCAAAGACTCTTTTTCCAAAAAGGGTCACAGGCTTTTGGTGGACAAATCTTTTGGGAGGCCACCATTCAACCCACTATAACTATTTAACCCTTACAAATAACCCTCACAGATATTGAAATTCTCTCCTCAACTCCCTTCCATCTATTTCCCTCCATCCCCAGATATAACAACTATCCTGTGTGTCACTGCCATGAATGTTTTAATACTTTTACTACCTTTGTATCCACAAAGAATTTGTAGTTATTTATATACAGACACCACCTTTGTAAGATGAAAAGATTTTTATAAATGATATCATCCTCTACATTGTCTTTTGAAACTTGTTTTTTTTTTACTGATCATTAATATTTTAAGATTTATCTGTGCTGATACATGTAGCTCTGATTTATTTATTTTGACTCTGATATGAATATCCCACAATTTATTTATACATTTCTCTATTGAAAAACATATGATTTGGGGTATTATTAACTTTGTGGTCATGATCATTCCAGGATATTATTTTCTTATTCTTATATACATATTTGTGAAAATTTCTCTGGGGTTGATGACTTGAAGTGGAGCCAATAGTTTCTATTCTCTGTCTTTCTGTTCTTTGGAAGAGGATAAAGTATGTGTTAACTGTGGTTTCTTGAAGGTTTGCTAATATTGGGCTATAAATTGGGTATTATGCTGTTTTGGAGATAGATTTTTTTGTTACTATGATTCAATTTCTTTAATAAGTATATTAAAGTTTTAAAATTTACTCTTTAGTAATTTTTGTCATTTATATTTATCTGAAAAATTATTTACTCTATGTTTTCAAATGTTTGGACTTATGGTTGTTCGTATTAACATCAAATTGTGGTTTTGTAAGGTCAAAGGTTGAAGTCAGCAATTTCACATGACTCAACACAATAATTTCTTGTGGCTTTGAATTTTCCTTCTTTATCTGTAATTATGAGCCCCTTTCATTCCTAATATTAATTGTGCCCCCTGTATATTTTGGTTTGTCATCAGACACTTCTCTATACTATTAGTCTTTTAAAACAAGATTTATCTCTATCGTTTATTTCTACTTTTGTTTTTTTTTCCCTCCCCACCACCTCTACTCTTTTTTTTCTTTTCTTTTCTTTTTTGAGACAGAATCTCAGTCTCTTGCCTGGGCTAGAGGGCCATGGCATCAGCCTAGCTCACAGCAACCTCAGACTCCTGGGC
>VBSM01001562.1:17961920-17977042 GCA_008086735.1 Cheirogaleus medius
TTTTTTTTTTTTTTTTTACTCTGTAATCTATCACTTTTTGATAGAGGTATTCGAATGTTCAACTATGATTCTGGGTTTGGAAAATTTTCTTGTGTTCCCATTTGGTTTCACTTTTTATATTTTGAGGTTTTGTTATTAGGCATATAGAAGGATGACAGTTGTTTTCTTTTAGTATTTTTAAGACGTGTTAATTTCTTTTGTCTCTAATTTCTATTTTGTTTTCTGATTGTTGATCCAGTGTAGACAATCTGCCTTCTCTTTGTTTTTCAGATTTTCCCCTTTGTCTTTAATGTTCTGCTATTCATTTTGATGCTTCTAGGTAGATCTATATTTATTTACTGTCAGCTTGGGAGTCCCAAGTCTTGAATCCCAAGGTTATATGGGTGCTGTCACTTAGCACCCATCTCATAGGGTCAATATCCTGGTTTGATTTTCCTTGATCTTACTCTGGCTGTGAGTTTTTGCTTCATTTCTAAAATTGATTGCTTTACTTCTCTTACTTTTTTTAAACTTATTTCTTTCATTAAAAAAATGATATAATATTGTATCTAGCATTTCTTTGTGTTTATAGTGGGAACAGGCTCTTTGTCAGCGTACTGATGAATCAGAAGGTCCTGTATCCTCTTTACTCTTCCGTGAGATCATGAAGAAGAAATGAAAAGTCAACTGCTTTCCACTGAGATTCTTGGCATTAAGAATCAAGGAATAACATTCTCTTGTAGCCAAAATCTCTGTATGACTTAAGATCAGTGTGATTTAAAAATGTGACAACTTGTAGATTAAAGTGTTGCATAAAAGTGAGTGATGCCAGTGTAAAAGAACATGTTAATATTCACATTTTATAGAGGAGGCACTGGGACTCAGAGGTAAAGGAACTTGACCAGGGTTACAAATACAATAAATGGCAGAACCAAGATTTTAAGCTAAGATTCTGAGACCAAAGCACATACTTTCCTTCCTGTGTTGACTCTTAGGAAATTATAATATTTATAACAAGAAGAGATGTTTTAAAAAGGTAAAAATGAAAGAGTCAGAATATATTTAAGGACCAAAATGAAAAACTATAAAAGGAAGCTATCAATGTGGAGTGTGTGTATGTGTGTGTGTATATATATATATATCTTCATTCCTATTGAAAGAAGGCTATAATGCATTTCAAATGTCTATGTCTGTCTCTCTGGCAAATGACATTGCTTTGAAAAGGTGAAAATATATTTTCAAGGCTGCATCCACTTGTAAAGAGAGGCACATCTGCCTTAAATGGATTAGATCTAAATCTGTATAGACATCAGATTATGTGAGGCAGCTGACCTAATGATATTGGGTGATTCTAAGGTTAGAGGTGCTCTAGGTGATTTTATTACCTCTAATAGTCTCATTCTTTCTTTCCTCCTAACATAAAGGGATCTGATTTTCCAAGTAAATATACTATTTCCTGATGTAAATCTGATGATAAATGAGGTCCCAGACTTCAATTCTAACTCTTTTGGCTGTATATAACAGAAAACTCAATTAAAGTAGCTTAGAGATTTATTTTTCCAAGTAGGAATTCAGAGATAAGGTGATTTTGAGGTTGGTTCATTATAAAGCTTGTGGGGGGCGGGGAACTGTGATCCTTTTCCTCTCCCATCATCAGGGTCACAGCTGACACTCCTGTAACAAAAGACAGCATAACAAAAGAAAAGCATAACAAATTTATTTAATCAAATTTTGTGTGATACAGGAGCCTTTAGAAATAAAGACCCAAAGATCCAGGGAAAACTATTTGTATGTTTAGGTTCGATGAAGAATGGACAGCCGTGTAGAAATGTGGTTGGACAAATGGATGTGATCTAATGGTAATAGACTGAGGTGGGGAACCCAGCAAGGCCTGTCTATTCAGATTCTTCTTGGCCTCTCTGTGTAGCATGGCTTCCTCCCAGGCATGGGGCAGGACCCCTCTGGAGTGAGGGTTTCAAAGGAAAAAGTAGAGAGAAAGAATGACCTTTCTAGGTTTTGTGGCTTGCTTTGGAGGAGAGGGACTCTAGTTTCTATGGCTCACCTTGGGGAAAAGGAATTCTGGCTTCTGTGACTCACTTTAGGGAAGAAGGAGGAGCAGGAGACAGAAGGGTGGCAGGAGATGGCCAGAGAGACCTTGCTTCTGAGGCCGTTCCAGTGTCCATCTGTTCAAAGTACTCAGCACGCTGAGGCACCATACTTTGGGCTAGTGTGCTCTGAGCCCCAACAAGCTCAACAGTGCTGTCAAGGACTCTGACTTTTTCCATGTTTTCTTACTCCCACCCCCAGTGTGTTGGTTTTTGTGCCTTTGCTTACCTCATCATGGTTGCAGGCTGGCTGCCACGTCTCTGGGCATCTTCTCCTTACACAGCAATGTTGAAACATCTGAAAAGGGCAGTTTTCCCACCTAATTGGAAGAAAATCTTTCCCAGAAGCTACCACTCACCCCAGAAAAGTTTCTTTCAAGTCTCATTTGCTAGAATTACTTCACACACTCATCCTAAACAATCAGTGGCAAGAAAAATGGAACTATCACAGTAGACTTTGCTAACAGAGACCCATCCTTTGGGGCTAAGGAAGGGCTTCCTCACTGAGCACATGGCTATGATGAGGGTAAACCAAGTCAGGGTTCTATTGATAAGCGATATGGTGGACTGTTGACAGGCAATCAACAGTATCTGCCACACTAAGTCCTGTTAGACTAGGAAAATAATGCTAACAATTATTACCTTGGTCAATTGGTTGAAGAAGGGGGACCTACTATCATTATTTAACCATCAAGGTGCTATGAATGACATTTGTTTTTACCAGAAAAACTTTATCTTTTTTAGTACATGAAGCTTGAGCCTATATCTTAAAATACCATAACTTTCATTGTCTAGAACAGCATCCCCTCTCTTTTATGAACATCAAAATTTTCACCACTCTATATAACTGAATCCTTTGGGCACTGCTAATCACTGGACCCATGCCTCTGGCAACAAGGTGGGCACGTGGCCCAGGAAGGGCCGATTATATCCTGCCTCTCTGGCCCCAGTGACTGGTCTATGGATGGGCACACCACTCCAGTCAGGTCAGGTCTTTCTCAAGACTTTTCTAACTGTAAAAGAAAGGAAATTTTATATATATATTATATATATATATATACATATATATTTAAAGTGGGACAAGGTAGGTTCTTCTCCCAAACATAGAATTATAAAGCCTGCACACAAATGTGGTCATGATTCTATCTGCACAATTATAGCTGACCTGAGACAATGAGGCCACACAAAGGAAAAAAAAAAAGAAAAAAACAGAAGCTAGATCTGGGTGGAGGGAGAGAAGAGAGAGAAAAAAAGGACAGAGACAGGGACATGATAGTGTTTGAGTCTCTGAACCCACCATGCCTGTCCATTATGAGGGCTGATGTTTTTAACCAATAAATTATTTTTGTTTAAGCTAATGTGAATTAGATTACTGTTAATTGCAACAAGAAGAGTCCTAATTAAACAGAGTCGTTTAGTAATTTAAACTGTATAGTTGAGGAGGGCCAATATTCAAATTGTACAACATAGGCACCATATAAGTCAAGGGTCAGTCATGAGGCAGAAAACACACAGTAAGTCAAATGGGGGAAGTTTAATATAAAGAATTATTAACCATAACAGAGGATGAGAGTAATGAGAGAATGGCTAGAAAAAAGTAAAGAGAACTCTAAACAATATAGGAATAGCAGACGTAAGTAGCAGCTACTACCCCTAGGGCTGCTGAGAGAGTGACTAAGGAAGAGTCCTCTAGCCCCTCTAGGCTGAGAGCCAGACCTTGTTGGAGAGGCCATGGGTGTGCGACTCACTGAATGGCAGAGAAGTCACTGGGGTGCCATGTTAGTGGAACTTGCTAGAAATTCACCCTGCTAAGAAAAACTGTTAAAGACAGGTGTCTTGCTGGAAGTGTTCCGCTACAAAACCACCTAAGAGGGGTTCCAGGGGAAGCTGCTGGCTGCTGGTACTGCTGACCACCACCATGCACTGCAGGGGCCCGGTAATGGAGAAACTGCGTGCACTGCTAGTTGTCAAAGAAGCTGCCTACTCTACAGGAGCCTGATGCAGGACACACAGGAACCAGGAAGGAAAACCCATTCATCTTTTAATATCTTACCAACAAGTCCTAGTTACAAAGCTTAACATCATACCAGTTGGCAAAGGAAAATAATTTTAAAGGGTCCAGTTGTGTTTTTGCAGAGCAGGCAAGGAAGAGTGAATTTGGAGCTGGGAGGCAATAAATTGAGAAGTGGCAAAGGCATCTTACTGGAAAGTCTTGAGAACTTCATAATGGGCTGAGTCCACATTCAGGATAAAATCTGCCTTACTTAATCTTGAAGAAAGACACAACTTTAGGAATGTTATTTCAGGATAACTCTTCCTCAAGCGATTTCTTTCAGGAATCAAAAAACTCGAGCAAGGTAATTACGCTTACTTTACGGATGTTTCAGAAACAAACTGAACTCCAACAGAAGATTCTGCCACCGCAAAGCTCAAGTTGGATATTCTACCTGTTTCCATGAAAAGTTGTCCACAGTTCATCACAATAATTTGGTTACTTTGTAAGGCTAGGGCTTTGAAAAAAAATTCTCCTTTACAGGGAAGAGAATATTATATAATGGGCAGAGTGTAGGGAATGAAGTTGTGTGATCTGAGTTTGAAGCTTCATTTGGCCACTTATTAACTATGCATACTTGTGCAAGATACTTAACCACTTCCTACTCTCTTTCATTTATAAACAGAATAGTGGTAGTCTCTTCTCCAATGGTTACTTTGAGGGTTGATTGAGTTACTATGTTAAATTGCTTAGGATAATTCCATGCCTCATAGTACATGGTTGATAAATGGTAGCTATTATTATTAAAGCAGACCCTGGAAAATACAACCACCAGAGGGCTATCAAGGAAGACAAGGTTAAATTATTTGCAAACCCAAATGCTCATGTGCTCCAATTCTTGATACTCAACCAAAAGGTTGCTTGTAAGTGAGTCAAAGAGGGAGGAGAGGGGAAGGAAGAAGGAGGGAAAAGAAGAGAGTTAGAGAGGCAGAAACAGACTCTGAGCCCCCTTCAAGTGTTTTCTCAGTCCCTCACTAAACAAGTGACCAATTTCTGTTTTATTTTCCCAAGTTCCTGGTTAGGCTCTACTTGACTGAAGAGCCCAATATCCTTTGATTTCTATAGCAAAGAGCTAGGTCAGTGGCAAGAGGATTCTCTATCCTCTTCAGTGGACACTTTCTCAGAGGAGAGAGCATTGTTTTGATTTTATTATGCAGCAGATAATTGACAAAGTGAACGATCATGGTGTCCGTTTAAATTATGTCCTCTATCCTCACCCTAAACAAACATTTGCAAAAGGTCCTCTCTTAAAATCCCTGTGCTCAGAGGTAGCCTCCCCGTGAGGATTTTCCTTTAATTGAAGGACCCCAAAATGCAGCAGTGGGACTGGGGAGAAAGGACCCTGGGAAAGGGAAGGCCCACTGATTGAAATAAGGAGGTGACTGACTGTGTGAGCTCAAAGTGGCAGAACAAAGACCCAGAGGAGAAGTTAGAGGCAGATTTTTGTGTATTGGTTCAATATAAGGTAAAGTTTCCTAACAGTTATTCCAAAGCAAGACAGTCTACCATACTGAGAAGTGATTTCTCTAAAGTAGACAGGTTCAGGCACAAGTAATGGATACTATAGAGTGAATTCCTGCCTTGGTGGGGAGAATGGACTAGGTGACCTCTGGACCTACCAGGATTCCACGGAGTTGGGTAGGACTAAGGGCTAGCCATGCTCAGACAATGTCTTACAGAGAGCTAGTGACATGTGCTAATGGTTACTTGTTCAAAGACTCAGGCATAAACCACTTCTTATTTGGATGGACCAGACACTATCAAGGCATTCTTTCTATTATTAATATTGAATCCTCTCAGCAAGCCAGTATCAAGCATTATTCTGCCTTTATAAATGAAGAAAGTGAGGCTCAGAGAATTTAAGTTACCAGTCTTAATCAGAATCCAGTCTTGTATGTTTTTGAGGACTGTGTTCTTAATCACTTTACTACACTGAAACACTGATTACAAATGCATAAACATACTGGAAGTGTTATACAACATTAAGCAAACTTTAATAATAGTCAAACAAGTCTCGATGTAAACTTTTGTTACTATGTTGTTAACAGCCATTCCATAACAAACTCTTAGTTTTTCTCTTCTACTTTTCAAAAAACCTTATTTTTCTCTCAGTTTTACAGCTTTCAGGCCTATGGCATGCTGAGAATAAATCACTCATTAAAAGTCATAGTAGATATTTCAGGGTGTCTCCCCTTGTGTGTGTTAATTCAGAATCTTGCACAGTATGACTCCCATGGCAGCAGACTTTCTCTAATATTTCCTTTCCTTGCTCTTTCTTCTTCCTGTTCAGAAAAAAATTATGCTCCTCCCATCCTCGCTTTTGTTCTTCTACCACTGTCCAAAGTCTGTGTCCAACCACTTTGCTTCCTTTCAGTCAGAAAAATTCACTCCAGTAACCAAGTTACTAATTCACTCAATTAACTTCCTCCTTCATCACTTCTCAATTAAATTCAGTGATTTCCTTGCTAAACCCTGCAGTTTTACAATCTGCTGTGGCCAACCTGCATCTTCACAGAGATTAAAAAAAAAAAAATCAAAACACTTTAAATACCTCTTAATAGAACAGAACCATTTAAAGATGTTATGCTATGATAAAGGTATAGGTACAAGTAGTCCATATAGCTTAATTGATTTATAGTCTGTGTTGTCAATAAAAATGCTATAAATTGAATCTAATTTTCCCCTGTGAAGCTGCAGGAAGGAGATGAAGCATCTGACAAAAGGCCTGAAAATTGACTAAAACGAGAGAAGTGAAAAATTGGAAGAAAATTTAAAAATCATCCCAAGACTCCAATTCTTCTATTTTACAAATATGGAACAAATATTTACAAATATGAAAGAGCAACCTCATACTCTATTAGTCAATAAATTCTACATCTAATGTTAAATAGTATGTAATAGTAAAAATATATGTAATCCAAACAGTAATTCATCACACACAACATCAAATTATAGGATAACAACATATGAATATACTACAGAAAGTATTTCAATATTTTTCATAATTTTTTCCTTATTTTGATTGTAGCAAAGCAAAAATGAAGGATCATTACAAGGAACCCTGGGCCAAGGAATTGAAAATAATTTCTAAAGGAAATTTTGACAAAGCTTCTTGGGAGGTAACTTTGGGGGAAATTTTGGGGGTAGTTTTTGGGTACATGGCTCAGGAAAGTTTGTTTCATTGTCTGACTTCCTAGTTCATAAATCAAATTAACGGTGTTGAATTGTGGTCTAATAAAATATAGTTGGTCTTTGCCCCCAGTTCCTGGCACAGAGCTCCTAAATTCTTGGAATTTCCTGAGTGATAGAAGTGTCCTGTTTTTCATAACAAGCCCCTTCATCCATACCAGAGTTTATGCTAATGAGGTGACTCAAGGTGGGACCCTTAGATAGATTCAGGATGGGGTCTGGTCACCAGAAAGACCAACCATGTGATTAGAGGGCCAGAGCTTTCAGCCACATCCTCCAACCTCCAGGGAGGGAAGGGAGGCTAGAGATTGAGTTTAATCACCAGTGGCCAATGATTTAATCAATCGTGCCTACGTAACGAAACTTCAGTAAAATCTCTTGAATCATGAGATTCAGAGACCTTCCAGGTTGGCAGCATCGATGTGCTGGGAGGTTGGTGTTGCAGAAGAGAGGAAGCGCTGCCAGACCCCTTCTCCCCCCACCTTGCCCTGGGCATCTCTTACATTAGCTATTCCTGAGTTGTATTCTTCATAATAAACCAGTAATCATCAGGAAGGCACTTTCTTAAGTTCTGGGATGTGTTCTAACAAATTATCAAAAATGAGGGGGGGAGTCATAGGAACCCGCAAATTTGTAGCCAAATAGGACAGAATGTGAGTAGCCTGGGGACCCAGGACTGGCAACTGGCCTCTGGAGTGCGGGCAGTGTTGTGGGACTGAGCCCTGGTGGGGGGGCTCACAGCCCACAGCCAAACCTGTGGGGCTTGGGCTAACTCTGGATGGTTAGTGTCAGAGTTGAAAGGAATTGTAGGAATTGCAGGTGTAGGAGAATTGGAGAATTGGTACCACATGTTTGGTGTCAGAAAAAAAAAGAAGTATTTTTATCAGCCACTCCTAAGCTGGAATGGCCAGCATAGCTTAACTATTCACAGAAATGACTACCAATGACATAAAATTATCCCACTAACACCAAACTACATGTATTCCTAGCTCAAATTCCCTTAGCGAAATCCCCAAAATGACCATGGACTCTCCAACGCCACCAGGCACAAGGGAGAATTGTGATAGAGGGGATGTCAGAGTGGAAAAAAAATAATGGTCTTAATCAATTGTGATTAAAATATCTTACTTTTGCAAAAACATGATCACATGAATATATTGCTAGGTGCCCCCTTGGAAGAGGCACATGAAATTGGGGGTCCTTGAAGATCAAGTTTTGCTGGCTTCACATCAAATTCCCCTCTGCCTAGCACAGCGCCAGGCACAAAATAGGTGCCTAACAGTGCTTGAGGAGTGCACGAATGAGACTCCATCTGTGTTCAGCCTGTGGAAGGGCAGTGATGATAATATGGGCAGGGAAGGAGTAAGTGCTTTGAGTCAATTATTCTAAGTCGGGGACTGTGTGCTTTCCTTTTAAAATTTGTTCCAATGTAATAGAAGAAATAAAAGTTTCTTTCAGTTAAAAACAGTGAAAATGATTAAATCTTTACAAGTTCTGAAAATAACTTTTGCAGCACATACCTCATAGTCTCTCCTTGCTGCCTAGAAGCTGGCAAATCCCCTGGGTAATAAGGAGGCCTTCGACCCCTCTGCGGCCTTCATTCTGAATATCCCCCTAGTCACTGGCTTCCCCTCATTACCCTGGTGAGCGCCTTGATCATTTGGGGCATTCTTTAGAAACTTCAATATGATAAGACCTTTCTCGTCTTCAGATCAGGGCTTAAGTTCTATATTCATCAAATAAAAATGTGAAGAGCAGCTTTTAAAAATGTAATTGGCACTCATGGGCACCATCAGGAGGATGGCTGCACAAACTGTTTAGGGAACATTTCCGATAATAAAAAGAACTAACATTTCCAAAATTTGAAAGAATAACTTTAAGAGTACATATAAAAACACACCCATCCTAATATTGGGCCACTTATACACTAGCTGAAAAACAAGCTGTTTGCTAATATTATGGAGTACGGTAGAGGTTTATATTGCTGTGTGGCTTATTTTTTCTCTTATAGCCTCAATTCTGGGTTGTGCCTCAAGTTGGGACTTATGAGAAAAGGGTTGTGACCTAGTTGGGAATCAGAAATGGGTGTCAGAGTTGGCGAGCAAAAGCAAACTTCAAAAGTTTGAGAAAACTAGAGCTAATGAAGATAGGCTATGTTCCAGTCTGAGCAAGAGTGAGACCCCCATCTCTACTGAAAATAGAAAAATTACCTGGGTGCCATGGTGCAAGCCTGTAGTCCCAGCTACTCGGGATGCTGAGGCAGGAGGATTGCTTGAGCCCAGGAGTTTGAGGTTGCAGTGAGCTGTGGTCACACCACGGCACTCTAGCCCAGACAATAGAGTGAGACCCTGTCTCAAAAAAAAAAAAAAAAAAAAAAAAAAAAAAGAAACAAAGAAAAAAAAAGGGCTGTATAATGGATAAAGAGTCACAGATAAGAGCACCAGGAACATATCCAGGATAGAGGCCAATTCTGTTGGATGTATATTTGCAGTTTCTCCAACATTAGGTAGTTTCCCTCCTCAGCTAAAAATTCCATATAGGAGGTATTTATTATTGCTAGGATACTACTCAGCATCTGAAACTTCTTATGTTTGGGGAATCCTACTTTATGAGTCTTAGTGGGAAAGAGTGCCTACTTCCCACTTTACAAGCCGAAAGTGCCAGATTTTCATTTCCCAACTCCCTTACTGTTATATAATATGGGCAAAGCCAATTAGAAATATCTGCCTTAGACTTTTAATCGGTGACACAAAAACATAGATACTGCAGAGAACCCTTTTTTTTTCCTTCTTAAGTCAGCCAAAATTAATTTCTGTCGTGTGAAACTTATGACCAAATTGTAACTTCTAACACCTTGGTCACAAGTAAAATGCTATTTTAGGGGGCTTGACGGGCACTTTGAAATTTTGAGTCATTCTCTTTAAGTATTTAAATATGACTTTATGTTGTATTTTAAACTTTAAAAAGATATTGACATCTACTATGGTCATTGACCTTCATAGAAACACTGAAATAATTGGGGTGAGTATTATGAATCCAATTTCACAGTTTCGGAGAATGAGGCACAGAAAGCCAAGGTACCTGCCCAAGTGACAAAGCCTATTTAGTGGCAGAGCTGGGAATGCTGAAATCCAGTCCTATGATCTTTCCCTTCTTTGCTCCATAATTCTTCATCACGCAGGCAAAAGAAAAGCAGAGAGGAAGGCTCATTATCAGAACTCAATTCCTGCTAAGATCAGAAAGGTAAAAACCAGCATGAAAATGACCTGAGGCAGCTGCCTCTGTCCACACAGCCCCCAAATTCCCAGAGCAGGACTTGGAGGCAGCAGAAAGGAGCCTTTGAGTCCCTCACTTGTTTTGCTGCTACAGAGGCAAACTAAGAGATTCCTCCTTCCATGGGCCAGCTTAGACTGTGACCAATTGTGAAGGGCAAGACAAGATAATCGATCATCAATTTTTCTCTGTTTAAGAACGACCACTGTAAGGTTATCTTAAAGGGAGCAATTACTGCTAAAAACACAGTCCTGGAGTAATAATCAGAAACACTTTCTCTTGTAAAATTCCCAAAGGAGATATTTGTAGTGAATAACATACTTAAAACAAACCTACTCTGCAGAATACATTTCGGTTTCTTCATAATGCTTCTGCTGTATATAAGAATTCAGCTCTGTAAAGAGTAACTTGAACAATCATAGCTCCCAGGATATCAACCCCAAAACAGTAATGTGCATTTAATGAGAACTTCAAGGAATGTTCCTTAATTTGGAAGAGGTGCTGTCTATAGGCAATGGTTGTCGTTATTGCAGGCAACCACTGAGAGTTCAGCTGTTGTGTTAAAAATAAAAGGTCGGATTCAGCCTTGGAGTTTCTCACCGATTATGTTCTATTTGCACTGACAAATAACAAAATGCTTTGGGAAATTATTCTTTTGTGTACACTGTTTTCATTCCGATATTTGTCTAGATTCGGTTAAAAAATGTTTGATCACTTATAACCTCTATGACCCGTGTGCAGATAGGGAGGTGCAGGCTGAGCAGACTATGGGTAGTGCCTGCTACCTCTGGTTGTCTGTGCAAGGCTAAGGAGTCAGTCTAGCAAAAGAAAAGTCCGCTTTTTTCTTTTTAATAAGCATTTTATTTTAAAACAGTTTTGGATTTACAGAATTATTGTGAAGATAGTACAGAGAGTTCTCATACACCCCACACTCAGTTTCCCCTATTGTTAGCATCTTACATTAGTATAGTATATTTGCTACAGTTAATGAACCAATATTGATTTGTATCATCAACTGGAGTGCACAGTTTATTCAGATGCTTTTCGGTTTTCCTCTAATGTCCCTTTGCTGTTCTAGAATCGCATTCGGGATACCACGTCTCCTTCAGCTGTCATCGCCTTGGGTTCCTCTTGGCCGTAATAGTTCCTAAGTCCTTCCCTGTTTTTGATGATCTACTGAGGAGGACTGGTCAGAAATTGTATAGAATGCTCCTCAACTGAGATTTGTCTGATGTTTTTCACATGATTAGACTGGGGTTACAAGTCTTGGGGAATAGGACCATAGGGGTAAAGTGCCATTTTCTTCATGTCATATCAAGAGTACATACTCGGGTTTTTTTTATTTTTGTTTTTGTTTTTTTTGAGACGGGTCACTCTGTTGTCCTTGGCTAGAGTGCCGTGGCATCATCATAGCTCATTGCAACCTCAAACTCCTGGGCTCAAGCCATCCTTCTGCCTCAAACTCCTGAGTAGCTGGGACTACAGGTGTGTGCCACCACGCCCGGCTAATTTTTTAATTTTTTGTAGAGATGGGGTCTTGCTCTTGCTCAGGCTGGTCTCAAACTCTTGGTCTCAAGGAATCTTCCTACCTCAGCCTCCCAAAGTGCTGGGATTACTAACATGACTTATTACTGTGGATATTTGAGAAGTCACTTTTTTCTCTCAGTCTTAGGTGCCTTCTTCCAGGTCCCCAAATAACTTGCTTTCTATTTTGATTAATTATTATCATTTCAAAAGTGAAATTGAGGATCAAATATTTAAAAGTGGAAAGAGTCCCTAACGCAGGCAGGACTTTTTTATAAATTATAAACCCATAACCAAGGAGAAGCCTTCTTGTCTAGCTAAACCTCTGCCTTCTCATTGTTCCCCTGACAAATCAAATTACCTCAGACTGATGAGACTCTTCTCATGTCAGAATAGAAAGCAGGTGAGACTGTCAGTAAAGGACAAGAGGAATTGCCAATTGTGTCGATCATATTGTCCGGTACATTTTTAGATAGCTTTGGTGTGGCTAAATATAGCTGTAATCCATTTCTGTTGCTAAGCATCATATTTGTATTAGGCAAGGTATTCTATTTGAAAATGCAAACAGAGTCTGGGTCTTGCAGTGAAATGCCTGGATAAAAAGGGACAGTCTCTAAATGTCACTGACTGGTCAGTTTGAGCTTCCGGAATGGTGTGGTACAATTTCCTGAAGCCACCTTACAAATGAGTCCAGGGAATGACCCGCTTTCATCTTGCAGCCTACTTTATTTTATTGCCATCTCTGTGTGTCTTATTTCACTTATCTTTCCTGTCAGCTGCAGAAAGGCTGAGCTACAGCCATGGCCACTGAGCTGTGTCTATCCACAGTCATGTGGCTCAAGTGACAAAGAAACAAATAGCTCCCTCAGATGAGCAAGGGCTCTCTAGAGCAAGGTAATCTACAGGAGGGAGGGAAAAAAAGTGTGTATTTAAAATCTTTCCTCACAAGAAGACTCTGGGATTATATTAGACAGCGCAAGGAATCTATGGATTGCTAAAAATTGCAGCAGGTGACCCATGGAGGTTTATGTAGAAAATTCTTCTCCGACAGTTGAAGAAAAGCAGAATGGGTGTTTGTCTATCTCAGCAGCTTATGAATAAACTTCTTTTGAAATAGGCATAGACTAAATGTATTAGTCAGGGTTCTTAGTTGCAAATCAGAAACCACCAGTAGGTGATTTAAGCAGAAAAGCCATGTCTTTGCAGAAGTCAGCAAATGTGATCTGTCACTTATTTTTGTATGGCCCACAAGCTAAGTATAATTTTTACATTTTTAAATAGTTGGACAAAGAAATTTTTAAAACGATAATATTCATGACCCATGAAAAATTATATGAAATTCACACTTCAGTGTCCACAAATAAATGTTATTGGAGCACAGTCACACTCACTTGCTTACATACTGTCTATAGCTGCTTTCATGCTATAGTGGCAGAATTGAGTGATCGTGATAAAGACTATTGTATATGGCCCACAAAGCCTATTATTTACTAATGTCTTAGTTAGCTCAGGCTGCCATACTAGAATAATATAGATGGGGTGGCTTAACAAGAGAAATATATTTTCTCACAGTTGTGGAGACTGGAAGTCCAAGATCAAGGTGCCAGCATGGTTGGTTTCTGGTGAGGCCTATTTCCTTGGGTTACAGATGGCCACTTTCTTGCCTGTGACCTCACCTGGCAGATTTTGCCTCTTCTCTCTAGACCAGAACTTGCTTGGATTCTTATTGACCACAACAAAATAGAAATTTTGGGGCAACTAGAAAGAAAAAATCAAAGAATTTCACATTCCCTTTATTTTTATTGACATTCTATGTTAGGAAAACTTTTTTTTAGCCAAGATGGTGTTACAGGGACCAGATTTGCCTTCCTGCCTAGAATAGCCAAACCTTCCCCTCCCGCCCCCAAACCAAAACCAACCACACACACACACACACACACACAATCCACACAAAATATATAAAGCAATGGGTTTCAAGATACTGAATGCCAGGCATTGAAATATACAAGATGAGTCCTATGATTGACTCTCCAGCTTATCACCTTGGAAGGAGTTTCTTGGTAACAGTGCGGGGAGGGGGACCAGACAGGAGTATGGTGTACTCTCTGAGTTGAGGAGAGCAAGCTGAGAATGCTAGGAGATCAAGAAAGTTAGAGTTCCAGAGAGGAAAGAACTCTACAGAGAGAGAACTGTGGAAATCTGCAGAGGGTCCCACTTGAGTATTCAGCCCACGTATGCAAGGAAACTGTCTAAGACTAGAGAAAGAGCAATCTTAGAGGGCTTCAAGGAACGGTGCCCAGTGGTAACATAGGACCAGAAATACTGCCTGTTCCACTGGTTAGACTGGCAAATCTCACAGTTTATAAGACATTTAGGAAAGTACTAAGTAAGGTCTTACCTCACTAGTGGGGAATAATTATCCCTAGATTAAATGCTGCTCTGGTCCCACTTCACAAATCTTAAAAGCAAGATGCAAAATATTCAATGTTTCCAAGTAATTTAATTGCATTCTAGAACAAAGATCAAGAACATTTATATTAATAGAAATAAAAAATATACTACATCCAATAGATTAAAATTCACAATACTATGCATTAAAAAAACCCACAAAACTTACCAAGCATGCAGAAAAAGCAGGAAAATATATCCTCTAAAAAGGAGAAAAATCAACAAATTGAAACTGATAAAAATTTGACACAGTTATTGGAATTAGTGACAAGGATATTAAAATAGTTATTATATTCCAGATATTCAGAAAATTATACAGATGCATGGAATATTTAAAAAATACAAATCAGATTTCTAGAGATAAAAACTATAATATCTGAAGAAAAAAACCTATAATATCTGAGATGAAAATTACACTGATGAGATTAATGGCAAAAGAAAAGATTAGTGAACCTGGAGACATAGCAATAGAAATGATCCCAAAATAAAACACAGACAGAAGGCCGGGTGCGGTGGCTCACACCTGTAATCCTAGCACTCTGGGAGGCCAA
>VBSM01001562.1:17977142-18016187 GCA_008086735.1 Cheirogaleus medius
AAAAATTGAAGAGATGGGATCTTGCTATGTTGCCCAGGCTGGTCTAAAACTCCTGGCCTCAAGTGATCTTTCTAACTCAGCCTCTCAAAATGCTGGGATTACAATCTTGAGCCACCACACCTGGCCCACAACTTTAAGCAGTCTAATATATATGTAATTAGTGTCCCCAGAGTGAGGGGGGGGGAAGCTATTTGAATAAATTATAGCTGAAAAAAATCTCCAATTATGATGAAAATTATAAGTCTACAGATCCAAGAAGCTCAATAAATCCTAAGCACAAAACTATGTTACACTAAGGCACATAAGAATCAAATTGTTCAAAATCAGTGATGAAGAGAAAATATTAAAAGCAGCCAGAGAAAGAAGACACATTATGTATAGAAGACCAAAGATAAGGATGGATGATAGACGATTCCTCATAGGAAACAACAATATAAGTGATAAGACAGTGAGCAACATCCTTACACTACCGAAAGAAAAATAAACTGTCACCTAGAAATTTATACCCAGTTAAAATGTTTTAAAGGTGAAGGCAGAAGACTTCAGATATACAAAACCTGAAAGAATTCATCACTAACAGACCTGTAACACAAAAAGTGTTAAAGCAAATCTTTTAGGCAGAAGGAAAATAACACTGGATAGAAAAATGGATATATAGAAGAATACAGAGCAATGAAAATGGTAACTACATGAGCAAATAAGTAAGATTTGGTTTATAATTTGAATATCTTTAAAATGTAACTGGTGGTTTAAACAGAAATAACAAAAATGTATTGTAGTTATGTAACAGTTATATAATTATTTCCCATTAATTGAATGTTGCTCAGTAAAAACATTGAGAATGATGGCAGTTTTAAAATTACTTCAATTTGAAATTGAGGAATAGGAGAAGAAAAAAGTAAAACAAGTCTTGGACTCTGACTGTAGAATGTCTTCCCTCTATTCTACCACCACCTCCCCCTACACATACATCACTACCTTGGGGACTCCTTCTCAGGCCTAAAACCGCAGCTTAGATGTCATCTCCTATAAGAAGTTTCTCTCTGCCCATACAGAGTTAATAATATATGCATAAGGAAAACAGTAGCTTAAGTGCTAGAAGGGAGAAATGAAAGTATACCATTATAAAATTCTTATCCTATATGCAAAGTAGATACTATCACTTGAAAGTAGACTGCAATAAGTTAAACACATATACTGTGAACCCTAAAACAGCCACTAAAATAACAAATGGTTATAGCTAATAAGTCAAAAGGAAATACAATTGAATCATAAAATAAACTCACATAATCAAAAGAAGACAAAAAAGAGGAAAAGATAAATCAGGAATATATGGATGAAACAGAAAACAAATAGCAAGATGATAGATTTTAACCTAACCATGGCAATAATCATATTAAAAATAAATGGACTAAACACCCCAATATAAAGGCAAAGATTGTCAGGTTGGATAAAAAAGCATGATCCTACATTATGCTGCCTATTAGAAATTCACTTTACATATAATGAACACAAATAGATTAAAATAAAAAGGATGGAAAAATATATACTATGCAAGCCTCTACTAAAAAAAAAGCTGGAGTGGCTATGTAAATATAAGAAAAAGTAGCTTTCAGAACAAAAAATATTGCTAATAAAGAAGGTTGTTTAATAATGATAAATGGGTCAATTTATCAATAGGACAAAATTATGATCTGGAAGGAGAAATAAACAAATCCACATTTATATCTAGTTATATTCAATACTACTCTTTCAATAATTGATAGAATAATTGGCAGCAAATATAGAAGACGTGAGCAATACTAGCAACCAAGTTAACCTAATTGACATCAACAAACACCAACAAGATAACATTCTTGTTAATTGCACACAGAATATTTATCAATATAGATCATATTCTAGACTATAAAACAAGTCTCAATAAATTTAGTAAATTTATTTTTCTGATCACAATGGAATTACATGAAAGATCAAAAGTTCCCACATATTTGCAAATTAAGGAATGTACTTTCAAGTAACCCATGGAACAGAAAAAAGAAATCAAACAGAAAATTAGAAAGCATTTTAACCTGAATGAAAATACCAACACATCGAAATTTGTGCAATGCTGCTAAAGAAGTACTTAGAAGATGATATATGGCTCTTGTAGGGAAGTTTAAATTGTTCCCTTGAAGTTTCAAAAATTTGAATCTAGAAAACCAACTGATAATAAATTAACACGAAAAAGGTATACAAATTTGCTAATGTGTATATGAGCACAGGAGTCATATAAAATATAAAAAACTCACAGAATTGGCCAGATAGTTGATGTTTTTATATCATCTTGAGGTCAGAGAAAGAATATGGGCTTGGACTATGGCAAGACAGATTATGGGAAGAAGAGAATAGGAGGAAAGGCATGGAGCAAAATGGTCTTGTTATGCAGGTGGAACCTCACAGGTAGCAGTTCTCAGAAAAAATAGATGGTACTCTTTCTTAATCTTTTTTAGATCCAGCATCTGTTGCTTACTTCACTTTATTTCCCCTATAGATGCAAATCTCCCCCACAAAAGATAGCTTTGCAGTGCTGTTTTTGTATTCGAAGGCTCTCTGATTAGCCATCTACATCAAGAAGTATATTCTGGGGTGAAATATTTTTGGTTTCATTTACTCTAAATTCCTGTATTAGAAGAGAAGAAAGGACCCAAATTAATGACTATTTTCTACCTTAAGATATTCGATAAAGAATAGCAAATGAAACCCAATGTACTCAGAAGAAAGGAAATAATAAAGATCAGAGTGGAAATCAATGAAATAGAAAACAAAAAACCAATAAAGAAAATCAATGAAACCAAAAGCTGGTTTATTACTTTTATTTGGAAATAGAAACTTTTATAAATGGGATTTGGAAAACTTCTATTTTACAGAGGACTTGCATACAGAAGATATTTAAAAACTCTCTGGCCAGGTATGGTGGCTCACACCTATAATCCTGGCACTTTAGGAGGCCAAGGTGAGAGGATTGCTTGAGGCCAGGAGTTCGATACCAGCCTGAGCAAGAGCAAGACCGCATATCTACAAAAATAGAAAATGTAGCCAGGCATGATAGTCAGTGCTTGTAGTCCCAGCTACCCAGGAGGCTGAGGCAGGAGAATCTCTTGAACTCAGGAGTTTGAGGTTGCATTGAGCTATGCTGGCACCACTGCACTCTAGCCTGGGCTACAGAGTGAGACCCTGTCTCAAAAAAACCCAAAAAATTAAAAATTAAAAAATAAATAAATAAAACCTCTCAAAACTCAACAATAAGAAAACAAACAACCCAACTGAAAAATGGGTCAGGCCGGGCGCGGTGGCTCACGCCTGTAATCCTAGCTCTCTGGGAGGCCGAGGCGGGCGGATCGCTCAAGCTCAGGAGTTCGAAACCAGCCTGAGCAAGAGCAAGACCCCGTCTCTACTATAAATAGAAAGCAATTAATTGGCCAACTAAAAATATATAGAAAAAAAAAAAATGAGCCGGGCATGGTGGCACATGCCTGTGGTCCCAGCTACTCGGGAGGCTGAGGCAGGAGGATTGCTCGAGCCCAGGAGTTTGAGGTTGCTGTGAGCGAGGCAGACGCCACGGCACTCACTCTAGCCCGGGCAACAGAGTGAGACTCTGTCTCAAAAAAAAAGAAAAATGGGTCAAAGAAGCCAGGCACAGTGGCTGTGTAATCCCACCTACTCAGGAGGCTGAGGCAGGAGGATTGCTTGAACCAAGGTGTTCAAGACCACCTGGGCAACATAGAAAGATCTCATCTCAATTTTTAAAAAATGGGCAAAAAAACTGAACATACATGGATGGCAAAAAGGCATATGAAGCATATAAAAAGATGCTTAGCATATGAGTTAGTAGGAAAGTGCAAATTGAAACCACACTTATTAAATGGCTAAAATTAAAAAGACTGACCATACCAGGTATTGGTGAGGAGAAAGAGGCACTTGCTCTATTACATAGTGCTGGTGAGAATATAAAATAGGGACAACTATGCTGGGCAACAGTTTATCAGCTTTTTAAAAAGTTAAACATACACCTACCATATGATCCAGCCATTTGTTCTTAGGTATTTCCCTAAGAGAAAAGAAAGCATACATCTACACAGACTCATACATGAATATTCATGGTTCATTTGCCATAGCTCCAAACTGGAAACAACCCAAATGTCCATCTACAGGTGAATGGATAAACAAGCTGTGATATATCCACCCAATGGGATACTACTCAGGAATAAAAAGAAGCAAATGATTGATATATTCACCAACATGAATGAATCCCCCAAATAATTATGCTGAGCAAAAGAAGAAAGAATTTTTACAATGAGGTGTTAGAGAATCTTCAGGCCCATGGAGGGGATTTTCCAGAGGGGAACCCATAACAACCTTCCTGTGTATTTAAACCAATATGTTCCTTCTCCAAGGGTAGTGCTTCTTATCTCTAATTGTGGAGTAAAAGGCTTTGTCTTATTAAAAGAACTTGAGGCATGGGGAGAATAGAGAGTATTTTGGTTGGGGTGGTGGCGGGGGTGAGGGTGCGGATGAAGTCACAAGGTTGCACACTTCCCTGCCCAGGATGGGATCATTTGTGTAGGGAAGAAACTAAATGCCACCCAAAGTACTGTCAGCTGCCATTCCAGAAATCATTAGCTTTCCTGAGGCATTTGGTGATTGGAGCAGATAAATTGCAGGCAGATGATGATAAGAGCCAACAAATTCAACTTTGAAGGCCCTATTTCTCCATCTTTCTTTTCTGGGTTTGTATGGATATGTTTGCACAGGAAGAGGGACCACGGTTTCCTCTCCTCCCTAGCAGAACTTCCCAGACCTCAGCTGCCCCCTGGCTCCGAGGCCTCCATCCCAGCAGGCCAAGGGGCAAGCTACTCTGCCGTGTGACAGGTGGGTGTCCAAAGGGCTCCCACCCAGCAAACTCCCCCTCCTTCCTGATGGTTTTGGCCGCCTTTCCAGTCTTCTGCTTGAGTGGAGTATGTGAGGGGAACCCTCGCAGGGGAGTTACTCAGGACTGCAGATCCTACTCTGGACAAATTGCCCTGCTGGGGAATCAAGCTTTGGCCTCAATCAGCTTGATGGGGCTGGGATCTATTTTCCATTTCCAGGTTCCCAAAGTAGGCAACAGTGAAGCTCAGCTGTATGGCTGGGGAGTCCTGTGAAATACAGTATGAGCATTTCATGTTATTCCTGGAAATTCCTATGGAACTCTAGGGAGTGCCCCCAAAGTGAATAAAAATAAAATAGTCCTTTAGTAATGTAATGTCTCGTCATAGGAAACACCTCAGAGAATATTTCCAAACAAAGGTAAGACCTGAATAAAGTGAAAAATGTTACTTTTATCTCCATTACTTGATGGGAAACATCAGACTATTCTATTGTTTAGGGCCTGATCACCAGCCCCAGAAATCCTCTAAGTACAGCAAAATGTCAACGAGAACATTAAAAAAAACCATATTGATTAAACTCGAATGAAACCCAACTCTTAAGTTTTGGCCACCCTCAAAAAGTACCTGGTGAATTTGTTTGAACAAAAAATGAAATAAAAATTTAATTTAATTGATAAACAAATATATCAACATGAAAAACATTAGACAACAAAGAAAGGGGAATATAATGAAAGTAATTCCTCATCTAATTTCTGTCCCGTGTTCCCCTGTTCCTCTCCAGGAAGCACTGTTAACAATTACTTAAATATCTATACATGGCATTGGCATATACATTTTATATATATACACATACACAGATGGTATGTGTATATATGTATGTATGTGTATATATATATATCACATATCCTTTTTATTATTGGGAATATCTTCATACATACAAGAGAATAGATTGTATAGTGGTGAACAAAGACTGTGACTAACATGAGCATTGTTGTATCTATCATGGTCCTGGAAACAGATGGCATGGTCAAATTGGGAAACTTAGGAGAGTTTAATAAAATAACTATTTGCAAAGTTGTGGGCTGGTTTAGGGAAACCAGTAAAGGATAGTGCAGTACTCAGCAGCTTATCTAGGTTTTGTGGGGTCTAATGCATATTCAATTTTTAGAACCTTCTTTAAGAAAAGGAATGCAAAATTGCACAAAAATAGGTACAAGAATAAATTTAGATAGCTGGGTACAGTGGCACATGCCTGTAGGCCCAGCTACTTCGGAGGCTGAGGTAGGAGGATCACTTGAGCCCAGGAGTTTGAGGTTGCAGTGAGATATGATCACACCACTCCACTCCAGCCTGGGCAACACAGCGAGACCCTGTCTCTTAAACAAACAAACAAAAAGAATGAATTTAGAATGAGAAAGAAGTCATATCAAATCACAAATGTACACAACTATAAATATAAAAATGTCATAAAATCTAGTTATTATCATATTAGTATTAATCACATCTTTAATACTTTTTCCCCTGCATTTTTTTTTTTTTTGCTATGTATGCTTTAATCACTTTCCCTCATATGACATTGATATCATTCTCTATAGAAAGACTAGAAAGCTAATTCAGTCTTTCCTCTAGGTGGTCTCTTTCTGGATTCTCTATTCTGTTCAATTGGCCCATGCATATCTCCCGACAAGAGAATGAGACTAGTTCAGTAGACATTGGAAAAACAAATCACAGCACATATCCCGCTGGGCATTGGTCAGAGGCACCATTTTCTAAGTGCAAAGATCAGGGCATTTTACAAAGCTAAGGAAACTCTCAGTTCATCATCCATGCATAAAAATGGTTTTGTCACTTCCCTATTACCAAACACTTCAGTGGCTCCTGATACACTCAGGATAAAATCTAAACTCTACTACATGACGAGTGAGGCTCTTCAACCTCTGATATCTTCTTATCTGCTTGGCCTCATCCCTCACCCCTTTCCAACCACCACCTCTACCTGTTCCATTCAGGTTTCACTACAGTAACACTCAACTGTCTACAGTTCCAGAACATGCTATGCTCAGTCCCATTCCCAAACCTTTGTACATGATGTTCTCTCTGCTTGGAATACCTTCCCCAGCTCATCTACCTGGCACACCCACCCCATGCATTCAAGTTGCAGATAAAATATTGTTCCTTCTGTGAAGGCTTCTTTCACCCCCTCAGACACATTCAAGTTTTCTCCTCCCTTGTCAGAGTCCCACTGATGTGATAATTTTATTCTAAAGCAATTGTTTGCAAGTCTATCTGCTCACTAGCCTGTAAATTTCTGCAGATCAGAAATTTACTGAGACTTCTCATCCTTGTATCCCAGGCACCCAGGAAAAGGTCTGGCACGCAGTAGGCGCTCAATAAATATGTTATAAATGAATGAGCTTAAGCAACTTATATATGCACTATATATATGGCACTATGCTAAAATATCTCGTTTTGTGCTTATACTAACCCTATGAAGAAGTATTATTATCCCTATTTATAGGGGATTAGAATATGCCACTCCAAAATATGCACTTTAGCATAAGGATTATTTTGAGCTGAAAACAGTTGAGAAACAGCACTTGCTAAAAATCTCTCTGCCCTCCTGCCTGCTTGTCTAAAAGCAGGACAAAAATTTCCACTTGTAAAGGTGTCTCCTTCTCCCAGACCAGGAAGAGGAGGACAAGGAAGACTTTCCCGAGACAAGGAAACAGTGCTAGCCCAGAGATGGCATCAAGAGGAATTTATGTCATAAACCTTAATAAAATAACTCTTATCTTCCATTAGTTTCCCCCATATGTTTACCTTTCCACAATTTGCCACCCCTAAAATCCTAAACTCCTTTTCCTTTGTCTTGCCATTTCTCTAGAAATTCACTGTTCTTTTTATGATGCCATTATATATAAGCCCATGTTCTAACCCCCTCTGTAAGTTAATTGTCACTGAGTTTCTCCCACATGCACTATACACATTAATAAACTCTGGTTTTCTCTTGTTAACCTTTTTTTTTTTTTTTTTGAGACAGAGTCTTGCTCTGTCACCCCAGCTAGAGTACAACAGCATCATCATAGCTCACAGCAACCTCAAACTCCTGGGCTCAGGCGATCATCCTGCCTCAGCCTCCAGAATAGCTGGGACTACAGGTGCATGCCACCACACCTGGCTAATTTTTCTATTTTCTGAAGAGATGGGGTCTCACTATATTGCCCAGGCTGGTCTCAAACTCCTAGCCTCAGGTGATCCTCCCACCTCAGCCTCCCAAAGTGCTAGGATTATAGGCATGAGCTGTAGCGCCTGGCCTAACCTGTCTTTTTTCTGTTCAATCTCCAAGGCCCCAACTGCAGAACCTAGGAGAGAGGAAGAAAAGGTTTTTTTCCCTCCTTTACCATTTGCAAATAAACAAACTGAAGCTCAATGAGTTTAAGTAATTTGCCCATAGCCATTTCAACCTAGTTCTATGAGATGCCAAAAACATATGCTGTTTACTACATTACACTTTTCCTCTAAGCAGGTAAATTGTGCATTTTCAGTAGCACTTAAGCTACCTGCATATGGCACGGCGGATCCAACTTTTTCTGAAATAATATACTGCTCTTCCTTCTCTGAGAGATCAAAACCCCCATTATGTGTCTGCCCCATCCACTCCCACGGAAATTGTTCTTTTCAAGGTCCCAAGTGATCTCTTTGCTGCCAAATCTAATGACCACTTTTCTCTTATCTTTTTTTGACTCTCAATAGTTTCCCACAAAGTTGACTGCTCCCTTTGTTCTGGAAATAATGTTCTCTCTCAGCTTTTGTGACAAACCATTCTCTTGGGTTTTTTCTTGCCTCTCTGGGCACTCTGTCTCAGTTCCCTTTTCTGGCTCTTCCTTCTCTTCCCTGCCTCTACATACTGGACTTTCTCAGAATGAGGTCTTGAACTAGCTCTTCTCTGTCCGCCTCCTGCGGTGGGTGATCTCACCCAGGCCCGTGAAATTAAACAGGATCCATATGCTGTTTGCTAATTGTAGATCTCCAACCTATATGTCTGCTTGCAGTCGTATGTACAGCTAACTATCAATACTCGATAGCTCCGCTAGAATGTTTCACTAGTACGCCTTCAAATTTCATCAGCACCTCTGGATTTCTCCCCTCAGACATGCTCCTTTCCTGGTTACTTTCAGTTACTATTGCTATGTGACACATCACTTCAAATCTTAATGGGTCAGGAATTTAGATAGGGCACAGTGGGAATGACTTATCTGGGCTCCATAAAATCTGAGGCCTCAGCCAGGAAGACTCAGAGACTGAGGGTGACATAACAATGAGGGCTGGAATCATCTGGAGGCATCTTCACTTGCATATCTGATGGTTGGTATTGGCTGCTGACTGGGACCTCAGCTGGGGCTGTTGACTGGAACATTTACATATGGCCCCTTCACCTGGGCTCTTTCACAGCAGGGCAGCCTCAGGGTATGTGGCTTCTTATGTGGTGGACCAAGCAATGTCCCAGCAGACAAGGCAGAGGATGCACATGGCCTTTTATGATCTAAATTTGGAAGTCCCAGGGTCGCTTCCATTGTTACTGTATTGGTGGAAGCAGTCACAAGCATGCCTCTCAGTGGGATAAATAGCACAAGTCACCCTCACCTTGCACCACCTAACTGGTCTTACTGTTCTATATTTGCCTCTTTATGATACATTTTCCATATAACAGTCAAAGTGATCTTACTAAAACATGCCCAACCTTATGCTCTTGCTTAAAACCCACCAGTGATTTCCCATTGCACTCAGAATAAAATCTTAATTTCTCATTCCTCCAACCTCATCTAATATCACTCTTCCCTTGACTCATCCCATTCCAACCACATGAGAGAATGCTTCTTTGACTTCACGCACTTTGCACTTGCTGTTCCCTCTATTCGAAACACTCTTTCCTTCACTGTTGCTGTTTCCCACCATGTGCCTAGCTCTTTCTCATCTGTCAAGACATGGCTCTCTGTGACCTGACCACTCTAACTAAAGCAACCTTTATTCACTTTAGTCACCTTTTTATTCACTCTTTCATCTCCCTGTTTATTGTCTTCAGAGCTCATTTTACGATCTATAAATATATTATTTATGTATTTGTGTACTTGTTTATTTGGGACTCCCCCATTAGAATGTAAACTCCATGAGAGTCTCATTAACTGCTTTATTATCCCCAGCACCTACCATAATGCCAGGCACATGGTAGATGCTGAGAAAATATTTGTTGAACATAATTATAAATAAGTAAATAAATAGATGGATAGATAGATAAATGAATGGATGGATGAGTAGATGGATGGATGAGTGATCTATTCATCCAAAGGTCAGCAAAAGAAGAGATATTTCCTCCTGAGCACCTCTTTAGCCAAGAAGAAAAAATAATTCCCTTAAGAAGTCCTCCCCTATGAGAGCCTAAGTCCAATCCCCAGACTTTTTGAGATTCTGGACATCTAATCCAGGCCCTGGAATGGACCTGGCATCTTGGATCACAGCTGTCCCTGGAGGGTGTGCTCATCAAATAATCAAAACAATAAGCCCCTGTCACTCTCTTATACTCTCAGTGGCATAATTAAACCACACTGGTTTTTGGATTTCATGGAGGTCTGCGATGGGTTTCTTAGGAGCCCCATTTTCTTTCAGGCAGCCGTCTGCAGCCAGGCCTGACCATTCACTTTTAGATCACCATCTCTGCCATCATCCTACAACTCCAAACATTCAAAGACACAGACACAGTGGTTTCCAAACATTTTGGATTTGTTACAATACTACATTTATGCTTTTAAGTACTCCCTCATCTAAGAGCTATAGGCATCTATTTGATTTTCCTGAACTAAGGAGGATCACAAAGAAGTGATTTTGAAAGCATTTTGAGACTTTTGCCAATTTCTTTAAATTTGGTAAACAGCCTCAGGTGTCAAAATACCAACACTCCAAATCACCCATCTAAATGTCTCTTGACAATCTCATTAGTGCTGAAGGTTGGTTTATCGTTTCATCTGGTCTTATCAAGATTTTTTTTTCCCTTTTATTCACACTGGATCTTCAGCCAAGGAAATGTGCTCCCAGCTTCCCTTCAAGGAAGATTTTGCTTTTGTTGTTTTTCACTGCACTTCTTTTTCTTCATTTTTTTTTTCACCTTACAATAGCTTGCCATATTCCCTCCATGTTTTATTCTTAAGATGGTATTTAAGCCCTTTACAACCTGCTACCTTTATTGATAACAAAATGGAAGTTTATTTGTCTCTTTCCTTTGAAACTCAATAAGGATTTGTCAAGTGTGATGTTAAAAAAAAAAAACACAACAAACCAACTGTATCTGTTTGGCAAAGATTCACTGCCGCATTTGCGATTCTCCTCTCCAGTACTTTTCCTGGAACTGACAGTTTTTTGGTCTATTTCACTGGCTGCTGTAACATGTTCCCTCATACCAGCTCATTCCTAATGGTTTGGTAGCAAGTCTGCGATGAATGAGTCATGGTGAATTGGGAAGTAGAGTTAACACTTGGAGCTCTTTGCACTCTCCCTCCACTCCTGTATAGGCTACCTCACATCATTTACTTGTTACAAAGAGCCAGTTAACTGATTCTAACACCTATCCGTCCATCTATACATTGAGACTGTGCAACCTTTGTGAGGACAAAACAGGGTTGCTCTATCTGGGATTTTCTCTTCTATCCCTTTTCCTGTGGAGAGTTTATGCTGTTTTAAATTTAACTTTTCTGATATCTGAAGAATAGCTTTATGGTTAGGAAAAAGAGAGTGGGAATGTTAATGAGCAACATTTTTATCAATTCTCTCAAGCATTATCCAAATCACTCAACCATCTTATTGCTAAAAAGAGTTCTACAAACTTTTCAGATGGAAATCCTTTGGAGATCAACCTTGAGAACAATTTAATGTGACTGGGCTTCTATTGTTTTTCAGTTCCTTCAAAGAAAAGTGAATATTTACTACATCTAATACTTTGTCTCTAGTCAACTGATTTTTTAAAAAGACTGGATCTTTTGAATACTTTATTTTCTCCTAAGTTCTCTGAAAAGTATTCTGTTTTGCAATGTTCTTCATAATGCTCCATCTGTTCTGGATTTTCAGATTTTTTTGAAAAACTCTCCTCAGAAAATTCAATGAAAAAAGGTAAAGGCTTTACTGCCAGTAGATTTTTGTTTCTCTTCTTTCTGGGAAAGAGCCAGTTTGAGTTTAAAAATAGACCTGAGAAATAGCTACAGCTTGAGAATCATTCAACTCTCTAATATTTGCTCTAGAATAAAAAGGAGAGTTGATACATCTGAACTCAAATGATCCTCAAAGTTATCACCTTTTCATTTTAGGTCAAATAATTCACCATAGTAGCCTTCAGGTGACACAAACTCCATTATGTTAACCACCTTTTCTCTCTTATTTTTCATTTATATTGACAAAAAAGAATGTAGCAATTTAGGTCATTCTATGTGTCCCATGCTAAAGATTTATCAATTAATGATAATTATTATTTATTACCAATAGTAATTATTGGGATCCTAACACTACATATATCCACTGGGATAAAAATATTGAGGCAATAAAAAAAGAATGATTTATTTTTAATGTTTTCTAAAAAAAATCAATATTATTGAGGTATAATTGGCATATAATAAAATTCACAAAATTTAAGTACACAATCAGGGGATTTCTGATTAGCTGATAAATCCAAAAGTGTGGTTGCATAAATGTCTAATGACAAATTAGAGTTGTTGATATTAATACATTGGTACTTGGATGAACTTTCAGGGTCAATGGCAAAAGACTTCTACAGTATGACGCTTTGGAAGCTTTGACTTTGAAGCAGTTCATCTATGCATACAAAATTAATTTTTTTTTAAAGAGAGACTAAAGTGATTCTCCTGATTCAGACTCAGCTGGTATTACAGGTGTGTGCTGCCATGCCCAGCTCTTCTTTCTCTTCTTATATGAACTTCAGTCATATTGGATTAGGGCCTCTCTCATATAACTTTATTTAGCCTATTTAACCTTAATTACCTCTTTAAAGGTCTTATCTTCAAATACAGTCCCCTTGGGGGTTAGCTTCAATATGTGAATTTAGGAGGAATAAGACAATTCAGTTCATAACAGAGAAAAGAGATAAGAGAATGAAAAACGTTTCAGGAAATAATGGCTGAAAGTTTTCCAATTTTGATGAAAATTCAAAACCCACAGATGCAAGAAACTCAACAAATCCAAACACAAGACACAAGAAGAAAACTACACCATGGCACATCATAAATTGTTCAAAACTAGTGATAAAGAAGAAAATCTAAAAACAGCCAGAAAATAAGAAAGGTTTAATATGTATGTAGTAAACAAAGATAAAAATGAGAATTGACCAGTAGACTTATTGTCAGAAACAATGCAAGCCACAAGACAGCGAAGCAACATCTTTAATGTATGGACAGAAAAAATTGTCAACCTAGAATTTTATACCCAATGAAAATATCTTTCAAAACAGAGGCCAAATAAAGACTTCTTTAGACATACAAAAGTAGAAAAGATTTTCACTAGCAGATCTGTATGTACTATAAAAGTGTTAAAGGAATTCCTTGAGACAGAAGGAAAACAATATCAGATGGAAATACGGAATTACCCAAAGGAAAAAAGAAAACCAGAAGTGGTAGCTATGTGGGTAGTAATAAAAGACTCTTTTTTGTTATTTTTAAAAATCTCTTTAAAATATAATTATTTAAAGCAAAAATAATAACATGATATTGTTGGGCTATAATAGTACAGTTGATCCTTGAACACCACAAGTTTGGACTGCATGGGTCCACTTATATTATACAAAGATTTTTAAAAACAAATATATTGGAAATTTTTTTGGAGATTTTTGACAATTTGAAAAAATTCACAGATGAACCACATAGCCTAGAAATATAAAAAATAATTAAGAAGTTAGGTACGGCCAGGTGTGGTGGCTCATACCTGTAATCCTAGCACTCTAGGAGGCCAAGGTGGGAGGATCACTTGAGCTCAAGAGTGAGCTCAAGCCTCAGAGAGAGTGAGACCCCATCTCTACAAAAAAATAGAAAAACTAGCCAGAAGTGGTGGCACACACCAAGTAGTCCCAACTACTTGGGAGGCTGAGGCAGGAGGATCACATGAGCCCAGGAGTTTGAAGTTGTAGTGAGCTATGATGATGCCACTGCACTCTAGCCAGGGCGACAGAGCAAGACTCTGTCTCAAACAAACAAACAAAAAAGTTAGGCATGTCATAAATGCATAAAATATATGTAGATACTACTCTATTTTGTTATTTATTACCACAAAATATGCACAAATAAAAATTGAAATTTATCAAAACTTATGTACATGCTTACAAACCATCATTGATGCCTTTCACAGTCTAGAGAAATGTAAACAAATCTAAAGATGCAGTATTAAATCATAACTTCATAAAATTATCTGTAGTACATACTGTACAACTGTAATAATTTTGTAGCCATCTCCTGTTTCTATTGCAGTGAGCTCAAGTGTTGCAAATATTAGCCTAAAATGCCGAGATGCTAATCATCTCCATGTGAGCAGTTTCTTTCTCTGGTAAATTGCATATGGCAGTACAAAGTGATCTCTTGCAGTTCTCACGTATTTTTCATCAGATTTGGTGCAATACCGTAAACCTTGAATAACATCATGGAACCCATACAAAGTGCCACTAGTGATGCTGGAAGGGCTCCCAAGAAGCCAAGTCATGACATTACAAGAAAAAGCTGAATTGCTTGACATGTACTGTAGACTGAAGTCTACAGCTGCAGTTCCCCGCCATTTCAGACAGATAATTTTGTAAACTTATGGTATTGATAAATACAGTACAGTGCAGTAAATGTATTTTCTCTTCCTTATGGTTTTCTTAATAACATTTTCTTTTCTCTAGGCTCACCTTATTTTAAGAATACTGTATATAATACACATAACATGCAAAATATGTGTTAATCAACTAGTCATGTTATTGGCAAGGCTTCCGATCAATAGTAGGCTACTAGTAGTTAAATCTTTGGGGAGTCAAAAGTGATACGCAGAATTTTGACTGCTCAAGGTTCATTGCCCCTAACCCTCATGTTGTGCAAGGGCCAACTGTGATTATAATAAAAATGAGTTCAGAGTGATGCTGTGGGATTAGCCTGAAGCTAAGGAATAGGGAAAGCTGCAAGAGTTTTAACCCAGATTGCTTATTCTTTCAGAGAGCTTACAAAATAAACAATTTTTCACCTTTTCGGCATTAGTCTGATCACAAAGTAAGACGATTACTTCTTCATCTGATCTTTTTACCATTTGTGATCTTAGCATAGTGACAGCTCACAATTTCTCTGGGTATAAGATCCCTTTTCAATAGTCGAGGAAGACTAGAGCAGCTCAGAGTCCTGTCTTTACTGATTTCAAACATAGTCATTTAAAATAGACTTAGCTTCTGATACAACTTGGACAGTACTCTTCTTTTCAGAAAAATTAGGAAAAAGATGAGGTAGCAGCATCTCCTTGAAAGTCAGAGGCAGACATTGATTAAGGGGATCAGGTATGGGCATAGCTAACTCCCTAGGCCCTTTGTTTACCAACGCCGGGTAGAGAGACACAAGAAAAAACTGGGCAGTATAGGCTGTGTTATAAATAGGATAAAGGGTTTGGGTCTGTCAAATGGTCTGGATATTTCTTTATTCCCACGTATGCCCTTACTGGAAGCAATACTTCAGATCACTTTTTAAATAGACGTATTGTCTTTTTGCCAAGAACATGCTTCCCCAGGCAGCAGGCAGACTCCTGGATGGCAGGGAGGCTATTATCCTCTCTGAATGTATAGCAACTAGTGGATGGTAGGTATGGCAAAATAAAGAAGGAAGAAAAGTGCTTTATATTATACAAACATAAATGAATTAAAAGTGATTGTAGAGATCATGCCTGAGGGTTGGAGAGGGATTGGGCAGATTTAATATGATGACCTAAATTTATTAACAGAAAAATGTTCATAATACGTTGTCGAGTAAAACAGCAGGTAACAAACTAGTATATCAAGTGGAAAGATACATACTCGCCACGCTGAATGATGTGATTTTAATTTTATTTTTTTTCTTGTTTGCTCATCTGTATGTTTTTCCTTCTTTACAAGGTACATGTTTTATTTAGAAAACTAGGGGAAAATTATAGAAGTTATTTTTTTTTTCATTGAATGAGATTCTGGACCTTCATTGAGAATTTGGACACTCAAGTGACTTTTTTCAAAATTCTCACCTGTCTTCAATGGCTCGGGATGTCCTTATCTAGGGGAGAGGGATGTGGGCACAGTACCTTCAATAGAAAATCAGCAGCTCTTCAAAGAGCCCACACAGTTCTTGAAAGACCAGGCTAAAGAATCCTCAAGAAACTAACACAAAAGTCTCACAAACATTGAAAACAACATAGGCCCAGCATTATGGGATTTTAAAAGTAAATTATAGTATCTCTGGATAACTGGAATATTTGCAGCCATTAAAATCCAGAGTTTATAAAAATATCTAATAACATGGGAAAATGCTCAAATTGTAATATTAAATTTAAAAAGTTATATGTGGTGCTATGGTATTTGAAAAGAGAATTATATATGCAATTTAATTTCCAGAGTAAAATAGACTCAAATATTAATAAATGTTATCCCTGGGTGAAAAAAATACAAATAATTTTGGCTTCTTTACCTCTTTCTCTATTTTCAAAAATTCCTACGCTGACTTAGTTTTACAATTAGGACACAAAATGTTATTATTATAATTATTTTAAAAGAAGTTGGCTTTTAGAACTGGAGAGTGGTCCATGGCACAGGCTCTGAAGCAGACAGCCTGGGTATAAACCCTGGCTCTGACAAGCTGGCAAGCCACTCTCCCTCTCTGTGCCTCAGTTTCCTTATCTTAAAATAGAGATAATGATAGTACCTATCGTTCATAGGATAGCTGTAAAATTAAATGAGTTAATTTATAATAAAGGGCTTAAAATAATGCCTGGCATTAGTAAACACCCCCAAAAGTTATTATTAGTATAGGTTGAAAATTCTAGCCTCCTACCTGTTTAGAAAATAACTATTTCAATAAAAGCTATTTTCTGAATGTAATCACAGCTCTCCAAGATGCAGTAGGACCTGCATATAATATTTATTACAAAAAACCTCGACGATCAGGTACGTAGCTTGCTGAATTAGGCAATGGAGAGCGCTGGTTAGAGAGCCAGCCAGCCTGCGGTTGCTTTTCTCTTTCTCTATGGCCTTAATGCTGCAGGTGTGATCATTGAGTTATACCTGTTCATTCAAAGAATACATGGGTAAAGAAGCTTTCTGAAGTTTTCCTTGGCGAGCTCCAAATTTAGAGCTATATCTCGCCTCTCAGAGTTTGGTTCAATCCCATGACCCACAATTTGGGTAAAGAGATACAATGCCCACAGTCACCCAGCTAATAAAGGGCAGATCTGGGACTTGAGCTTGTGTCTGTCTGGCTCCGACACTTCAGTGCTTCACCTACATCTTACAACACCTTCCAAACGAAAGAAGAAAATCCTCAGGAAGGCCACTTTATCCATCAAAACCCAATAGTGGGACATAGAGAGGATCAGTTTGTTTCCCACTTCTCACCCCCAAAACTCATCAGCATAGAACAAATGAAGACCCCCGCATGGCAGCAGTGCAAAGATCGGCTCCTGACTCTAAAACAGAGCACAGAGCAGGAGGAAACTACTTTTTTCATAAAAGCAAGAATGGATTCTAAATGAGGCCCCAAGTGCACCATGAGTTGGGGTAGTAATGTGAGTCTCACTGTCATTATCTCAGAGAAATGGAGCTTCTCAGTTGAGGCAGCTACTCTGGGTGAATCCCTGGGAAGGGGCTGGTAACTTGGTGCTCTGAGAGCCTGGGGGTTTGCCAGCTCCTGCAGCACTTACAGTCTGTGCTATCAATCCCTAGCTGTCTGTCTGTCATTTTATCCCCGTCTGCCGAATAGCAATCTTTTTCACATGTGTTGCTCCTGCTTAAAAACTAGAATGCCACCACCTCTGCGAAGCCTGCCTCTGCCCTCTGGGGACAGCAAACCATTCCCTTCTCTGCCAAGCCCACCAGCTCTGGGCCTGTTCCCACATGGCATTCTTCTCGCGCTGTGTATTGTTGCTGTCTGTCCCGTCACACTCCGATGAGCTCCTTGAGGTCAAACACTACAACCTTTATCTTAGGGTTGGTGGAAGGAAACATTGAGATGATATAAGTAAAGTGACAGTGCCTCGTACATAATAGGTGCTCAGTAAATACTCTTCTACTTTGTTGGTTCTCCCACTTAGTAGACCCAACATTCAGTGCCATTGCTCAAAGGCCATGGTTACAAAACAGATTTTTCTTGAATAAATGAGTAAATAAATAAACACATTCTACCTTCTGCCTTGAGGGAGGTGTCATGTCTCACACTGAGCTATGCCTCCAGGAATGTTTTCTTGCTTTTAATTTATATGCTTGGAAATATCGGTAACAACACTGGTCACATGGCTGAGTATAGTAAATAAGTTAATTGATTTTCTCTTGTTGCAAAAGATATTGATAGATTGAAATTTCACCTCTAGGGCAGCTACGGGAAACATGTGTTCTGGTGTCTGTTTCATCTTGAGTCGAGTGAGATTGCCAGGGGTCTTAGAGCTTTAGGGCTCTGTAATAAAACATTAGCTTAACCCACTTGCCAAGTAGGGGGTTGTTTTCCTTTCTTGATTTCTTTCTTTCTGAACAATCAATAACCAATATAAGCTCTAGATTAAGCCCTTCAAAAGTAAGAACCCTGGTGAAATCTAAGCGTTTATTGTTATGATCCTAAGTAAGGCCTGGAAAGTCTCATTTATTTCCATACCCCAGTGCCAACCTAGTAGTTAATGCATAGTAGATACTTAAAATGTATTTATTTCATAAATGAAATTGCTTTTAAGGAAATAAAGGGAAGGAAATTTATGAAATCTACAGTGTAATTTTGTGACAGTATGGCTTTGAAGCTACAAAGTACAGAGGAAAGATGAAAAAGTAATAATTTGTATAATCTGGATAGAATTACACATTTGAAGAAAGCATTCTTCACATGTTATACAGTATTATTTACATAGCACTAATTGAGCCCTTATTGTGTAACAGGTGCTTTAAATACCATTGCGTCTAATCCTGACAACAAATCTTGAAATGTCATTATAATGCCTATTTTACAGATGGGAAAAAAGAAAGCTTAGAGGGGCTAAATGATTTGCCCAAGGCCTCAGACTAGCTAGTTTTGGTCCCCTCATTAAAATGTGAGCTTCATGTGGGCAGCATCTCTGGCACCAAGTACAGTTCCTGGCATATAGTAGTTGCTAAATAAATATTTATTGAAGAATGAACCAGATCTGGCTGACTCCAAAGCCTTCGCTCTTCATGATATCACCTGCTACTCTGTAAATGGTCTTTAGAAGTATGGGAGAGAGCAGCACATCTCTTTACACCCATGAGGAACTGAGGCCCAAAGAAATGAAGTTAATTTTCCTACATCTGACAGGGGTGGACTAGGACAGGTAAGGACTAGAAATCAAGGTTTCTGATACCTAGTAGTTTATTTTGGTGGGTCTGCATGGGTCCCTTGAGGCAGAGACAAATTATAGCCACTTCTTTTCCTCGGGAAAATTCAGGGGGCCTGCCTGGAGAGAAACAGTTAAGAAAGGATTACATCCAAGACTTTCCACCTAAAAACCAAAGGCAACTTGATGCTGGAGGACAGTTTTGTCCTCTGGTAGAAGGGTAGACAATTTGGGGCTACTTTCTTATTCACAACACCGGAATCTGATGTTTTGAGATAGGGCTGGTCTTGTGGTGAAGTCTAATCGGCAGCTGCAACTTGATAGTAGCTACTTCATCACCAAGCTGTATTTCTCCTAATCACGTCACTTAAAATAGTCATGAGCCTTGAACTTTTTTTTTTTTTTTTGAGACAGAGTCTCACTTTGTTGCCCAGGCTACAGTGAGTGCCGTGGCATCAGCCTAGCTCACAGCAACCTCAAACTCCTGGGCTCAAGCGTCCTACTGCCTCAGCCTCCCGAGTAGCTGGGACTACAGGCATGCGCCACCATGCCAGGCTAATTTTTTCTGTATATATTTTTAGTTGGTCAATTAATTTCTTTCTATTTTTAGTAGAGACGGGGTCTCGCTGAGGCTGGTTTCGAACTCCTGACCTTGAGCGATCCACCCGCCTCAGCCTCCCAGAGTGCTAGGATTACAGGCGTGAGCCACCACGCCCGGCTGAGCCTTGAACTTTTTAAGGAAGAGATATGTGTTAAATTAAACATCTTAAGGTTATCCAGACATCTTATATATTTTTTGCTGAATAGCCTTTTTTCTTCTCTTTTTTCATTTTATCTTTAATATCACAGACAATGGCTATGCATACCCTACTGTTACTATAAGTTAGTAGCTATGGTGACTCATATGTCTATTCGTTTAAGTACCCAATTAGGTATGTCCCTGTGCTAGGTATACAGTAAAATAAGTAAGTAAATAAAATACATAAGTAAATAAGTAAAAGTTTACAATATTTCCCACAGCATTTAGGAGATCATATAAAAGTGACCAAACATACACCAGGCTCACAGACAACCAAATAAACCTACTATCTGATATAATGGACAATGACGTAGTTACAGCTACACAGGTCAAGGAACTAGACCATCTCAATGTCATTCCTTCCTTGCTTACAAGTTCTCTATCCTTCCTCTTTCTTTTTCCTTTTTGCCTGCTAATCTTCACAAAGGATGGAAATCTGAGTGAAGATTAAGCAGAGCCTGTTCTGGTTACATCCACCTCAGGAATCCCCCAAACCTCAGCTTCTGGCAACAGCTTGCAGAAAAGCCAAACATACTGTTCCTGGTCGGGAAAGGAGTCGTCAACCTCATCAGCAGCTCATGTGCTGACAAGGCTCCAACAAAGGAGATTATGTGCGGCCATGAGAGCCACACGGATATGCCTTCTGCAGCTGACACGTCTGCCCCTTCCTGAATTCTCACACTGTGTCTGGTGTATGCCCTGGCAAAACTCACTCCACAGACACTGCAGAGTACCAGAGCCGTGTTTTCCTTGGCTATTGTTCCTCTCCTCGTCTCCACACTTAAGAACGCCACCCTGCACAGTGGAACACTTGGCAAGGAAAGAAAGCAATCCAGCCTGGATGCTGGGGACTGCTCCAGTCAGCAGGAGGAACCCGGGACTGTCTCTTGCCCTTCTCTCTCCTCCTCAGTGCACTTCTGCTCCCTGCTAATTTTTCCATCTTATACATCTTTTATTGTTTTCTAAATATAGGCATGCTAAAGCCTCAGTGGAAAGACCATCTATTGAAGCCAGAGTGATAGCGAGTAATGTGCCCAGCAGGCAAATCGCAAAACAAATAGAGGGTGCACTCAGCACTTTTTCTTCTGCTGCACAAAAGAACCCAAATAAGGCTCCTGGAAACATGAGTTGAGTAATCAAATCTTTTTCCTGGATGTACAACAGCACAGCTTTGGGAGATAACGAATTCAGCTTGTGTAACCGTACACCCGTCTAGAGGAGGAAAGGGAAGCACAAAAAGAGAGAAAAGGAGAGCGGGCCAAACTTTGAACGGCTTGCCCTCCTTCTGCACCTGCCACGACTTGCAAGCAGAATAGCAGTTCCCAGCTGGCCACTTGTCCTGAATTCTGAGACCCCAGGACACCCATTGCCCTTGGAATTAAAGAATTACAAATGGAATTTTTGCACCTGCAAGTTAAAAAAAAATAAAAAGATAGTGAGAGAACTTGGAAAGGATCCCTTGAAACGTTTCTATCACCCTTGTCAGGCTGTGTTTACTGCCCCCGGTGAATGCTAACCAGACACATAAGGAAGGACTCTTGAGGACCATTTAGCTGTTTCACTGAAATTAATTTTGGTTCCTACAGATTAACCATAAAGACATGCACCGGCTGCAGGTGTGCCAAAGCCAGCATTAGGAGAAAACCCAGCAAATTTTGCAGAGATGGTTAATGACTCCTGCAAAATTAATTTAAATTGAAATAGGATAAGAACATATGGAAAAAATCAATCATTCTCCATTTTGAATGAATATTATTTTAGCATGCATAGATTTCTGATATAATTTTCTTCCTTTCCCTTAAGGGTTGAGATGTACTGAAACACTAAGTCTTTTTGTAAAAGAGAAAAATTTTTTCCCCCAGGAAAGAGGAGAAATGTGTTTCATAAATCTTTTTCCTTGTCTAATGCTGAAACATACATCTGGGGGTCCACAGACACTGCTAAAAGCCCTCCCAGAAAACACAACTCCACTCTTGGGGTAATTATGCTTTCCTAGTGTCTGGACACTGGGTCTAGCTTCCATTTAGAACAAGATCTGGGCCCACTTATTATGCATGTCCACATTAACTGGACCAGTTATGGAATTTAAATGTGGAATGAGGAGAAAGCACAGAGGCAATGGCAATAGAATAGAATTATAAAAGAAAAGTATTTCTCAAGTGCTTGGAAGGAAATAAGTACATTAACAAAAATCCCATAGCCACATGTTCATACTCTTGTACTCCCATTCCATGTGCAAAGCCATGTCCAAAGTTTGGCTCTAGTTTTCTCCCCAGGGGAATAAAACAGAGGCAGGCACACACATCTTAAAGGATGGGTTCCCAAGGCATGAGTTACACCAATGCAGCTGCTTATACTCCACTGAAATTCTTCTAATGCTACTTATAGTTTATTTACCTAAGTTATTTATACTTTGTTCCAGAAAATGTTTAAGGTAACATTACTGATATAAATCTTCATACACATCAGCTACAGTTATCAAATAAGTGTCTAGTATTTATTTGTTCTTTATTCAACAAATACAGATTAAGGTTTTGCTTGTTTTAGGCACAGGGCAGAAGAGGATACAAAGCAGAACAAAGATTAGTCTCCCAATTCTTGAGGATCATACAATTTAGGGGTGAAACTGACACACAAACCCCTAAATATAAACATAGCAACATTGTTCATGCAAAAATCATCTCATTTTCCCCCTCTCTTTTTCACTTTGGATTTTCACATATATTTATTGGATATCTATCACGTACCAGGTAGTATGCTAGGAATTGGAGATATAAATTTGGATATAAAAATCCAAAGAAGAATTTCAAAACAACATTCCACAATAGTAGGGACAGCAGGAAGAAAGTGAGAAGAGATCTATTTGTAATACTTGTGCCAATGGCGATGGAGCAGAGAATTGAGAAAATAACCAAAAAAAAAAAAAAAAAAATCATTCCTCTGTGGTTTGGGAAGAGATCCTAAATTTTGTGGAGAGCAGGGGAATAGGGAGTGGTGAGGAACTAATGACTGTCTAAGTCAGCTTTTCTCAGGCTAATGTTACAACTAATTCCTGTTCCCTGAGCATTCTTCATCTGGGGAGTGAGGGGCTGGTGGGGAGGATTAAACCCAGATTCCAGCAGTCGGGGTTCAAACATTAATTGTGCAAAATCCACAAAAGAAGTCACCTGGAATTGGCTGTATAAATAATAAAAAGTAGGGAAAGAAAGGGGACATGAGATAGCCAGAAAAGGAAAGCTCGAGGACAATAAAATAGAAGATGAAATCAGATGGTAACAGACCAAAAGGGTAATATCCTTCCTCTGGTCTTGCTGACGAGCATCCTGGTTTAAATCCTTAGCCAATTAATTGACATGATCATTAGTTTCTTAGAGCTCCATCTGCTGAGTTAATCCCTGGAGGGCCATGACTGGGTTCTGGTCATCCGTATCTCCAACCCTCAGCACAGTGCCTGGCCAAGAATTGGCCTTCAGTAAGTGTTATTTAAATAGATAAAAAAAAAAAAAAGTGAATCAAGTGAAAGAGAGGATAGACATAAACATGCACATGTACGAAAGGTCCTCAAAAAGTTCATGGAAAATGTATATTATGAAAAACTACACATGGATTTCAAAAATTTTTTTGCACCAAAATACTCGTAAACTCATGCTAACTTGTTATAACATGTTGGAACAGGATCTAGTTTGAGGCACTAACAGGAATAAGACATCAGTTTGAAAAGAGCCCCTATCAGAGCAACATGAATTCTGCTAAAATGGAAGCAAGAACAAACACCAAATTTATGGTGAAGTTTGAGTGCAGGAATGGTGAAATTATTGATGCTTTATGAAAAGTTTATGGGGACAATGCCCCAAAGAAATCAGAAGTTTACAAATGGGTAACTCATTTTAAGAAGGGACGAGACAGTGTTAAAGACAAAGCCCAAATTGGCAGACCTTTCACATCAATTTGCAAGGAAAAAATGAATCTCACTCATGTCTTCATTGAAAAGGATAAATGATTAACAGCAGAAACAGTAGCCAACGTCACAGACATCTCAACTAGTTCAGCTTGCTCAATTGTGACTGAAAAATTAAAGTTTAGCAAAATTCCCATTTCATGGGTGCCAAAACTGTTGGGCCCAGATCAGCTGCAGACAAGAGCAGAGCTTTCAATGGAAATTTTAAAGAAGTGGGATCAAGATTCTCAAGCATTTCTTCGAAGAACTGTAACAGGAGATAGAACATGGCTTTACCAGTAAGATACTGAAGACAAAGCACAATCAAAGCAGGGGCTACCAAGAGGTGGAAGTGGTCCAGTCAAAGCAAAAGTGGACCAATTAAGATCAAAGATTATGGTAACAGCTTTTTGGGGGATATGCAAGGCATTTTGCTTGTTGACTTTCTGGAAGGCCAAAGAACAATAACATCCACTTATTATGAGAGTGCTTTGAGAAAGTTACCCAAAACTTTAGCAGAAAAATACCTGGGAAAGTTTCACCAGAGAGTCCTTCTCCACCACGACAATGCTCCTGCTCATTCCTCTCATCAAACAAGGACAATTTTGCAAGAGTTTCAATGGGAAATGATTACAGTCCTGGTCTGGTTCCTTCTGACTTCTTTTTGTTTCCTAATCTTAAAAAATCTTTAAAAGCACCCATTTTTCTTCAGTTAATAATGTAAAAACAACTGCATTGACATGGTTAAATTCCCAGGACTCTCAGTTTTTTAGGGATGGACTAAATGGCTGGTATCATCACTTACAAAAGTGTCTTGACCTTGAGGGAGCTTATGCCTCTAGTCCCAGGTACTTAGGAGGCTGAGGCAGGAGGATTGCTTGAGCCCAGGAGTTTGAGGCTGCAGTGAGCTAGGATGTCAAAATCTGATGCATATTTTACACTTGCTACATATCTCAATTGAAACTCATGACATTTCAAGTGTTCAATACCCACATGTAGCTTGTGGCTACCATATTGAACTGTGTAGTTCTGGATACTGTTTTAGGACGGGAGATACAGAGATGCAACATACTGTCTCTATCATCTTGGAGTTAATGGTACAGTAAGAAATATCAACATGCAAGCCTTTACAAAACAATGTAGTAAATGAGTAATTAGTGTTGTGTACAAGATGCTGTGGGAATAGAACTCCTTCCACCAGTAAGTAGGGTTTAGAAAGCAATAATAGGTAACACTTGAGTGGATCCTGAGTGCTAAAGGATTCTGCCAAGAAAACAAGAGGGTGGAGAGGGCAATGCAAGCAGAGAGAATCTTCACCTTTCCATCAGCTCTAGCTATATCAGCTCTTCTCTGACTATACACCTGAGACAGATATCCTGCCCATCTCATGGGTGCACTTGGATCTCCCTAGTTATTTTGGTTCAGGCTTGAATGGACTTCTGTAGTTTTAGCACAGGCTCTAGGAATAGAAGTTTTCAAAGGAAACTCAACTAGGGAATAAGAGGGAGGTGGTGGTGAGATATGCATGTGGGGAGACTGCCTATAAACAGACGCATTGAGAGAACATGTTTGGATCCATTTTCCTAAGGTAACGTAACTCTGCCTGCTGACGGGCTTTATTGGTTCAGGCTCCTCAGGCACAAAGCCCAGCCTTATTTTCCTCACCTAATCTGTTTCTTTTGCTATTTAAAAAGCATTGTCACTGGCCAGGTATTAAAGCCCATTTATTCCTATCCTTTGGCGACATTTTTGTTATTGTTTTTCATCTTTTTCCCTTAAATGAGCCCCATTGCTCTAATGGTCCTGAAGACTTAAGGAGCCGCATCAACACCCCTCTGGTTTGTCTGTCTTGTATGAAAATCCCACTACTTTTAGTCAAATATGTCTGTCTTTTCCCATTTCAAAATTCAGACACCCTATAGGATAGCTCAAGAAATCCTTATTTTTGTCTGAGAGGCACTGCTGGTTCTCTGCTCTTTGAAAGGAGGATATAACTTAAGCGATCCAAGACCAGGTAATGGTCACATCCTTCCTGCTTCAGTTTACCTTCTCAGCATACTTTGAAGATATTTTTGGAAGACTCACCCCTCTCTCCTAAATCCCCCCAAATTCAGTTTCCTAACATAAAAGTACTTCACATGTATCATAATAACAAAATAGAGCTGCCCTCCTTTCAAGCCTACGGCCTCCTGTGAGGTTCCTCTGACCCTGTTTAGGAAGTAATCAAATTCCCTACAGATCTCTCTGGGTAACCCCATAGTACTTAATAGCTGGTGAGGATTTTTAAGGATACTCAAGCAGTAATGGGAGAGGAAAGGAGGATAACTATTCTTAGATACTAAAAGAGAAGTGTGCACTTAACTCAGACAAACATTCTGGCGCCTTTCTGTATGAGCAGAATTCTGATTTCCAGGAGGTTGGAGAGCTATGGCTAACTGTTTACATCCTTTGTCTGCAGCAGTCAGATGGTATACACTGTAGTCTTATTTTCCTTGTCTCCTTCTTAAATCAACCATAAATCATTTTCAATGCCGAGCTTTCCGCAAAAATTCCCTGTGGTTTCTCTTAGTCTCTCCCTCCAACCCTCACATTGTGATCCCCGTTGGCAATAATGTCAGCATCTGTTCTCCATACCAGCACTATTTGCAAATACTTTAAGACCAAGTCCTTGATTAGTACTCAAAAGTTCAACTTCTGTTTTCTCAGAGCCAAAACACATACTGTGTTATCCAGTTTAAATAGTTTCCAATCCTCATCTGGGCAGCAGGCTTCATCAGTTCCTCCCATTACTCATATTATTTTTTTTATTGCTTTTTATCCTTTTCTTTCAAATCACTCACTGTAGAGATGATTAACTTTGTCTTGAACATTGCTAACTTTGCCATTCTGAGCTGTGCCTCATTCCCTCCTTAAGGATCTCTTCCACCCATGATATTGTGGACTCTAAGATGTTCCTTCACTGCCAAAAGCAATTTGTTGATGCCACCCTTTTGTTTTCCCTCTGCATGCTCTAAATTAGATCTCAGTATGCCAGGAATTAGGTAACGATTGTCCATTAAAAAAAATTACTCTTAAAGATAAATTTCTATGGTTTACAATTTCTTTCATCTCTCTGGCTTAAAACATCCATGATTTTGTTTGTTTGCAACGTATGTGTGTGTGTACATGGTTTGGTTTTGGTTTTGTAAGTGTGTGTATGTATGTGGTTTGATTTTGCTTTGGTTTTATTTATTTGTTATTTTTCTAAATGACTTGGTTGAACAGTTCTTCAACAGAGCTGAGTGTGCCATTCTGAGACCTGTTAGGCAATCAACATTTTTTTTTTCTTTTTTGAGACAGGGTCTCACTCTGTCACCCAGAATGGAGTGCAGTGGCCTCTGGCCTCATCAGATAGCTCATTGCAACCTCAAACTCCTGGCCTCAAGCGATCCTCCCGCCGCGGCCTCCCAGAGTGCTAGGATTACAGGTGTGAGCCACCTCAACCAGCCACAGTCAACGTTTTTATGGGCTGCCTCTTTTTCATAGACACTGTGTTTCTGGGCTTGTGAGAAAATGCATACTCATATGATTGTATGTGCATGACTAAAACATATGCACAAAACTAATACAGAAATGAAAACAACAAATTGAGGAAGTTACTTTACCAAACCCAGCAGACCAAAGAATCACATTTGTATTGTATAAGTTATTCAACTTAATCATATCTAAGTTAATCAAAGATATTTATGCATTTTATAAGGACTAGAGTAAATCATAAATTGTAAAGAAAATCACTAATATCCTGATACAACTACCAGTACTAACAATTTTAAAGGTTTTCCATTTATCAGGTACTATTCTATATCCTTTACACTGAGAAATCCATTTAGTCCTTACAACTCTATAACATAGGTACTATTATTATCCTGTTTATAGATGAGAAAACCAAGCCACAAAGAGATTAAGTGACTCACCCATGGTTTCACAGTTAGATAAATGGAAAAAGGCACAACCAGACAATTCACAGAAGATAAAATGTATTCTTAAATGGAAAAATGTTCAAGATTGCCAGTAATCAAAGAAATGTAAATTAAAACATTAAGAATCATTTCATACCACACCTTTGGGGAGGCTTAATTAAAGTGTCACTCTCAGATATGGTAGCAACACTGTAAATCAGTATAAGCTTTTTTGGAATACCATTTCTAATACTTACAATGGTAAAGAGGCTCCCTTTAACACAGTAATCACACTCCTAGAAATTTATTCTTAGAAAATTATTCAAAAGAAAAAGCCATATGAATAAAAAAATTGCTGCAGTATTCTTTATGTTATCAAATATTGAAAGCAGTCTAAAGTTCCAAATATAGGGACTATTTAAGTAAATTATGGTACATCGATGAAATGGAATACCATGTAGCCATTTAAACTATAATTATGAGTAATAATGGTAATATTAAAAAGTTATATAATGTCAAATGAAGCAGGCCAAATATAAAATTTTACCTATTTTATAATTGCAACTATGTAAAATTATGTGTACATATGTTCAAGGACCAGAATGGAACATAAAATGAAAATGCTTGAGATGTCAGATGGCATAATTTTAAGTCCCTTTCTTTCCTATTTTTAATTATCTTTATTTTTGTTGTTTTCCATATGATGGCAAAATCAAGAGTTGGGAAAAAATAGAAGATGCTGCTTCTACCTTTTGGTAATACATAATTTAGCTGGGCATTCAGAGAATCATTGACTTTTAGAGCTGGAAGGGACTTTATCTGGCTCTTTGTGCAATTTCCTAATTTTATAGGAATTAAAATTTTCAATAACACATATTTAAATAGGAGCCAGAATTTACAACTCCAAAAATGACTTGCAATCATTTAGGGTACATTTCTTGCAGATAAATTAAGTTGCTAGGACCCTATCTTGAAATGCATTGTGTTGATTAAAATGACTATTTTAACTCAATTCTACTTTCTTATCTGCACTATCAACTGCCTCATTTCCCCACCTGAAATAAGCTTTATGCCAAAGCAAGAGCCCTGCCTAGTTCTTGAATGTATTGTATGCATCATGCATATTTTTGGCATTTCAAAACAATGTCAAAATATTTATAAAGAAGATGAATATTTCAATAACAATGGGAAAGCTGCTAGTCATTTACCAGTGATAGAAACAGCAGGAATTCAATTAAGATTTGATAAACCAATTAAATTGAATGTTACTTTCAACATTAAAAAATGTTTTGTAACACTGACGAAAATATCTATTTTAAACCTCTTAAAAACTAGTTTCTGGGAGAAAAATGAAGAATATGAGTGAACATACAAATGTTTATGCAGCCTTACAGACAGGCTGTCATTGACTCACCTGTGGCCACAAAAAGAAAAGCATGTCCTCAGGAAAAGTGAGACCCATCTGGCAGGTGAGGCTCTCTACTCTTAAACCCACTTTAGATTGTGATATATTCTGGCTGGGCTCTCTGAAAGGACAGATGAAAATGAAAAAAACATGGGAAGATGCTAAAAAGATTTGGAAGTTGCAGATTGGTGGGGATATCTAAGTTGTTCCAGTTGGTAGCGGGGGTAGTATGTCAAGGCCACAAGGCTGATTCCCAGTGAGCATGTAAAAGCATTATGTGCTCACTGTGGGGATTCAAACATGCCTGGGCATGTGGCTTTAGCACAGTGAGTCTCTGGGGGTGTCAACCAAACATAAGACCAGCAACTAAGACAAGGTGATGTTGATGGCTGGTCTTGTCAGTGCTCTGCACCTGTGCCTTGGCAGCAGTGCCAGCTTTGGGCACTGGGACAGGAGAATGACCTTCTCACTGGGCATGGTTGGAAGCCCTGGACACCATTTATTAGAGGTTAAAAGAGCTGTTGAGACATCCTAGGGACAAAAGAAATAGAAAATAAGAGAAAAATGAAGAATCAGAGAGGAAGACTTTTTTTTTTTTTTTAGATAGGGCCTTGCTCTGTCATCATCATAGCTCGCTGCAGCTTCAAACTCCTGGGCTCAGGGGATCCTGCTGTCCCAGCCCCCTGAGTAGCTGGGACTGCAGGTGCATGTCACCATGCCCAGCTCATTTTTAAAATTTTTTATAGAGAAGAGGTCTTACTATGTTGCCAAGGCTGGTCAAGAACTCCTGGCCTCAACTGATCCTCCCACCTTGCCTTGTCCTCCCAAAGTCTGGGATTACAGGTGTGAGCTACTGAGCCCAGCCTTAAGGGAGAAATTGCTTCTACATGCAATCTGTAGTTTCATGTTAATAGGATGTGATATCGTGAAATATGTATTTGGCTTTTGTCCCTGTTTCCTGGCATACAACACCTAACATCCTTGAAATCTCCAAAGTGCTATCTTTTTGTATGCTAATTCCAGGATGGGGCTGGTCACTGGAAAGATAAGGCATGATCAGAGAGTTGGGACTTTCAGCCCCACCCCTCCAACCTCCAGGAAGAAGAAAGGGGCTGAAGATTAAGTTGATCACCAATGGCCAATGGTTTAATCAATCATGCTTACATAATGAAGCCTCCATAAAAACTCGAGAGGACAGGGTTCAGGGAGCTCCTGGATAGCTGAACATGTGGAGGTTCCTGGAGGGTGGCACCCCTGGGAGGGCATGAAAACTCTACACCCCTTCCCTATACCTCGCCTTATGCATCTCTTCATCCATATCCTTTGTAATATCCTTTATAATGAACCAGTGAACATACATAAACGTTTTCCTGAGTTCTGTGAGCCACTCTAGCAAATTAATCAAACCTGAAGAGGGGATTGTGGGAACCTCAACTTGAAGCTGGTTGGTTAGAAGTTCCAGAGGCTCAGACTTCTGACTGGTGGGAAGGGAAGGAGGGGGTCAGTCTTGGGGACTGAGCCCTCAATCTGTGGGACCCAATGCTATTTCCAGGTAGATAGTCTCAGTATTTCATTAAAGGATGCCCAACTGGTGTCTGATGCTTGGTGTGTGGGGAAAACCCCCCACATTTGGTCACAGAAGTCTTGTGATAATACTGAAAGTTCGGCAGTTGTCCCCAAGGCTGCATCAGAAGAACAAGGACAAGTAGTTTGAGGAAAAGGAAAGAAATGTTTATTAATTTGCCAGCAAATGAGGAAGATGTCATATTCTCATGTTAAAAGACCATAGTCCTCTCCAAGCAGAAATACATAGCTTTTAAAGGGAGTTTTCAGCTTTGGGCTATTGGTAACTATAACTCTCTGATGAAGACCAGAAAATGGTGAAGACTGGACAATTCCATCGAGCCATATCCTGTGGTACAAAAAAACCAAAGAACACTCCCCTGCCCTTCTGATTGATTACTGGCCTCAGGCAGGAATGTAGGTTTTAATTCCCAAAAAAAGTGTGTGTGTGTGTGTGGTGGGGGGTGTTAAAGAGACAGCTTGTAACATTTTACCCTTTTTCAGGCCCTTACTTCTGTTATATTCTGTGTTTATTGTTGTTGTGGGAAAACAGAGTAAAAGCAGCATTTGGGAGTTTTTTCTAGTCATATATTTGAGTTAAGGCCTACTCAAATTTAATAATCTGACTCTGCTTTTTACAAATCTAAACCAGCTCATAATCCATGGGATTCTCCATGATATTTTCCTTTAAGTCATAATCCAGTGGTTTTCAACCCTGGCTAAACATTAAAATTTCTCAGAGAATAACAAACAAACAAACACCAATGCCTAGGTTGATAAAATCAGAATCTAGCAGTAGGACTCAGGAATCAGATGTTTAAAAAGCTTTCTATGATCTTCTAATGAACAGCCAAGGTAGAGATCTATTGTTCCAACAAGAACAGTCAGAAGCTTTCTGGAACAGTTCTAATTTTAATGTGCATACCAATCGCCCAGTGATCTTGTGAAAATGCAGATCCTGATTTGGTAGGTCTGGGTTAGGGCCTGTGATGCTGAATTGCTAACAACCTCTCCTAGTGATGCTGATGGTACTAATCTGCAAACCACCTTTGAGTATAAAAAGAATCTAGGAAAATTAAGAAGATGATTAATTCCAGAAGAGAGTGGGCAGAGGTAAGTAACAAAATAATAAAATTTTTTATAAAGAGGGCAAAACAGAGAGTGTATATGGTCTCTTTTCATATGATCAATTTTTTTTAACTTGATCACTGCTATGATTAAAATGTTTGTATTCCCCTAAAATTCATATGTTGAAATCCTAACCTCCAAATCAATGGTATAGAAAGTGGGCCTTTGGGAGGTAATTAGGTCATGTGGGCTAATAGGATGAGTGCCCCTTTGAAAGAGTCCTGAGGGAGCTCATTCATCCCTCACACAAGGTGAGAACACAGGGAGAAGATGCCATCTATGGAGTGGGCCCTCATGAGACACTGTATCTGCTGGTACCTTGTTCTTGGACTTCCCAGCCTCCAGAACTATGAGAAATAAATTTCTGTTATTATGAGCCACCCAATTAATGGTATTTTGTTATAGCAGCCCAAATGGACTAAAATAGTCACCTAATCTAAATATTCTTTAAGGTCAAAGAAATCCTGAAATTGGTAGCATGGAGCTGTCTGCATTGCTACCTCTCAGGCTTGCTGTATGTGACTTGTAGTCATATCATATTAGTTCAGAGGGCCTGCTGCAAGTGACATTCTCTAGGACCAAGTTTTAGGTCGTGGAGTTGGAGGTGACATTTGGATTGAAATAATAGGGAGGCTGAGGTAATAGGTAATAAGAGAAGCATGAACTCTGAAGGGAGATGCAAGATCAGAAAAAAGGAAATAATTTCTTTGGTCAGAAGAGGCTGGAGAGCTGGAAAAAATAAATAGTGCCTAAAATGCCAAACTCAGGCGCTCAACAAATGCTGGAGTTCTTCTCCTATGTTGTGCCAGGAACACTGTGTGGGGAGGTCATGTGTTACTTTCTGGCCATATATATCCCTTTTTTAGCTCCCACTTATATGCGAGAACATGTGGTATTTGTTTTTCCATTCCTGAGATATGTCACTTAGGATAATGGTCCTAAGTGACCTAACTTCAATCCAAGTTGCTGCAAAAGATATTACTTCATTCCTTTTTGTGGCTGAGTAGTACTCCATGGCACGTATATACCACATTTTCTTAATCCACTCATCAAGTGATGGACACTTATGTTGATTCCACATCTTTGCAATTGTGAATTGTGCTGCAATAAACATTTAGGCATAGGTGTCTTCTTGATATAATGACTTCATGTCCTTTTGGTAGACACCCAGTATTGGCATTGCTGGATCAAATGGTAGGTCTACTTTTAATTTTTTGAGGAATCTCCAAAATCTTCTGTTTTCCATAGAGGTTGTACTAATTTATAGTCCTACTAACAGCATATAGGCATTCCTTTTCACCTCATTCATGCTTCATAAGCCAATCTCCTCTGGAAACACCCTCATAGACACATCCAGAAATAATGCTTTATCAGCTATCTAGGTATCCCTTAATCCAGTTAAGTTGACGTCTAAAATTAACCATCACACTATCCTTTGTAAAAAAAAAATCTATTAATGATATTAATCACCACTCATTAAGCACCAATCATCAATCATCCCCAGGCATTATTCTAGCACTTGATGTGCACTATATTCAGTTTTTGCAACAATCTTCAGGTAAGCATTCTCTCCGTTTTATAGTTGAGGGAATCGGAGGTTTTAAGTGTCTTGCTTAAGGTCACACAACCAGCAATAGTGAAGCTAGAGCTGATATCCAAAGTGGGTCCTGTGTTTCTTTTCTGAGAACCCTTTTTACCTAGGAACGATCATTCTTATCGTCTAGCATGCTTTTATTTTAGGGTAAATAAGTAAATAAATAAAAGGAAAAATAACCATCAGGACCCTTGGTGAGAGCTAGGTGGTAAGGTATGGTTCTGTGTGCTTAACACAGCCAATTAATAACACAGCCAATTAATAACACAGCCAATTAATAACACAGCCAATTGTATGAAAAGCAACTGAACACGTGGACCAAAGCAACCAGGGAAAAGCAACTCAACACCTGAACCAAATATTTCCTAAGTGCAAGAGCCCAGGTCCCAGCACTGCATATCCCAAGGTGAAGAGAGACAACGAAGTTCAGGAGGCAAAGCAGAACAAATACCATGATGTAGATTTTTAATCTAATCCCTGTGGTCTAGAACAGATCAGCTCAAACTGTGGGTGGGTTCTGTTCTGTAAACTGTTTTATTACCAGTCTGTGACAAGGTAATGAAACGGAGTAATTTCACATCTATTGAATCTAATAAAAATCTCGAGCTTGTATTTGTTTATCTTTACTTCTTCCTATTCATCCCCTCACTCCCACAATCTAGAACAGAGCCTGACAAGTAGCTGAATGATGTAGCTGGTACTCCCTGGCTGGCTGGAGGGTAATAAGGAGGGATTGTGGGCAAGGGCAGAGACCAGGAAACACAATGGCAAGAACTGGAGTATATCTTCATTTTTTTTATTTTCTAGTAATTCATCTTTACTGTGCTTTAGAAAAGTGTTGGTCTGTGACAGGCTGGAAATTTAAACTAAAAGCAACAATTGGTCTTTTACCTCAGATAGTTCAAGAAGCACTGGTCTAGAGCCAGATATTCATATAGAGTCAGTGCAGAAATGGTGTTAGGTAGAGTTGCTAGACCCCCTGGCCATTTATTTAGCAGCCTAGGAAAGATGTGAATGTAGTTGGGTTCCCAGAATAAGTCACTGGTTTTAACTTTGGAAATTCCTTTTGTTTGCAGTTCCCAGCATTCTAATCATGTACTGTGTCAACCTATTCCCTGCAGATTCCATCTATCATGAAGGCAAATGTTTGCAGACCAGAAAAGCTGCCTTGGGCTTGTAGGTAAATGTTGAAGAACCACTGACAGTGAATCTTTCTGAGCAGACTACTACTCAGCAAGTGACAAAGGGACAAAGTAGAGTTCACTCCACACTGCTCTAGCCTTGGTATATGTGGAATAACTTTGCTCAGCACTTATAGATGGCTTAAGTAATTCCCACCCCTGTTATTTCTTGCCATGTGGAGGAACAGCAACTGACAAAAGACTCCTTAGTACCACCCTCCTCATTTTGGGGGGAAATGGAGAAATGGAGCAAACGTGGGGGATGACTTAAGCCTGTGTAACCTAGCCCTTCTTCACTCTTTCTCTTAGAGGAAAGTATGCCGTAAATGATAAGGAAGACCCTCATCAACCTAATACTAACCTATTACCTGGCTTCTGCAATCATGCTTACCTATTGAATCAGCCACCTGAGACCCTCGGACCACCCCAACCTAATAAAAGTGGGAAAAACCAGGTAGACACGGCTCAGAATTTGGTGGCGAGACCCCTCTGAGCCCGCCGAGGAATAAACCTTGACTCTCCGACTCTCCATGTGTCGCTGGGTTTGTCCTGGGGACCATCCGCTGTAACCCTTGCTGTAACATTTTGGTTCTCTGACCTGGAAACGGACTGCGCTGGCCCCTTGAAGCCACCGTTCAGGGAAGGGACCGTGGCTGGCGGGACCTCAGCTACAGAAGCAAACTGGCGCCAACCGCCATTTTGTGGACTATCTTCACTCCTCAGGAGTTCCCGTGGGCTACAGGGTCCGGACTCGTCGGGACACACCAGAGGGACGGACAAGTCAGATCAGGTCTGGAAGCATTGGACCAGGTAAGGTCCCAGGACCCCTCTGAGTCAGGCCCGTCAGATGATGGAAGAGGAGCTTGGTCACCTCTTGAGTGCAAGGAATTCCCAGGGCTGGAGTGTGTAACCTCTGCCTGTCTGAGTGAGTGAAGAGTGACTGGTTCTACAGATATGGCTACGGAACCTGAGTGGGTCCTCACCTATGGCATAACGGTGATTCACTCCCCTAAAGGGAGTGACTAGGCCCGGGGTTTAAATGGGTACACCTTAGAGTTCGAGACCAGCCTGAGCAAGAGCGAGACCCCGTCTCTACTAAAAAAATAGAAAGAAATTAGCCAGACAACTAAAAATATATAGAAAAAATTAGCCAGGTATGGTGGCACATGTCTGTAGTCCCAGCTATTCAGGAGGCTGAGGCAGAAGGATTGCTTGAGCCCAGGAGTCTGAGGTTGCTGTGAGCTAGGCTGATGCCAGGATACACTAGCTGGGGCAACAGAGTAAGACTCTGTCTCAAAAAAAAAAAAAAAAAAAAAAAAAAAAAAAAAAAAAGACCCTATCTCTACAAAAAAGTTAAAAATAAAAAAATTAGCTGGGGATGGTGGTGCTAACCTATAGTCATAGCTACTGCAGAGGCTGAGGCAGGAGGATCACTTGAGCCCAAGAATTCGAGGTTACAGTGAGCTATGATTGCACTTCACTCCAGCCTGGGCAACAGAGCAAGACTCTGTCTCTGAAAAAAGCAAAGAAAGAAAGAAAGTCCTTGGTTCTGAGGCAGCTTCTAAAGTCTTTTAATTTCCTTTAGTTCAAAGTGCTCAGCATGCCAAAATACCACACTCCAGGATATCGTTTTCTGAGTCCCAATACTTTTACTAGCCATTTTTGTGGTATAGCTGTAATTTAGGTAAGCAGAAAAAAGCTCATGGCCTCTGTAGTCTTCCTATTTCCAAAGCTCAGCTAGGGCTTTTTCTTTGGTTCTTTTTCTGAGCTTAGGCAGGGGACATTTAAGCTTGTAGTTCAGAGATTCAATTACAAGTCATTCTTGCTACAATCTTTCCTGATCTTGCATTTTTCTTAGGGTCACTGGAGCAGTATTTGGCTAATCTGCCTGTGAACACTGCCGACTCCCCCTAAGGCCAGAGCTGCTTGCTTCTGCTGGTAGCCTTTCCTGCTGGTGACTGATTGTGTCCAGCTGAGCTTTAGAGGACTGTCTGACGCTGGATTCCTTCTCACCACATTGACATGGTATGCTTCCTCAATTGGACCTTACCTGTGCCAACAACAGCTTTGTCTTTGTACCACCCTGAATATGATATTTTACTTGCCATATTATAATAGAGATTAAGTCCTTAAGAAAGACAATACCCATGCTTGATGTAGTTAAGATCTTTGTCAGTGTTTTCTACTTTCATTCTACTTATCATTCAACTTTCCCAACCCAAACATCTTTTAATGTAAAAAAAAAAAATGTGTTAATACAGTATAGGCGTTAGGTTTAGAAAGCCTGTCTTTGGAAAGTTACTGACCTCAAAACAAATTATGAATAAATTCCCCAAAGTAGGATGAACTAAGAGTAATTTATACTCATATATAAACACAATTATAGTATAGATACAGCTGCATAACGAGAATAAAATTGAATGTAAATGTGCCAAAAAGAAGAAATCATAAATGTAGAAAACTTACATGAAACAAGAAAATATTTAACTATGTATTAATAATAACAAAAGCTTCATTAACTTGGCAGTCTTGGGAATCTAAAAAGTGAGGCAGCCCAAGCCAAATTCCTTTAGTGTTACAGTTCCTCCTGTACCAGCCCAGGCAATTAGCAATGAAATTGGAGTAGGGGTAAACTCTGCATGTTTTGAGTAGTGTGTCAGACAGGTGAAAAACAGCGAAGAGGTAATTCTTTATTCTTGAGAGCTTCCTTGTACAAATGATTAGCTTCTGCATGCAGTTGGAGAAGACACAACCGAATTAAAATGTCTTTATTTCTTTATTTAGAGACAGGGTCTTACTCTGTTGCCCAGACTAGAGTACAGTGGCATGATCATAGCTCACTGCAGCCTTGACCTCCTGGGCTCAAGTGATCCTCCTGCCTCAGCCTCCCTACTCACTGGGATTACAGGCATGAGCCACCCACCAGCTCCTAAAATGTCTTTTAAGCCCAGCACAAGCCTGAGGCGGGAAGATTGAGCCCAGGAGTTTGAGACCAGCCTGAGCAATACGGTGAGACCCCTGTCTCTAAATAAATAAAAAAAAATTTTTAAGTCTAAGCTATATAACTATACATTAAAGCTTTGAGGAATGGGGAAAAAAAAAATCTATGAGGAAAACATCAGCTTATTTCCCCAGGGAATGAGCCGAACTTCATTCTCATTCCAGCATGGGGCTGCTGGGCACCCGGCTCCTTTCACTCTGGGTAGAAAACAAGTCTCTGAGTTGCTACTGAGCCAAACTTTAAAGGCCAGTCAGGAAATGAGCAGCACTCCCGAATGGGAGAGACTGGATCAATGTTTTTTTCTAAAGTAAACAAAAGATCTGCAAAAGTATTTCCTTGCACTATTTGGCAAGAGAAAGAAGCACCTGGAGAGTGAGTTAGGAAGAGAAAGCATATAAGAAATGGGAGTAAAACAAGGATAGTTATAATGAAGCTTTGTCTCCCTAATCTCCAGAGCCCAGGTGTTCTATTAGGAAACCAAGCTGCAAATGAGGAGACACTCAGAGAGCCGGCTTGATTAAGAATACATTCATGGGAAGGATAAACAATACTTTTCTAAATCCTGAATTTCATCTTTCATTTGGATTTCTAAAAAAAAACTTTGAAAAATATCTTCTAGGAAGTCAAAAGAAAATGTAAATATTAAAATAAAGGAGGGCTGTGAAGGAAGAAGTATGAGCAATGAGAAAAGCAATTATCCTTGGAGGCAGACATTTCTTTCTTGCTTCAGTGCAGCATGTGATGCCGGCAATTTCAGCCATTCTCTTTCAGGTGATTTTCAGTGCGAGTTCCAAATGCTGCTTGGGGGGACGCTGTTTCAGCTCGCCTGAGGGAGCAGGGCACATCTAAAGAGGCAGGGAGAGCTATCACACTCTTCAGCCCAGCATTCTGTTCAGCGGGATAGCCTCAGGAGGAAGACAAGTTACTCTCAGGAGGCAGAAGGTGAGAGAAATGAGGCAGCAATTACATGGTGTTGCTTGTATTAAGTACATAGCAGTAAAAAAAAAAAAAAAAAAAA
>VBSM01001562.1:18016287-18028359 GCA_008086735.1 Cheirogaleus medius
GAGAAGCTTTTTTTTTTTTTTCTGGGGCCCAGGCTCTACTCTACCTGCTGGAGAAAATCAAAGATAAAGACCCAGATCACTAGGATGCCAAGGACACAGCTACTTGGACACTGTCTGTGACTATTTGAAGTCAATGTGTTCCTATTGATTTTTTTCCCTCTTTATGTAAGGTTAACGTGTATTTATTCATTCAGCTGCCTCTAGCTGTTCCTTTCTAAAGGTTAAGTGGTTGTGAAACCACAGGCACTGTAGAATCAAAAGTTGTTTTAAACTTTTGGCCAAGTAGTAGTGCCTGGTAGCTTACCACTGACGAGCTCCAGGGGCACCTGAGGGTGGGCTCTCTGACTATCTGGGGGTTTCAATGGCTCCATACATCTCATGCCAACCTGACTTGCGGGACTTAGGGTCTCTGTGCCCTGAGACACTTGGAGATGATGCTCAAGAGAGCTGTGCTCCGCAGCCTCCTGGGCCTCTCCTGCAGGTGCACTTGCTGTTTCAATTTGATGCTATTTTTCTTACCCTCTGTAGGAACTCACACGCAGAACTATTATTACTTGCTTGTTACTGCATGTTGCTGATTCATACTCAAAGGAAAAAGTAATTTTGTCTTCAACACCTCTTCCCTGTCATTTAAGGCATATGTTAATGAAAGACAGATTTTGGCATCCACTCTCCTCTGTAGCTCTGAGGCCACAATATAGACTCATTACAAATGAAGACCCAACTGTTATTTTACTTCTATTTATATTTATAACTACACTAAAGCCATCTTGCAGGTACTTTTGTGCCTATCAAATCCCAAACCATATTCCAAGAAATGCTCAACATTTCATGCTTGAATTGGTATTAATGTGGCATTAATGTACATACAAGGTTTTAAATAGAGATGTTTTCACTCATATTTTATTACTGACACCTCCTGATTTCACATATTTTAGATTATGCTAGAGCTGAATCCTTTTGAAGACATTTTAAGGGCTTCCCCCCTCCCCTTGCAGTACAGCATGTTTTTTTTTTTAAGTAAGGAGTATGCAAGTGATGAGCACTCTGCGAGGAGGGGTGCCAAGTGGAAGGCTGAAGCCTGGAGCGGGTGGGGCGGAGCAGAACGAGGCATAGGCAGAATGCTGAAAAGAACTGATTGAAAGCTTTTTGCTTTGTCATTCCTCTCGGTTCCTTTCCCCTTCCTTCCCAATTTATAACTTTGGACAAGTGCAACCTATTTATTACACGGAATGACTGGATCTAGAATGTGCCTTAACCTTGAAGGTCATCTGAATCCCTTGCTGTAGTTTTCCGCTTGATTCGAGAGCTCTCTTTCTTCTCTACCACCTTTCCCAGCAGCATCTGAGCCTATCACTTAAACATGCAGCGAGGGGAGTAGAGGTTTTAGAATCAGAAAGTTCTGAGTCTAAATTCTGGCCCTGCCACTTACTAGCTGTGATATCACAGGCAAGTTACCCAACAACTCAGAGCCCCAGTCTCGTCTGCTAAGTATTTATCATAAAAACGAATAGGAGTTTGAGGATTAAATGAAGTAACCTGCATGGTACATAGAACATTTAGCACTCAGAGCTAAATTCAGAATAGCTAAGCGGTTCAATAGTAAGTAGGACCCATGCTTCCTGTCTGACTCCGAGGCAATACTTTTTCTGATACTGTCTTTCTCACAATGTCTCATAAAACCATTGAAAAAATATCTGTTGCTGGAGTACTCTGTGTGCTGCCTTGTAGACTGTAAATGCAGTTGTCAATAACAACACCTCACTTATATTGAATGCTCTAGAATTTACAAGGCACTTTCACAAGTGGGGAAAATCCCCAAGCCAACGTGTAGTCTACCGATGACTAATAGAGGCAGGAAGTAGGAGCAGAGGCTTTGAAAGAGGTCCATTAGCGATGCAAATGTGAAGTTATCTGCGCTTGTGAGGAGCATAATAAACATCCAACCCAATTAGAAGTAACAATGCGTGATATATTCAGGCTTCCGAACTTTCATGAGTTGGAAAACTGTAGAAATATAGCATTAGAGTTTTAGGGCAAGAATTTAACCTGTTTGAAATTTAACAATTCAGATGGTTCCTATGGCTTTATTTTTTGCCCGAAGAGGGCAGTGATTTGCATCTGGGTGAATTTGCATGTACAAACTAGAGTATAGCCATGACTTAGAATTACATAATGGTAGAAACCGGGATTTGTTCACAATTTGGAGACAAAGCATATGGACCTGAGAAAGGCAAAGCAAATAAATTCTCAGAAGTCAATGTTAAATGAGTGTTTCAATACAGACAAATATACCTAATGCAAAACTTTTAATAATAGAAACTGTTATCTTGACTTTCTCACAACCTTCTGAAATAGTTCTTCACGTGTGAGAATTTTCACATTTGGACAGTGCTCAAAAGTAAATTTTAGAAATGGAGAAAAATGGAGGGTGCATTTTTAATATAATATATTTCATTGTTTCTGAATTGTAGGAAGATGAAGGAATATACCTTTTACTGTTAGAAAGAAAATGGTCCTTTTGAAATTCAGCTCTCTCAGAAGATGAATTTTGAAATATCAAATTCTGCCTAACCAACTGGTTCTAGCTTTATGGATGTGAGGGGGAAAATTAGAATTTCATGCAGTTATCAAATATTTTCAAGTAATACCCAAGCAGATACATTTGCTACACTTTATGATTTCTTAACACCTATAGGCAAAATTCCAAATAGGTCTTTCCATTTTCTTTCTCTGCCAAAATCTACATTTCTGTCTAGCAGCAAACCCTAAACAGGAGGTTGATTCAGGTAGGCCAAGAGAGCGAAAGGCTGACCAGACAGGCAGAAGACACTGATGGGAATGGCCCTGGTGCGCAGCCATGTGGAATAGGAGGGCTCTGCTGGCCAGAGCCCAAAAGAGACCAGTTTGTGTCTCACAGTCCAAATTTGGTTGATGTATTTTTGAAGCTTCTAAAGGTTAACTCACATGCTGTAATACATTATAGAAAGACACGAAGCCGAATTTTACTGTGCTAGTCAAGAGGCTGGCTTGAATCTGCTATTTAGAACTGAGAGAGACAGTACAATTTACATGTGTGAGAATGTGAGAATAATTTTACCTTCTGTTGTTTTTAAAACCACCTTGGGCCATGATTTTTAAATTCAGACACAAGGAGATCTTCTGGGGTTCCCATAGCAACATTAACTTATCTAAACTGCCCGTATTGTATGTAATACTTTCATTACTAGTTTGGCTTTTAAATATATTCTTTAGTTATGAAATACAACTGAGTTAGGAGTCTCAGGCAAATTTTAACTTTTACATTTACTGACTTATGCATGTGTAAACGGAAATCTTAATAATTGTCCTTCTGAGGACTTGCTACCAAGGCAAGTTCGTGCAAAAACCTTTATGTGGTCTTCCTTGCCACTGATCTCTGACTTCACTCCATTCTATAGACAACTCCTTTATCAATCTCTCTAAACACATTCATATCACACCATGTCTAGGATAAAACAGAAACAAACCGAACACAGATTGTCCTAGTTCGGAGATAAAAAGTCAAGATACTTGCTGTTCCAGGCTGTCTGTAAGCTAACCCTCTCCCTATCCCTTCTCCACATTTCCTCATCATTAATGTCCCACACCAAAAAGACTGGCCTTCTCTCTGTCTTCTGAGAAGGTATGTTCAAGGCCTAGCCTTAGGCCCTCCTTCCTCCAGAAGCCTGATTCTTCCCCCATTCTTTTTCAGAGCTGATCTCTCTCTTTGGAGCTACTATTTCTATTGCTACCACCACTGTATGATGTGTTGGCTGTGATTGGGCAGCATCTCTCCCCACCTTTTTTGGTAACAGTGTCCTGATTTTCCTTTGAAGAATGTTTTCCATTTCATACATTTTGGTGACACCATCAATTAAGCTGCCCTGCCTCAGCCTGTCAAGAGATGAATCCATGACCAAAGTTGGACCAATCATGTTCTTCCAGAAAATTGAATTTTAAGTGAATTCAAAAAAGGAAAAATAGTAGGAACTGAATTTTTCCAATGGTAGTCCTTTCAAGAGATTGTTCATTTCTTCCAGATTTCTGTGGCTCATAATCAAAGTCCACTAGGAGGTAAGTTCCCTAATTGAGTACTTGATTGTGTATTATCTTAGATTATGATTTAGAGATTTGGGATATGTACATTTTGCTTTGCCAGTTAGATCCTATTTATGCTCCCTGAAGACAGGGTTGATTCTCCATTGACTATATTATTCCATATAATTCAGCACAATATAAGTACTCAGTAAATATTATATAATGAATAAAAAACCAATCTTAAAAACTCTGTTTATACAAGGTACAATTTGCAAGCCAACTTATATCCTTTTTAGGGTAAGGGGGTAAATACATTTTTAACTGCTACAATTTAAGAATTTTCTTAGGTATGATAGTTGTCTTAAAGAGAGCGTACAACAATGTGTACATCTAAGAATAGCCTGAAAATAATGTTAGCATGGGCCATACTTCCCCAATTTTGAGAAAGGAAAGAGAAACTAAAATTGTATTTCAGACATCAGTCTCTGAATTTAAAAGAAAAAAAGGCTGGGTACCAGAGGCTCATGCCTATAATTCCACCACTTTGGGAGGCTGAAGCAGGAGGATCACTTGAGGCCAGAAGTTTGAGGTTGTAGTGAGCTCTGACGACACCACTGCACTCTAGCCAGGGCAATAGTGTGAGACCCCGTCTCAAAAAACCAAACCAAACAAATAAAACAACAACAACAATAAAACCACTTTGGGGAAAACATACAACAACAAAACAAAAAAGAATACATCTTGATCTTAGGCTTGTTACAGCTTTCCCTGGAAACAAGGTGTGCTGCCTCTGTGCTATCAGATGACAATGGGGAGAGTTTGACTGTGTTTGGGAACTGGTTTACTAAGCCTAATATAAAAATAAAGTAGATAATTATTTTTACTTGTAAAAAATAGCAAGCTTTGGTTTCTGAAAAATTTCTGAATTATATCAGTAATTTAATTGAATAATTATAAAATCCAAGGAACAAGCAAAATGATTAGATGTAATAAACCCAAACAAGCTTGGGCATATCAAGTTTTCAAAACACAGAAAAAGGCACACTCTTCCAAATCACTTACACGTGCTTAAAATGTACAAAAGAGCTCACCTATGATAAAACAACAAGAAATATAAATTCCTTTTATTGTCTTTTGAGAAATGAAAGATTTGTAGGAGTCTTTAAATAATATAGTCCTCTGGTTTTACACCTTAACTTAGTACATAGTTCAGTCATGACAAAGGATTGAAAATACCAATTTGGAGCTATTTTGAGTCCAGTGCAATGGTTTCTGGAATTTGCCTTGAACCCACACTCGGTGCATTTTCACTTGTTTTTTCCTATTAACTTGCAAGCGACGATCAACCAGATTTTGCTTTTCATCTAAACCGGCCTTGCAGAACATATTGTGGACTTCCCCTGTGAGACAAAAATGGCAATCAAAGATATGACATGTGACTAGGGATGGGGGGAGGTCAGGAACAATGGAACATTGATGGAATGACTGATGACCTAAATTTCATTTATACCAAGAAACACCCTCTAGTACAACTTGGTGAAGGAAACCTGTGAAACCAAGTGGGTTTCTTCTACTCCACAAAAATACACCAAGTGTAAACAGGCTAACACAGCAGGCATAAACAGATATACGAAACTACTGGTTGTAGTTTTCAATATTTTGAAAGGTGCCCCCTTTCTGAGTTTCTGTTGGTTTACAGAGACTCAAAATGGCAAATTATAAAAGTACTCACATAAATTTGGGGAAATCCTTGAATGCAGGATTCATCTGATACTGTCAGAAATGCTTTTTTAAAATGAGAAATTGATACGAGATAAGTAATTTTCTACAGACTTACGAAATAAAATTCCCTTCTTTGGCTGTAGCATATCATCAATTTTTTTCATATCTAGGCTAACAGTATCTCCAAAATGGAACAGACTACACCTTCATTTGAGTATGAAGGTGAAACAAGTGATTCTTTAAAGCAGTTTTATATGTTTATTTATTTTTTTGAGACAGAGTCTCACTCTTGCCCAGGCTAGAGTGCCGTGGCGTCAGCCTAGCTCACAGCAACCTCAATCTCCTGGGCTCAAGGATCCTTCTGCCTCAGCGTCCTGAGTAGCTGGGACTACAGGCATGTGCCACCATGCCCGGCTAATTTTTTCTATATATTTTTAGTTGGCCAATTAATTTCTTTCTATTTTTAGTAGAGACGGGGTCTCGCTCTTGCTCAGGCTGGTTTTGAACTCCTGATCTTGAGCAATCCACCCGCCTCGGCCTCTCAGAGTGCTAGGATTACAGGCGTGAGCCACCGCGCCGGGTCTTTAAAGCAGTTTTAACTGGAAAAAGATTAAAAGGCAAAAAGGCTATTTTCAAGCTTTTATGTAGAAGAGTTAGTTACAAGCCTGAAAGTATGAAGATATCCAATGTTTAATCAACAATTGAAGCCTCATTTTTATAGCTTTTGAATTATAACCAAAGAGATAATAACCAATGAGAGTATGTACAGCTAATTATTTCCTCTTGTAGATTAGCATACCTTTTGTAAAGAAATATGCTCTGGTACCATCTCCTCGAACATAAAAATTTTCAGATAAACAATGCCCTAAAAAAAAAATTGTGTAAAGAGAAACTTAGTATTACTTAAAACAACAACAACAACATAAAACAAAACCCAACAAAACAACTTGACATGAAATATAAACAAAGCATTCTTTAAAATATATGAAAATAACACCAAACTGAATATATTATTACCCTTTTTGAAACGAAGCTGAGTCTTATCATATCTTCCATAGTCCCGAAATAACAGCATTCCCCCAGGTTTCAGTAATTTGGACAGTCGGTTTACAACACCCTGCATCCTTTGAAAACAAAGTAAGATACCCTGTTTGTGGAAATCTTGTTTTATTATATAAACCAGATTTAACCTTCTTGAAGACAAAATAAGAAAAGCTCGATAAGGCCAAAGAAATCTAAACCACAAACATAAGAGCAATGAAACCAAAAATATTTTGTAAAGAGGAAATAAAAGAATACCAACTTGCTAAATGACCAGATATGAAAGGCCTAGAGTATCAAGAAATCCCACCAGAGTGGGAACTTCACAGAGCTTGATGTAGCGGTGTCAAAACTGAACTGTAAAACCACAGATGTTTCCTGATATTTACAGCAGTTAAGATCTGAGGTGGACAAAAACTGAGTGTGCTTCATTATCCTTGCAAGATAAAAAGTATGTCAGAAGAGTCCCAAATTGTACATATCTAAACACGGAGCATTTTTTTTTTTGAGACAGAGTCTCACTGTTGCCCAGGCTAGAGTGCCATGGTGTCAGCCTAGCTCACAGCGACCTCAAACTCCTGGGCTCAAGCGATCCTCCGGCCTCAGCCTCCCATGTGGCTGAGACTACAGGCATGCGGCACCACACCTGACTAATTTTTTTTCCTATTTTTAGTTGTCCGGCTAATTTTTTTCTATTTTTAGTAGAGACAGGGTCTCACTCTTACTCAGGCTGGTCTCGAACTCCTGAGCTCAAATGATCCTCCTGCCTTGGCCTCCCAGAGTGCTAGGATTATAGGCATGAGCCACCATGCCCGGCCTAAACAGGGAACATTTTCCCTCAAAACTAGCTCATTTTCCTTTTGACTTCTTTACTTAGTTCAAAGGTACCATCATTCACCCTCATGAAAAACAAATTATTTTTCTTTTCTTCCACTATCCTCTCTCTGTGATCATCAAATCTATGTCCTCTTTCTCTCTCTCTTTTTAATGACATCTTTAATGGTTTTTCTCTTTTTTGTTTCCCATTGGTACTCCCTTAGTACAAACCCCTACCTCCTAAGCCTAGAAACAAATTCATTTCCTAACATGTTTTATTATTTTCCTGTCAATTCTTCCTGCATATTATTGATGAGTTATTCTGCTTAAAATGATGGCTTTGTTAAATCATCCCCTTGCTCAAAACTTTCATGATTTTAATCCACAGGATAAAATTTTAATTTCTTAGTTGAGCTCTTAAGATCTCCTACTACTGACCCCAATTCATCTTTCCAACCTGAAGCGTCTCCCCTAATCTGTTATATGCTTAGCTCTGAGCAGCCTATGCCTTTGCTCACATGATTTCCCCTCAAAGAATTATCTCCTTACTCTGTCTATTTAAACTTTATTCACTCTCCAAGCTCCAGCTCAATAGTTTTCTTCCTTTTACTTATCATTCTACTTACCTGGCTTCTAATCAAATATGACCCCTTATAACTGCTCTTCATTTTGTGTTTTTGGCCAAGTATTCACAGCCTTATGTGTGATTATGGGCCAGGGATGGCAAAGATTTCAGATCTTCTATCATTGCTGAGTGATCAGCACTCGTTGCCTATAGAGCTCTATTGAGAAGGCCTCACAGAGCTCACTGGGAATGAGTACAAAGTCGATTATCAATGTCTGCCATGAGCAGGGAACAGTAAATGGCAGCTTGTGTGTGAAGTCCATGCTGTCTCTGCTTTATCCAAGCTAATTAAAGCTCCTGAGGGCTTCGTATTTGAAAAAAATGGGGAGTTTAGATGAGATAATCTGTAAATTCCTTCCAAACAAAACATTGTTCAGTGGAATAGTGGGGTGAAAATCAGATTATGTCATGTTCTGAAGGAAGTAGTGAGACAATGAAAGCAACTATGAAATGAGAGAAATATGACAGAAAGAGGTGGCAAGATTAGGTGAAAACCTCTTTTAAAAAACTGGAGCATAAGTACATAAAAGGGAAAAAGAAAAGTATTTTTTGTTTATTTTATTTTTACACTGCGCTTTTATCCTTATGCTTTGGCAATGAAAGAAAACAATATCTAAACCTTAAAATATTCAGTTTCAAGATAAATGATTTATGTGCAGAGCAAAATCTCTTTCTGTAATTATTAGTAAGACAAGCATGAAACTAAAATGCAGAAAAACAAAGAACCAAATACTTTAAAATGTAGCCACCTCTTTTTGCAAAGCCATTCTCCCAACCAGCCTTTAATGTCTGGGGTTGTGGATACAGGCAGGGAGTGGGAGCTACTTTTCTTGATCACCTCATCTTGGTTCATAATGCAGTTACAGAGTCAGTTCCTGAGAAATGCAGGGGGGAGCAGGCCAGGGATGAAATGGACAAAACAAGGATGGGACAACGTCTCATTCGTTCTTTATCCCACTGGGGCTGACTCTGCTGTCCTCACCTATCTCCAGATCTAGGGACAGAAGAAGGAAAACAAGAGATAAAAAATGATACTTATTGACTGCCTACTCTATGCTTGGATCTGTATTTTATACTTTCTTTTATTTCAATGAAAAGGACAGCTGGTTCTTTTGTAGCCTCCTACAATTTATTCCCATTTAAGCTGGGATCCCCCAGACTCAGAACTGCTTGCCATTTATTTGTGCCTGAATTTTCCAAGCTGCCAACATGCTACTTTTCTAGAACTTTCCTGAGGTCAAATCCACTACTGTAGTCCTAAATGACCCTAAAGACATTGCTTTGCCTTTTCACTTACTACTGCCCCCCTTCTATTTATTCACCTTGTTTTTAGATCACTTTCATGTAGGTAAGAAAGTGGGCACTGACACAATATCTCTGAATTTATTTTATAATAAATATCATGAAATACTATATTATAAAAGCAATCTTCCTAAGACAATCTGCTTTCCCTTCTCTTTAACACAGTTCAAACCATGAGAAAATACATTATATAAACTAATTTCAAATAGTCTTTTTGTGGTCATATTTAGAATTTAAATGTTTCCTGTTATGGGTGTTAAATAGGAAATTTTCTTCTCTATCCACCTACTCCATCCTTTTAACTATTCATATAAAAAGCAAAATACATAGATGACATCTCTCTACTAGTTAGTACCTGAACAATGCCAATAGTTTAAACAGATTAGCAGAAAGAAATAGGTTATAGAAACTGGAAGGAAAAAGTGATATATCTTACCAGGCGCACGTGTATCTTTCTTTCACATTTATTGGGAAATCTAATTTGTTCTTCCATAAGTAATCAAAATGCTTAGCTCTGAATGGAAAGTAAAAGAACTATAAAGGGTCCTAGTGGCCTTATAATTGCAAAGAAAGAAGCACATGGTTACTCCGTGTCTGTGGGAAAGGGTCACACTTATCAAACAAAAAGGGGTTGATGCCAAATCTGTATTATCTCCTACCAGGAAATTGTGAAAACCCAATTTTAAGAAACCTTTTGAAAGCACAAGCCTGGACACTTACCACACATGTGCTTTAATACATAGGTGGCAAGATTTTAAGAAAGATAATCATTTCAGTTGCTGACAATATCTCTTTATATTTCCTCTCTGGAGGAAAGCTATGTTTATAGTTTTAAAATATACAAACATAAAAATTTAAGTCATAAATATTAAAATGAGGGCACCAGGCTAACCTTTGATCATAAAGGTCCTAGGATAATTTGGCAAACCTTGATAACCCCTAATTCCCTGATAAGCTTCTTTAAAACAAAATTTTAAAGCCCATCAATAGACCTGTGTGAAGCCAAACAGATCCACAGCCCACCTCTTCATGAACATTCAGAAAGACACTAAATCAAAGATGTTTGTTTCTGATCGCCAAGTACAATTTCCCTCTTGGGAGTCTATTAGCTGTTCTGAATTTGTAATTTCCTTGAAGCACTGTCACTTTTAATAGGTATGTGTCTTACCAGAATATGCTCACTTCATTCTGACAGAGACAGAAAGCTCACTAATGAAGTAGTTCGACCAGTTTCTTTCAAAAAGTCTGAAGAAAGGGAACAACTGCATTTAAAAGTCTGCATATAATACATAATGTAGTTCACTAAATAATAAATTCAAAATTGTCATTTTTGCTTTGATAGTTTTGAAAACCACTACCGATAAAGGGGCTTTACACATTTGCTCTGCCCTTTCGTCTTCATTTACCTGTCAGGATGAATAGCAGAGAGCACAAAGACCAGGAGAATGACATCCAGGATTCCATCTGGAAAGGGGTAGGGTAGGCCATCATCACATATATCATGAACAAAGGCGCAACACTGGGCTGCTCTGTAGGATGAGTGCGACTGTCATGATAAAGGAATAAAAAGCAAAAAGGAGTTAGTAGACTTCTGGGATTTTTTAAAAATAAAAAGGTCAATTTTTTTTTTTTTTTACCTTTTCTCCCAAGAGCCTTTCCTCTGTAAATCTGAAAGTACTTTATTTCTAATTCGGTATTGTTAGCTTATTTCAAGCTGCCCTAAAAAATTACGGCTAGTACTTGGACTTGAGAACAAATATTCTTCACAAGTCTGCTTTAAATTTAAAAATGGAGGAGGACGGGCTGTATGAGTCATTAGGTGGCGTTGTTAGAGGCCCACCTTGTGTCGTTTCTGCACTTAAAAAGTTCTGTTTGGATCATGGTTATTCCTAGGCAGGTGTATTGTCTGAATTTTGTAGGTCAGTCTCCTTCCTGGCCATCCCTCATGTGGTGTTGGTCTTTCTAGGTGTACCAGTCCCTGAGATCTACCTTAAATTCAAAACAACTTCTATTGTTTTAGGGTAATATCTTAGACATCAGTTGATGTGATTCCTGGAAATTGTAAAAGCTCAGTTAAGAATAGTCACAGATAACATTTGATTAAAAGACATTTCAAAGGAATCACTTCAGATGCAAATAAATTAGACCTTTATATGGACTCTCTGTAAAGGAAATATATGCCATACCTTTACTAGCTCCACAGCTCCAGAAGCAAAATCACAACAATAAAGAAAGGACTCCGGAATGTTCCTATGAAAATGAAAGAAATATTTAAACCTAGAGTTCAGATATGTTCAAACTAGAGAAGAAAGGAAACTGTAGGTTTGACTTGTTATTAAGTATTTTTTTCTTTTTTCTTTTATTTTATTTTTATTTCAGCATATCATGGGGGTACAAATATTAAGGTTATGTATATTGCCCATGCCTCCCCCCTCAAGGCAGAGCTTCAAGTGTGACCAACCCCCAAACGTTGCACATCTCACTCATTATGTTTGTATATACCCATC
>VBSM01001562.1:18035115-18061403 GCA_008086735.1 Cheirogaleus medius
AAAAAAAAAAAAAAAAGAATACCAAAGCTTTCTTTCTATGAATTTAGTGTCTCTTCCAAGATTTGGTGTTAGGTGAAAACACAAAGTGCATAATAGTGTGTATATTATGCAACAATTCATTAAAAAAGAAGAAAAATACATGTGTGTGCATACACAGAAACATATGTATATATAAACACATATTTACTTGTATAGGTGCAACATACTTCTGGAAGGATAATCACATAATTAGTAATACTGGTTGCCTCTGAGGAGGGGAAAAGGGTGGCTGAGGACCACAGTAAGAAGAAGAATTTTCATTTAAATTTTAATCCATGTGAATTTACTATCTATTTCAAAAATAAACTAAAAATAAAATTAAGAGACTCAGTTCCTTCATAATTTTAAAGAAGCCCCTACCCTCAGAACAAGCAATTGCCTGAAGTCAGGTTCATCTTTATTACAGAGCCCTGTCCTGAGGCCCTTTATAGTTTTCCTTTTCTTCTTTCCAATTTTATCTTTATGGTCTCATACCATGGATCTCTACCCATCTGGCCACAGGACTTCCTTCCCATCGAGGCTGAATTGTATCTGGCAGCAGGACTGCTATAAAGACAGAAACCCCCATCTGTATTTAAGGTCTCAGAAATGAAAGTGGATCTCTGTAACAAAAGAATTATGTGATGTTAAGTCCAAAACATGCTCACTTCTGCACTAATGGAAGGAAACCTATTTATGGTTAATCTAAAAATGTGTGTTTATCTTTGAAATAGTTCTATCTCCACTTTTAAAAATTGGAGTATACCTGATATACTGTGTAAGAAAATAAAATGACATTCTGAATATCAGACTCAGGAGAAATTAGAAAACTGTCAGTTTTCCCAGGGTCTTCTTGAACCTTCTTGCTTATCTTAAAAACTCTCTTTATAACTCATTCCATGCAGGTAAAAGATTTTCTGCCTAACAAAAAGCAGCCACCTAAGAAGACCTACATTTAGTCAAATCTCTAGTATTTGAGTTTCCATTATCAAGCTACTTGTGAAGAGAGTTTGAGCCTAATGACCAGTAACTAGAACGTACTGTAATACTATACCTTGATTAATTTGTGGGAATATTCCTCTAGGAATTAACTGGGGTGGAGGGAGTGCAGGGGAGTAACCTGATAAAAAGATGTGCATAACAGTTCTACTTATATTAGCAAAAGTTGGGAAATATCTCAAATGCCCAACAACATGAGAATGAACAAGCAAACCATGTAGGTCAAAATAGGGCAACCTTACATAGAAATTTAAAAATAAGGGATAATAATGTTAAGAGAAAATACACAGAATAGTATATACATTGATGGTGCTCTAAATTTTATTTTATATTCATTTGCAGCAAACAGATGACAACTTGGGGCAATGGTAAAAAAAAATTTTTTTTTTTTTGAGACAGAGTCTCACTCTGTTGCCCTGGCTAGAGTGCCGTGGTGCACAGCAACCTCAAACTCCTGGGCTCCCAGGTGATCCTCCTGCCTGAGCCTCCCGAGGAGCTGGGACTACAGGCATGTGCCACCATACCCAGCTAATTTTTTCTATATATTTTTAGTTGGCCAATTAATTTCTATTTTTAGTAGAGACGGGGATCTTGCTCTTGCTCTTGCTCAGGCTGGTCTTGAACTCCTGAGCTCAAACAATCCGCCCGCCTCGGCCTCCCAGAGTGCTAGGATTACAGGCGTGAGCCACCACGCCCGGCCTAATGGTAACAATTTAATGATTATTAGGTAACTCTTTCTTTTGCAAAGTTGTATCTACGCCTTACACAAAGATAAAGAATCTTAACTGAATTCTTCATTTCAACTTGCCTACAGAGTTTCCTCATTTGATGAGGGAGTTGAATTAGAGCAGTATCTCTAAAGTCTGTTTGAGCTCTAAAAATTCTATGTACTTTCCTATTAGGCTGCATGAATTTATGGAGAACATTAAACATTATCAGTTCTACAAACTATAAAATCTTGGATCAAACTGCTGTTTTAATCATGAGTCTGTATTACTGTTTTAATTTTTACAGTGTAAAAAGAAAATGAATCTGTAGTGATGTGACTGCAATCTGGTTCAGATACCAAACATATCAAGCATCTAAATTCAACTCTAGCCTATGCAATCTATAAAAAGAATTTGATTACTATTAGAAGACAATAGTCAAATTCCTAATATATACACTTACAAGCCTTTTTCAAGTATTTTCCACTCAGAAATTAGGAGGAAAAAAAAAATCAAACAATTTACATAAATCATTATACCCATAATGGTAGTATTAAAAATAACAACAATAACATATACTGGGTGTTTATTATGTGCCCTAGGCACTATATCAAATGCTTTACTTGGATTTTTTTCCATTTAATCCTAACAATATCTCCGTAAATTCTTTCCAATTTACAGGGAAAGAAATTTAAGGTCAGAGGGGATAAAAAAAATTTCCCCAGATTACCCAGCTAGAAAGAGCAGAGTCAAGACCTTGACCAAGTCTGTCCAATTCTAAAGCTCACATTCTTAACCATTATACTACAATGCCTTCATTAACACAAAGTCAATATGAACCCCCTCCAAAATATCTCTGAATATAATCTCTGCTTTTCTGATTATTACTTTCCTCTCAATTGTGAAGCATCAAGTTGAAATTAAAATCTCAATGTGGCTTATAATCAGTCTAAGTAAGTTGTAAAAATAGTGCTGATTGGAATTAACCTTTAGTAAAACAGATCAGAAATATAGAAGTAATTAAACTGCATTCTTTGAATTATATGAAATATAAACCATGCAAGGTTATGTGATGATGAGCAATAGAACATAAAATACTCTATGAGAATAGATAGGTTTGTGGACCAGAAACAAGATAGAGAAGCGGGTCCCAATGGGCTTGAATTTGTTTGGCTTTTTAAGATTGTGCTTTTAGCAGTGTCTCCAATCAATGCTGGTAACTCCATAGTTCCCAGTAATATGTGATGCCTCTGAGGCCCACAGAAGCTCAAACTCATCATAATTATGATTATGAGACAACAAACACCTTCAGTGTATGATTTAATTTCCTGAACTCCAAGAGTTATCTGTGATAACAGGGGAATTAGAGGAGTTAACTGCTCTCACCAATGAGTGAAAAATTTAGTCTCAAGCTACTATTAACTCACCACACGTTCAGGTCAGTAATCATGAAAGAATATAGTGTGGAGAAGCCTGCCCATTTTCATCTTGTCTAACCGACCTTCTAAACAGGTATATTAATGATAAATTTTTCTTGGAGGAATATTGTTTCTTTTTTCTTTCCTAGGTTGGCGATTCAGAGTTAATTGCTCTATGCCAGTGTCAGTAAAAGGGATGTAGTGATCTGTTTAACCACAGCCAGACGAAGCAGCTTCTCAATTATTCACTTATTAAATTCAGTACTGCTGAGGGGAAGAAGGAATATGGCACACCAACCATCCCTAATATTCAGAATTCACTCTAATCATACTGAACATCACAACTAAGAAACTGAATTAAACCATTTATGTATTTGACATATATGATATGATTAATATGAATTATGAAAATTTATTCTAAGTTGCCATGTAACAAAAAGCAACTTAAAGTTATTTTTGCACATCAATTACGCAAATACCTGAGCTCTTAAAGTTGGAAATTTCCACATGTCACTGATAGTTCATTGTCTAATAAAAGAAAACTCTTAAAGGTATGAAATTAAAAGCATATTTCTGAGAGCACTGCATAAAATTTTAAACAACCAAAGTCAACTTATAAACAAATACCCTACATTTATCAGCCCAGAACTTTTAGCTACTCTATTTTTTTCCACATAGAACATTCTCTCAATGGTAAGGTATTTGTAGGGTAAGGTATAGTAAGACTCTTATTATTTTGCTTGACATAAATAACTTAACCTAGGTAGGCAGTTATTTACAAGGATATTTTAAAGTAAAAATAGCAGCTGCTTTTGTTATTAAGTTTTAAAAACCCATTACATTTGCTAAATAACCAGATGAGCTATAACACACTGGAGATGTTTTTAGGAAATCATAAAATATAATCACGTTAACTCAAAAACTGCCAAATGTATCTTTCTTATTTCTCTGAATTAACCTGCTTTTAAAAGAAATATGAGCTATAATAAAATAGAAAAGAAATTACAAAAAGGAGTTGTGGAATAAACATCATTAATCTGGGCAATCTAATTGAAAGAAATATTACTAATGAGAGCCTGGATGATACACATTTTAATCACAGAAATGAAATGTCAACCATCCTGCGGCAAAAGGCTATTATTTGTGATACATAAGTTCTTACTTTCAGATTGTGAGGGTGTTTCCTGACTTCAGTTCTCACCAACAGCTGAGACAAGAGGTGAGAAATGGGAAATGGGAGCGAGAGGAGAGCCTGACACAGGAAGAGACCAAAAGAAATGTGCCAGAGAGTCAGGCAGCTCAGGAGAACCACCAACCACCAGCATTTCCTCCCAGTGGCATTAAAATAAAGTGAGATAAGATCAATAAACAGTGCCCCTGCTGTACGATAATCTGCATATGGAATACTTTGTGATGGGAGAAAACTGGCTCTTTCAAAGACTTAGGACTCTCTTGGATAAGAAAAGATAGTGGTTAACTGGTAGAAGAGCCAAGGTCAAGGCTTTCTTTGGGTTCTTGCAAAGTTTGGAAGTAGAGCTTTTAAACAATCTATTCACCTTGACCTATATTCATAAGAGACGTTAAATATCAGATCAGAAGCTACACCCAGAGTTTTGATGCCTGGTAGAACTATAAAATATAATCCCTAGCAGAAACTGCATTGGGTGGCTCTCACTGTAATGTCCTGTCACTCAACATAGTTCCTCAGAACAAAAGTTTTCTTTCTTTGCCACCCTCCAGGCAGCCTCAGTTACTACTCTGTGGAACACTGCAATAAGATAGTCACTCTCATAATGCATTCCCTTTCCCTGCTGTGGTCCCTTGACATGTATGAAGCCTATCACGCTCAATAGTCTTACAGGGGGATGCAGAGGGGACCTGGCAGAAGCTTCTACTTCTTTGAGTCATTTTGAAATGGAATTTTTTGTTCTGTGTCTCCTCAGCAGTCAGAAAACTTGCTCAGAAAAAGACTGGATATACTAATAAGCAAATCAAATGCTTCAAAGTGGTATCATCGGGCCTCTCCTGCCTGCCTTTCCTGTTTTATAGCGAGAGGCCAGTCACCACCTTTCTATTTTAGTCACACTATGGTTCTGTGGGAACTGTCATTTTCCTTTACTGCGGTTTCCAAGGCCCTAAAATAACCTTCTCATTAGCTTCACTCAAGTTCATTGTTAACATAAATAGGACAAAATAGGCAGCCACACACAGAGCACTTTAAGGGAACATTATCAGCCTTGTTCATCTAAACAGAAACATTCAAAATAGAGTGAAAAAAAATCCCTAGTTTCCATATTATCAGGAAATATACTATGGATAATTTTTAACTTCCTGGAAACGAATTAAGATGACTGACAACTTTTAATTCAGTTTAGGCTTGACTCTGTCACATCCAGGTGGCCACTAGCAGAAGCTTGAGTAATGTGGAAAATATGTCTGTGCAGCTGCTGGCAAAGAAACGAAGTTATACTTCCTCAGAAACAGTGTGACAGAGGGAATGCAATGTTGGCTGACTCATAAGCAGTATTGCCACTGGTATGCATCCTCAAATCCAACCCCAACACTCCCTGGCCACATTCCACCCTGGGACTGAGTGTTGGAGCTCATAAAAATAGAATGATTCCACTGTGGATCAGGTGCTCTTCTTTCCTGTCCACCTTCCAGGACACATTAATGCTTAGGATGAGGATGGAGAACTACCTCTAAGGAACAGCAAATGATAAGAGGATAAGATAGGCACTGCCCCCTTCACTGGCTAGGGGCAGCTAATGAGGGCTGTCTCATTAGCTCAGTTTCCCCAGCTACCTTTGTTAGACTAAAGTAGATAGAACAATAGCTAACTACTAGTGGGATTAGTGATTTTCGCTGTGCTTGGCTTACACAGAGGAATGCAAACATCTTTCCCTGGAAAGTTTTAGGACAGCTGATCAATTTAGAAACAAAATTCTATCTCAGGGATTAGAAGACTTTTTTTTGTAAAGGGCCAGATAGTATTTTAATCTTTGTGGGCCGTGTAGTGTCTCTGTTGCAACTACTTAACTCCGTAGTTACAGCTCAAAAGCAGCCATAGACAATATGTCAACAAATGAATGTGTCTGTGTTCCTATAAAATTTTATTTATGAAAATAGGCAGCAGGCTGGATTGGCCCTAAGCAACAGTTTGTTGATGCTTGTTCTATCTAACTGTTATACTGATGTTGCTATAAGAATGACCAAGAAATGATGATGAACAGAACTTAGTTGTTCTGGCAAAAGTAATCTCTATATTAGAAGCCAGAATAGTGGTTGCTCTTTGTTGGGTCTGAGGGGTTGGAAGGAGTATTTTAATTGAGAAGGAGCCTAAGGAAGCTTCTGGGTTACTGGTGGTATTCTCTTTCTTGATGTGGGCGATGTTTACATAGGTGTACTCAATTTGTGAAAATCCATTCACCTATGGGAGAATTCATTTGGAGTTATATAAATTTATGTGTCTATCTGGTACTTAAACTATTTAAAAAAAGAAATAAAAAAGAACCAATATGTTCTAAAGGAAAAATAATTTTAAGAAAAATCAGGTTAAAAATCCTATATAGTGTAGGAATTGGGCAAAGTGTCTGTGGGTTCCCAGCTATGTGGTGAGAAGGACATAGGCCAATTCTTTTTTTTTAGTGCCCTTGTTTTATTGTGATAAAAAATAATATAAAATTTAACATCTTAATCATTTTTACACGTATAGTTCAATAGTGTTAAATATATTCACATTGTTTGAAACAGATCTCCAAATGTTTTCATCTTGCCAAACTATAACTCTATACCCTTTAAACAACAACTCCCTTCCTTCCCTCCCCCCAGCCCTTGACAACCACCATTTTATTTTCTGTTTCTATGAATGTAGTCACATTCATAGAATGTGATACTACTTTAGATATCTCGTATAAGTGGAATCATACAGTATTTGTGTTTTTATGGTTGGCTTATTTCACTTAGCATAATGTCCTCAAGGTTCATCCATGTTGTAGTATGTGACAGGATTTCTTTCTTTTTAAGGCTGAATAATACTCCATTTTATGTACATTTTGCTTACCTATTCAATCAATGATGAACATCTGGGTTGCTTCTACTTTTTGCCTATTGTGAATAGTGCTGCTATAAATATGGGTGTGCAAATATCTCTTTTACATCCTGCTTTCAATTCTTTTGCATATAACTCAGAAGTGGGATTGCTAGATCATATGGTAGTTCTATTTTTAATTTTTTGAGGAACCTTCATACTATTTTGCATAGTGGCTGCACCATTTTACAATCCCACCAACAGCGTACAAGGGCTCCAATTTCTCTAGATCCTCATCAACACTTGTCATTTTGGTTTTCTTAGAAAATTAATTAACCAATTTATTTTTATTGATCCATAAAAAGATATACATATTTTCAGGATAATTTAATATATTAATATAATTTGTAAAGATCAAATCAGTGTAATTGGGATATCCATGTCCTTAAATATTTGTCCTTTCTTTATGCTGGAAACATTCGAATTATTTTCTTCTAGCTATTTTGAACTGTACAAAAGATTATTGTAAACTATAGTCTCCCCTTCCCTCTAAACCCCCCAGCCTCTGGTGACCACCAATCTGTCCTTTTGCTTCATGCAATCCACTTTTTTAACTCCCACATATGAGTGAGAACATGTAATATTTGTCTTTCTGTGCCTGGCTTATTTCATAATAACCTCCAGTTCCATCTATGTTGCTACAAATGACAGAGTTTCATTCTTTTTAATGGCTGAATAATAATTCCATTGTGTGTATGTACCACATTTTCTTTATCCATTCATCCATATGAAACAAGATAAGGAAGCCCACTTTCATTAATCATAATACTGAAAGTCCTGGCTAGAGCAATTAGGCAAGAGAAATAAAGGGTATCCAAATTGGAAAGGAAGAAGTCAAATTATTAGCTTTGTTCATAAATGGCCTGATCTTATACTAAAAAAACCTAAAGACCCCACCAAAAAAACTGTTAGACCTGATAAATAAATTCAGTAAAGTTGCAGGATACAAAATCAACATACATAAGTCAGTAGCACTTATATATGCCAATAGCAAACAATCTGAAAAAGAAATCAAGAAAGTAATCCCATTTACAATAGCTACAAAGAATATAAAATACCTAGGTATCAATTTAACCAAAGGAGTGAAAAATCTATATAGGGAAAACTATAAAACACTGATGAAAGAAATTGAAGAGGACAAAAAAAAAACCGGAAAGACATTCCATGCTCATGGATAAGAAGAATTAATACTGCTAAAATGGTAAAACTACCCAAAACAATTTACAGATCCAATGCAATCCCTATCAAAATACTAATGACATTCTTCACAAAAACAGAAAAAGTAATCCTAAAATTTATATGAAACCACAAAAGACCCTAAATAGCCAAAGTTATTGAGCAAAAGAACAAAGCTAGAAGTATCACACTACCTGACTTCAAAATATACTATTAATACAAAGCTATAGTAACCAAATAAGCATGGCATTGGCATAAAAACAGACACATCCAACAATGGAACAGAGCAGAGAACCCAGCTACAAATCTACGCATTTACGGCCAACTTATTTTCGTCTAAGTTGCCAAGAACATACAATGGAGAAAGGACAGTCTCTTCAATAAATGGTGCAACCATATGCAGAAGAATGAAACTAGACTTCTATCTCTCACTATACACAAAAGTCAAATAAAAATGAAGAGTTAAATCTAAGACCTGGAACTGTGAAACTACTAGAAAAAAACACTGGGAAAATGCTCCAAGACACTAACTGATCTGGGCAGATTCTCTGTATAAGATCTCTCAAAAGCAAAAATAGACAAATGGAATTACATCAAGCAAAAAAGCTTCTGCACAGCAAAGGAAACAATCAACAAAGTGAGGAGACAACTCACAGACTGGGAGAAAATATTTGCAAACTATCTATCTGACAAGGAATTAATAACCAGAATATATAAGGAGGTCAGACAACTTAATTGCAAAAAACCAAACAATCTGATTTAGAAATGGGCAAAAGATCTGAATAGACATTTCTCAAGAGAAGACATACAAATGGCCAAGAAATATATGAAAAAATGTTCAACACCACTAATCATCAGGAAAATGCAAATTAAAACCATAATGAGGTATCATCTCATCCCAGTTAAAATGACTTTTATGAAAAAGACAGGGAATAACATATGCTGATGAGGATGTAGAGAAAGGGAAACCCTTGTACACTGTTGATGGGAATGTAAATTTGTACAGTCACTCTGGAAAACAGTAGGGTAATCCCTCAAAAAACTGAAAATAGAACTACCATATAATCCAGTTATCCCACTACTGGGTATATATCAAGAAGAAAAGAAATCAATATACCAAAGAGATATCTGAACTCCCTGTTTAATGTAGCACTATTCACAATAGTCAAAATATGGAGTCAATAATTTCCGTTGTTTTGTAGTAGCAAAGGCCAATTTTTTAATAGCCATTTATGAAAGGTTGGTAACGCTTTACCTAAATTATACTTTAAATATAAAGGCCTCCAAGAAAAGTACCTTCAATTCTTATTGAAACTTTATGTTTATCTTAAAAGACCAGCAACATTTTGATATGACTTTACCTTCTTCAAAGTTCATGAATTTGTTCAAAATTCCTAGCAACCAAAATGCACAATAGCATACTAAAAGCAGCATAGCAAGAAGAAAAGCTTAAAGTTATGTTTTCATATCTTGTTTGAAATGCCACCCATGTGTGGATCTCCCAGAAAAAGCAATAATATGACTACTGAAAGACCAATTATAGGGTGAATACATATTTCATTAACTTTGTTTGGTCCCACTACACTGGGAGAACCGGGAATTGTACCAAATGGAACAAGTGGATTGGCATAGGTAGAAGCTAAGAACTCCCAAAAGCAAATGACACAAGAAGGAGGAAAAGTGAGTAAAGTATAAACTGAATCAGTGGAAGGCCAAACAGAGAAGCCTGGCTCCAGGAGCTACAACACACAGTTGGCTACCTTGCTCTTCCAGAAGGACTCGCACAGCTGAGTTTTCTTTTACTGTTTTTCTGGCTGCTGCTTCTTCTTCTTTAGACCACTGCATGTGATCCCTATTAAAAATTTAAAAGGTTGTAAAACATGCTTTATCAATGAAGGCGGCAAAAAAGAGGTGACACGGGACCACATCTTTCATTCCAGATTAGTCAAAGACAAATGATACACACTAATTCCATGTTGAATGAATACATTTTGTGACAGATGTTCCTACTGATGGTGTGGGTACAATCCTGGAACTCCTACAGTTCTTCTGTTCAAATCTGGTTGTGCTGCAAGTCCTAGCCACCTTTGGGAAATGGCTGCTGAAGTAATGTCCTCAAAACACCCTGGTGCATGATTATTTGGGTGCTGGTGTGGTTTGCTTTTTTTACTCTAAGACCATATTTATTTGCCTTTTTCTTAATTTATGAACAGGGCATTCTTTAATAATTTTTTAATGCTCCTTTTATAACACTTGTATTCTAATAATCTGCTGTCAAAGAGATGCAAGTTTTAAAATATTTTGTACTTATCTTGCCATTTTTAAAGTAACTGTTTTTTAAAAAGTTATTTACATTTTAAAATTTTTGAATAGAGACAAGGTCTTGCTCTTGCTCAGTCTGGTCTCGAACTCCTGAGCTCAAGGGGTCCTCCTGCCTGGGCCTCCCAGAGTGGTAGGATTACAGGCGTGGCCACTGCACCAGGCCTAAAGTAACTATTTAGATTTGTTTTTCTTATTAGCTACCTTAATTTCTGTAAATGGATTCACTTACATTTAAATGATAGAATACTTGATATAGCCTATAAAGGGGTCACCTTTCTGAGATCTGGTACTTACTGTAAGTATTTTTAGTTTCAGAATTTATTTTTCCTTTATGAGAAGATATTATTTTCTACTGCAAAAATGTCTTTCTTGGAATAGAAGCAACAACTGTATACAAAAAAGTGTGATTTTTTTTTGGTTTGTTTTATTTTTACAAAGTTTGCATTTCTCTTTTTGCAATATGTTAGACTATAAGTAAGTGAAGCAATTTCCTGGAATAAACCATTTTTCTCTACAACAAAAAAAATTATTATATATACCCCATATTCAAGCTGCATATAGGCTACTGGTAATTATAAGAAAAACACCTAACACTATTATAATATCATATGGTATTTGTAGACACTTGACTGATGAGAAGGGGTAAATTATAAAATTCTTGGAGGTATATCATTATGGTGACTGATAAACATTAACTGAGCAATTAGCATGATAATAATTATTACAATAATTACCACCATTTATTACTACATATAGATATAGATTTTTTTTTTTTTGTAGATGAAGTCTTGCTTTGTTGCCCTGGGTAGGGTGCAATGGCATCATCACAGCTCACTGCAACCTCAAATTCCTGGGCTCAAGCCATTCTCCTGCCTCAGCCTCCTGAGTAGCTGGGACTACAGGTGCACATCACCACACCAGGCTAATTTTTCTATTTTTTGTAGAAATGGGGTCTCGCTCTTGATCAGGCTGGTCTCAAACTCCTGAGCTCAAGAGATTCTCCCGCCTCGGCCTCCCAGAATGTTAAGATTACAGGCGTGAGCCACCACGCCCAGCCTATACATGTTTTATTCAATCCTTTCAAAAACACTGTGAGGGGGTTATAATCATGTTCACTTTGCATATTAACTAACAGGAATTTAGTAACTTACTCAAGGTCACATGGCTAGGAAGTGGCAGAACAAGAATTCAAACCTAGGTTTGTGTCACTTCAAGTCCATCTTCTCAACCATTAGCCTATTACTGTTTACCAAGGCAGTGGGGGATACTGAGAGATTTAAGACTTAATCCTTGCCCATCATGGGTTTATATTCTCCTAATACAGGTAGATAAATGGAAAATAAATGATAATACAACGGAGCATGCATGGTTATCACCTGATGAATGGGAGTGTAGCCAATTAATGCTAGCTGGGGCAAATTGGAAGGCTTAGAGGAAGGTGGTTTGGGCTCAGGTTAGGGGGAAAGGCAGTGGAGCAATTCCTCATGTCACTAAGAAGCTGGCAATATGGACAGCATGTACAGGAAACAATTTAAAAAACCATTTTGACTAGAGCTCTTGGGATAATGCAGATGAAGTTAGGAGCTGGGTAACGGTCACATTTCAAAGGATCTTAAATATGGGGCTGAACAGTTAAGTAGTGTGCAAGACACAATGGGGGGCAGGACTGGAGGGAGGGAGACCAGTTAGACTGCTGCAGTGGTCTATGAGTAATGAGTCTCAGGACCAAAGTGGTAACAGTAGAAAACAGAAACGAAGGGTGGACACTGAAAAAATTGCAGTTATGACCTAGAAATTAACTAGATATTGGAGAAGAGCAAGAGTCATGAATGATTCCAAGGTCTTACAAAATTGAGATCTAGGAAAGGAGAGGTAAGGACAGAATAAGGAGTTACTTTGGGTGGAATGATGATAAGCTTGGTACTGTTTTAAGTAATGTCTATGCAAGCATATATAAGAGGGTATATTCCAGTGATCTGGCTATAAATACACTTTCTGAAAGGTAAGAAACTGTTTTCTTTTAAAAAGGATCAAAACTGGTATACTGGAGTCTTCAGGAAAAGAGAATGAAAATGTAAAAATCAGTCTCACAGATAAAAGTTTAACTGCCAGTTTCTAAATAAAACCTAATCATTTACAACCCAAATAATCATTAAGCAGCTCTGTCACTTGCTTTAATAAATGTGATTAGAATAGATTTTTGTTTTGGCTTATTTTAATGAGCAACTATATATTCTGTGTATGTAAATATACTATATTGAATACTATTACATGACAGTTATGACATTAAAGGCAACAAGTCATTCATTTATTGAAAAAATAATATTACTAAGGCTGGGGATGTTTCTTATATACAAATTCCTATAACATATAGGAAAGAAAAGAGAACAACTTACTTCCCTGTAAAGAATCAAGTTGTGAGTTGAGAGTATATGTGGTATTCTGCTTTAAGCATTTCTTTTAAACTGTTAGTTTAACTTGCTACTTTTTAAGTATTTAATAGATTGTTATTTTGTTCTTACATTGTTCTACCTCCTTTACATTGTTCTTTACATTGCTTCATTTTTTTCATTGCTAAGTGAGAGGAATATTATGTCCTAAGCTCCTGCAAAACAGATTTTTTCACTGTACAGTTACAGAATCCCTACACAGGCCTATAAAATGTCCCTCCTGTGTTTATGGGGACTTCCTCCTGCCCTGCTGCTTTATGGCAGTTCTTATTTCAGAGGAGTCTGATTCATGGATACCAAAATCCAACAGCCAGCAATAAGAATCATTCAACTTTTCATAAGTAATACATACAACTACAATAGAATTTAAACATAGAGACAAATAACTAACAAACAAACTGAAAATAATCAGGCATTTAACAACACAAAAACCAAAGGAAAATAATTGTTTATCGGTTTGGCCTATAAATTGTACTGCTCAGACTTACTGCAATGAAGAAGAACAAAGAAGTTCTGTACAGAGAAATATTAATATCTGTACAAAGATATCACTGGAACACTAAATATAAGAGCAAAAAATTGGAAACTTTAGTGATAGGGCAAATGAAAAAATTATGGTAACTCAGAGGAATATTATGTGGACATTTAAGATAATAAATATTACTATTATGTAATAATATGGAAAAGTATTTATAAAATAGCATAAGGTTAAAAAAGCAGATCCCAAAATTGTATATGTATTATATGACAACTGTTTAAAATTATATATACTTTGAGTGAAGATTCTAAATGGTGAAATGAAAACAAGTATGTTAGAATACTAGGATTAAGACAAAACTGTATTAAAATTTCCTTAATATTATAGAGCTCCTTCAACTAAAGATAATTTTTTTAAACTATATTTACATAAAATCCATACTGTATATTTAAGACATATAACAATGATCATTAAAACTTTATATCACTCTTCTTGGGAAAAAAAATGAACAATCATTATAATAAAAAGAAAGTTATATTTTCTTAAAAAAGAAAATAAGCAGAAAACATAAAATATGCTGAATACTTTTCATAAAAATTTGAATTTGAGAAAAAGAAAACTCAAAAATAAAAATAACATTTTTGAATAAGACAGATTTTCACAACATGGTTAGTAGGATTAGTCTTATAATTTTGTAGTAGTCATCAGTCCTATAATTTCAGTTAGGATACATATTTTACATATATATTTCCTATTCCTTCTATATCTATAGTACAATTGAATGATCAGTTCTTGCTTTAGCTTTTAAGTTGATGGTAATAACAATTTAAATAAGTATGCATTTGGTTTGGTTTGGAAAAGTTAAAACACAAACATACACATCCCAATTGATTAGCTTGTGTACTACAGTTTTTGACGATCCTACCTATAGAAAATTCTGCTGAATGTGGTGCTGCTTCCTATTATATAATTAAAAAAAAATCAGATGTAAGCCAAAGCACCCAGTATAAACTATGTGTACAGACTGTTTTTCTGTCTCTACATTTACTGTGTATGTAAAGGTCTCAGTTTATTAATACAACACAATTTAAAGACAAATTTGATAAATGTATTAGTTGACTGAGGAATTAAAAATAAAATATTTATTCTTAGGTTAAAGGAAGAAAGAGTTCATTAGTTTCAGCCTAAAACTATTTCAATAATTCTTAAAGGGAAGAAAGAGTTCGTTAGTTTCAGCCTAAAACTATTTCAATAATTCTTAATTCTATAGCAGAATCATATTTATTACATAGTTACACAAACACACACAAATAGTTTTCTACATAGCTACAAAATCTTCATCATAATTATGACTTAAAACTACTGTATAGGACTTGTGATTTAGGCCATGACAGAGTATCTGGTAATAAATTTACCCTCCTACCATACACATTTATAAAACAGGATAAAATATTTGAAACAACTATTTTCAGACATTGGACTACACTTCCAATAGTGCAGAATTACGATCCTTAAGAGAAACACAAAAGGTGAGTCCCATATCCACCCAGTCATTCTGTCTAGGGACACATTTTAGACTGTGGTACAGAGAGGTGGAACCCAAGTAGAGAGTGGTTGTCTCACTGAGGGGCAATTCTGTGAGTTGAGAAGGTAGAGATCAGAGTTCAGAGTTGCTGAGGGTTTGTGCAAGAGGATATTGAAGAAGATGGAGCGGGACAGAAGGGAGGGCCCCTGAAGTCTACAGAGTTGTCCCAGAGTTTTCAGCTAGTGCCCGCTGCTCATCCACAGGGAAAGACTCCACAGGGCCTAGGAGAGAGAAAGGATTCTGGGGATGAGGGTGGAGGAAAGAGAGCTGCCTGGAGATAGGTAATGCAATGCTTGGAGATATTGGAGTTCTGGCTAAGCCAGAATGGAAAGATCTCTCTGAACACCTCGGGCTTTCAGTTAAGACTGTAAAAATGCCATGCCATAGAAATAAAAACCATACTGGACTCAGAATGATATTAAAGTAGTCCCATCCTAACAACACCCAAAATCAAACCTAACACAAGCAAGATCTGGCAGTAATTTAACCCCTTGCCAGAAAAAAACTCACCATCTTTAAAGGAAGACAACATAATCTGGACTCTATGTAAGATATCATCTGTAATGTCTACCATATAAACAAAAACTATCAGAAATGTGAATCAAGAGAAAAGGCAATCAATATCAATAGACTTTGAGAAAACCAAATATTGAAGTAAGTATACAAGGACTTTAAAATAGCTTTTAAAAATATGCTTAAAGATTTAAAGGAAAAGATGGACAGAAAGAATGAATAGATGAGAGAAATTCCAGCAAAAGAATGGAAACTGGGAGGGGGGGCATGGGCAATATACGTAACCGTTATATTTGTACCCCCATAATATACTGAAATAAAAAAAAAATGGAAACTATTTTTTAGAAAAGGAAATTCAAGAACAAACCCATTTACAATATCTGAAATAAAGAATTCAGTGAGTAGGCTTAACAACTGAAGGACACTGCAAAGAAAAGGTTAGTAAACTTAAAGGCAGGTATAGAAGTCATCTAAATTGAAGAACAGAGAGAAAAAAGATTGAAAAAAATGTATGAGTCTCAGTAGCCTATGGAATAATACCAGGTGGTCTAACAAACACATAAATTGAAGTCCCAGAAACAGAGAAAAGAGAGAAATGGATAAGAAAAAAAAAAAAGAAAGAAAAAAACTAAAGAAATACTGACTAAAATTTTCTGAAAATTTTTTTTTTCTTTTAAGAGACAGGGTCTCACTCCACTGCCCAGTCTGGAGTACAGTGGTGTCATCATAGTTCACTGTAACCCTGAACTCCTGGGCTTAAGCAATCCTCCAGCCTCAGCCTTCCAAGTAGCTAGGACTGTAGGCATGTGCTACCACACCCAGCTAATTAAAAAAAAAATTTTTTTTTTTTTAGGGACAGGGTTTTGCTATGTTGCCCAGGCCACTCTTGAACTCCTGGGCTCAAGCGATCCTCCTGCCTTGGCCTTTCTAAGTGCTGGGCCTCTGTGCCCAGCCCCCAAATTTGATTTTATAAAAGAAAAAGAAACACCAAACAGAACCAGGAAGTACAGTAAACCCCAGGAAATATAAATACAGAGAAAACTGCTAAAAACTGAAGATAAAGAGAAATTTTTAAAGTATCTATTATATACAGGGGGAAAGAAATGCATACTACAGCTGATTTTTCATCATAAACAATGATAATGGAGGCCAAAAGAACAAAGCAATGACATCTTTAAAGTGCTGGGAAAAAAAATCAGTCAACTTAGAATTCTTTATGCAGTGGAAAGATCTTTTAAAATTTTTAAATAGAGATATTTTCAGATAAACAAAATTTAAGGGAATTTGTTACTGGTGGAACTTGCACTATAAGAAATGTTAAGGATCTTCAGGTTAAAGGAAAATGGTACCAGATAAGAGTATTAGATCTACAGGGTGGAATAAAGAGACCATAAATGACAAATATGTAGATAAGTATAAAGCATAAATTTTTCTTTTTTAAAAATTTCTTTTAAAAAACCCAGCTAACTATATACAGCAAAAATAGTAACAGTGATTGTACCACGTATAACATATGTAGAGGTGAACTGTATGACAATAGCACAAACATTAGAGAGATGATAAGTGGAATCATGTTGTTTTAAGGTTCTTATATTTTATATTAGGTGGTACAATATTAATTCTAAGTAGACTGTATTAAGTTAAGGAAGCATATTATAATCTCTAGACCTGTGGTTCTCAAACTGTGGTCCACCCTTTTAGGTGATCCACTAAGTCAAAACTATTCTCATAATATTATATTTTGTTCTTTCACTATGTTGACATTTACACTATTGGTATAAAAACAATGATGGGTAAAATTATAGCTGCCTTAGTATAAAACAGGGCAATGGCACCAAGATGTATTACTAGTCATTGTATTCTCTAACACCATCCATGAGTGGTAAATAATACACCAATTTTTGCAAAAAATAAAAATAAATTTTTTAAAAATTTTCACTCTTTGAAGAAACAGTAAAAATTATTGATTTTATAAAATATTGATGCTTAGGTACACATCTTTTTAATATTCTGTGTGACAAGATGGAAAGCATGCATAAAACACTTCTGCTCCACAATGAAGTACGATGAATGACTGAGCAAAAGCACTTGTACAATAGGAGTTGTGAACTGAACTAGCTGCTTTTTTCATGGAATGCCATTTTAACTTGAAAGAGCAACTGTAGATAAAACTATAGTCATTCAGACTTGGGTATTTGGCATATATTTTCTCAAAAGTAAACAAAATGAGCCACTTTATTTATTTTACTGTTGAATATTTTCTCATATACTTCCTCGTGCATCAACTTTTATGTCCATTGCCCATTTATCCATATAGCAAATAATGCTTTTCTAATAATATAACAAATACTCTATATGTTAACCTTGATGTGTCAAAGTAGAAAATCATTTAAATCTTCTTTTAGTTTTTGTATTAGTAAAATAAGAATACTAGTTCTCAAAATAGTATATGAATTAAGATTAAGTACTCTGAAAATACAATTATCTTCTTTCATCAGATCCAAGATGCCATTATTTTCTGTACCAATAAGAAAGAAAAAATACTTCCAACTACAATTTTAATATGTCACCAATTGTAAGAAGTGTCATAATTCCAGAGATGTTAATTGGTGGGAAAACATGAGTCTTAGCACAGATAAAATATAGCTGTTATAGGCAGATCAGCAAATAATTGAACACCTTTAAATCACCTTTTCTACTATTGATTCTAATTTGTATTTCCGATTCCTAGATGCTCACTTCTCTTTTTGGCTATAATGAATATTCTAGTTGATTATTGTTATTAGTAAATTAGTTTCTTAGGAATGAGTGACTAACAGAAGACATAAGCACAGAAAAAACCAATGCCTTCCCACTTCTGCGTATAATGGAACGGAGGTCACAGCTGCTGGAAGAAACTGATATCCATCTCCCTTACTAAACATTTATTGGGAACCTATATCTATCATGCACTGGGCTGTGAACTGGGGACACAAGATGAGGAAGATTTGGTAGAACTCAAAATTATAATTGATGTAAGAAATTGTAATTGGTATTAAAAAATACAGAATTTATCATCAAGTAGATAGTAAGGCGGGAATAGATAGGTGTGTAAGGAAGAACATATTTTTTTAACTAAAATTCAAACAAACCCAATGCATACAAAATATAAAGTTTCATCTTTTCATCTCTACCCTACCTCTTATGCCCATTCCCATGCCTGAGATGAACACGACTATCAGGATTATGTGGGCCTATCCAGACTTTTCTCTATGTATATAAAAAGGAAGATGTATATCTACATGTAATATAGGTATAAGAATTCCTTAACAAAAATGTCACACTGGAGATACTTTTCTGTGGCTTACTCTCTTCATTTAACAAGGTATCATAGCCATCTCTTAATAGCAGTAAACATAGATCTCTCATTTTTATTAACTGCTACATTATTTTCCAATGTATGGATATAACCATAGTTTGTCATGGTTTCATTAAAGTGCAACTGACATACAGTAAACTTCACATATTCAAAGTGTAAAGTTTGGTAAGTTTTGATATATGTGGCACTGGTGAATCTATCACCACAGTCAACATAATGAACATATCTATCACCTTCAGAAATTTCCTCATGTCCCTTGTAATTCCTTCCTCCCACTGCTCCCCTTCTCACCCCTCTCCCCACCAACCGGCAACCACTGAACTGCCTTCTGTGTCTATAGATTGGTTTGCATTTCCTAGCACACTACAAGTATAGTATGTATTCTTTATTTCTAGCTTCTTTCACTCAGTGAAAGAATAATAATAAATATTTAGTATTTATTATTAATAATTTATTACTGAAAGAATAATTCTTTCAATAATTTCATAATTATTTTACAATTCATCCATGTTGTGTGTATCAATAGTAGGTATATGTTTAACTTTTTAAGAACCTGCCAAGTCACATTCCAAAGTGGTTATACCATTTTATATTCCCACCAGCAGTGTATGAAAGTTCCAGTTTGGCCACATCCTTGCCAACCCTTGGTATGCTCAGTATTTTGAATTTCAGCTATTCTAATAGGTATGTAGTGGTATTAATATCTCATTGTGACTTTAATTTTCCCTTTCCTTATGACTCTTGATGTTGAGCATCTTTTCACGTGCTTATTTACCATCTGCGTATCTTCTTTGGTGAAGTGTCTGCTAAAATCTTTTGTTAATTTTTACTGGGTGGCTTTCTTATTTTTGAACTTTGAGAGCTTTTTATATATTCTGATTATGAATCTTTTATCAGCAATAAAAAGGAACAAACTATTGAAACATACAACAACATGGATAAATCTCAAAATAATTATTGGGTAAAAGAGGCCAGACAAAAAGAGAATACATATTATATGATTCCCTTTATATTAAATATTGGAAAATACAAACTAATCCGCAATGTATTCTATGTTCCTTCTCCCTCCTTCCTTCTTTTCTTTCTGTTATTTTGCAGGTCAATCCTCCTTGAAACTCCACTTTTCCCAGAGATCTGTTTATCTTTCCCTGTAAGCTCCAGTTCAAAGATTGGCATTTTCTCTATTTTCTGTAGACTAGGTGGGGGTGGGAGGACAGCAAAGGCACTGATAGACTCCACTGCGTAGCAGGCAGCCTTTATGAGGGTCTGAGTCTGCTTTTTTGTTTTATCAAATGATCCTTTATTGAAATATTTTTCTTTGTAGTTCTTAACTAGCAGGACATTCCACTACACTACTATTGATGTCATCTATGATGTCATGAGGGTGGAGCAATTGAAATTGCAATCCACAGACTGGGCACTCCCCAGGATTTCCTTCTTAGTTTTCTGGCTAAATATTAGTGACACATCTGTCAGGTAATGTTGACAATCTCATTAAAAGTGATATTTCCATTATGCTTTTTTTTTTTACATGGTCTCACTCTGTTGCCCAGGCTGGAGTGCAGTGTGGTGTGATCATAGCTCACTTTATAACCTCAGATTCCTGGACTCAAGTGATCCTCCTGCCTCAGCCTCCCAAGTAGCTGGGACCACAGGCATATACTACTGTGCCTGGCAAATTTTTTTATTTTTTGTAGAGACAGGGTCTCACTCTGTTGCCCAGGCTGGTTTCAAACTCCTGGTCTTAAGTGGTCCTCCCACCTTGGCCTCCCAAAGTGTTGGCATTACAGGTGTGAGCCACTGCACCTGGCCTCCACTGTGCTTGATGTTTTTCTGTTTCTTTCAGTCTCTGGCTGGTTCCTTGAGGGCTTTGCTGATCAGGGAAAAGGCAGAAGGTGCCAGTCGAATCTGGGCCTGCCTGTTCTGAATAGTCCTTAGACCCTTCCAGTCATCAGTTGCCTTGGGGACGTCATCATCAATTTTCTTAGAGATAGTCCCAGAGTGATGATCTGGGTGGACGTGGAATGACTTCCCCACTGGTGTGCCTCAGGCATACCACTTTGTTTTCCTTGGGGTTGAACTTGAGTGGCATGGCAGAAGGGGCTGGTGCCAATTGAACCTGGATACCGGACCTATGAAGAAAGCTGCACCTTGGCTTCTCCAAGCTGAAAGCCAAAAAACTGAGTCTGCCTTTTTTTTTTTTCATTGAGTCCTGTGCCAGGTCTCATTTACCTAGTTAGTACATGACCTACTTCTAAGAGGAATTTCTCTTGGGCTTTGGATAGGTCCCTCAATTCAGCATAGTACCCTGGAAAACTGAGCCATCTGGTTTCCCCTGCTCTGCTGAGACCTCAAATTCTATTGTGAGAGGTAAGAACATTTATTTCCAAGGGTTCATTTTCAACCTTTGCTAGGGCTGCCTAATGAATATGAATAGGAAGATTTACAATTTGCCCACTGACCTTCTTTCCCTAGCACTGCTGGTGAGGAATGTAGGTGGGATTAGGAGCTATTCCAAGCCACACAAGAGTCTACAATTTCTTTTCTTGGTCACTAATTTTCCATGTTTATGGCCTTTTTTGGGTTGCTGTTGGTATAGTTCTGCATGTGTTTACTATTCCTTATTCATTTTGTTGGAAGAGGAATATTCTGCATTTCAGATTCATCTCATGTTTTTTTACTTGGAAGGCTTCGGCTTATTTTGTGAAATAGACTAGTTCTCCCTTGGGTCCACCACAGAACCTAGCCCAGTGATGGGCACATATCAATATATAAAAAGTGCTGGGATTAAGGATATCATTCCACGTTCTATAATAGTTATCTATAAGAATTCTGAGCAACAGAGCCAAATTAAATTCTCCCAAATACTTCTTTTGTCACATTACATACTGTTTCAAAATATGAAGCCTCTCTTCTATCTAGGCTGGTTTGCTTGCTTCGGAATATACCTCATGTATTTATTCCCAAATCCAGATCTTTGCTCATGCTACCACTGGTCCAAAACAAATTATCTTCACTGTTTAAATATTCCTCATCCTTCAAAGCTCAGGTTAAATTCTACCTGCTCTTCTATCTCTACCTTGGGAATCTCTTCCTATTCTGAATTCTTATGGTCTTCACAGTCTTTATCACTTATTATGACCTCACATACTCCTTTATGTTGTTAATTTATGGATGGGTGTATATCTCAATTCCTCATCCAATAATAATAAGAATGATGCCTTTTAGTGAATACTTACTACTGAGAGCTTATATTTATTATCTACTTTAATACTCACAAGAACCCCATGAAAGAACTGGCTCAAGTTCACATAGCTGGAAAGGGATAGACTCAGGATTTCAAGTCAGATTTTTGGAATTCTGAAGCCAATGTTTAGGCACTATATTAACTTTCAGTCTAGTTCTAAGTTTCTAGTAGATAAGAACAGGAGCTTATATTTCTCTATATTGATTCAGCTACTCAAATATATTTATTGGTTGCCCATTATAGGGAATATAGCTATGGGGAATATAGCTATGAAACAGATATAAGCTCTTGTCTGAAGAATTATACATTCTAACAATGAAGATAAAATAGATATATAAATAATTAAAGTACATATTAGAAAATAGTAATAAAATAGCTAATTTTTATATGTTGTTTATTTACTATATGTAGACACTTTATATTATATAAACTCACTTAATCCTCCTAATACCCTATGAGGTAGATATTACTATTATTGTCCCATTACCCCATTTTACGGATGAGGAAACTGAACCACATAGAGATTAAGTACTGTGTAAGTATTTCCAAAGATTAGACAACTATTAAGACTACTCTCAACATCTAGATTTACTGCTTCTCATGACAAATGTCATATGGAGGCAGCCAAAGAAAATACTTACTGATTAACTGCAATAGAGAACTATGTATGAAACAGGATAAGAGAAATAAGATGATAAATATAATGATTATATAAGGAAAATTATATAATAAAAAAGAATTCTTGGTATCTATTTGGACCCTGGAAACAATCTATTATTTAAATGGGTTATATAACAGAAGTCATGTTGCAACATACAGGTCTTACCTTGGATCTACAGAGAATGGCTTAGCTCAGTGTTTTTTAAACTAAAGGTCATGATCCCTTTGTGAGTCATGAAGTCAATTTAGTTAGTCTAACCAACACTTAAAAACAGAAAGAAAAAGAAACAGAGTAGAATAAAATAAATGGAAAACACTGGTGTACATTTCACATGGTAAATAATGTACAGGAAGCTTCTGCTCCTGTTTTATATATGTGTATATGTGACAAAATCAGGTACTGGTCCAGGATGTAAACTGTATTTCTTACTGTGGATCATGTCACTGGCCTGGCTGATTTGGTCATATAATACAAGTGTTTACTGCTTCCTTATAAATTTCAGAGATACCTTGAAAAGTTACTACACACTAAAACCAAGAACAGTATGTAGTAAGGAATGAGTTTTCCAAGTATTAATATCTGTGTAAGTTACTCAATATAGATAGATTTCTGGGCCAATGTCCCCAAAGCATTTTGAGTATCATTTCCTGTCAATACCCCCCAAACTGATAAATGTACTAAGTATAATTTTAAAAGACTATAGGCAGAATGTAAAATGGTTTACCTGCTATGGAAAACAGTTGGACAGTTTCTCAAAAACTTAAACATAGAATTACCGTATGACCCATAATTCCACTCCTAGGAATATACCCCAAAGAATTGAAACTAGGGACTCAAACAAGAACATGTACACACACGTTCATAGCAGCACTATTCACAAGAGCCAAAAGGTAGAAACAGCCCAAATGTCCATCAGTAGATGAATGAATAAACCAATAGTAGTGTATTTAAACAATGGAATATTATTCAGCCACAAAAAGGAATGAAGTATTGATACATGTTACAAGGTGGATGAACCTCCAAGACATTATGCCAAATAAAAGAAGCCAGACACAAAAGGTCACATATTATATGATTCCCTTCTATGAAATATCCAGAATAGGTAAATCCATAGAAATAGAAAACATATTAGTGGTTGCTAGAGGCTGGGGGAGTAGGAGTTGGGGTAAACTGCTTCATGTATAAGGGGTTTTTACTTTGGAGTGATAAAAATGTTTTAGAACTAGACAAAGTTGTTGGTTGTACAAAATTGTGAACGTTATTAATGTCACTGAATTGTTCACTTTAAAGTGGTTAATTTTATATCATATGAATTTCATGTCACTAAATTATTATAAAATAAAAGACTATAAATAAAATAAAAATAAAGTCAGATATAAGTACTAGTAATAAAATTTCCAGAATATGGAAGTCAAATCTTTCTCAGGATATTAAAAACTGAATAAAGGGGGATATCTTTATCTTTTCTTGAAAAAAATTTTAGAAGAAGGTCATAAAGAGAGTAAATCATCCTTACTAACTAGAGGCTAAAGGGAAAAATGAACTGTAGACAATTCTGAGCAACATCTCTGAGAGAAAATTGACATGTACTTTTCTAGAACTATCTTTAAAGAATCAAATTCAGCAAGAGAAAAAACACTATTCTTAAATCGAAAGGAGAAAATAAGGAAGAAAAAGAGAACTTTTGAACAGAACTTTGGACTTGAAAGAAGGAGAGAACAAACCAGTTTTAGTTTAACTTGCAAATCTTCTCTTAAAGAAGAAGAAATATAGTTTGGGGGAAGATGATGTGAACCGCCTTCCTCTTCCCTGAGAGGAAATTATTTTTATTGCTATTAGTATGTATCCATGTTGGGAGAGCTTTCGCTAGAGGTTTCCTGGTGCAGGCTGGCTATCCCTTGTGGGGTATGCCGTGGAAGAAGATGCCTGTTTAGACTAGATAAAGGTTTTTCAAACTGTGATCAGCAGAGCCCTGAAGGTCCTCTAGGCTGCTAGAAAAAGTGAGAGGTCGGATGAAACAGAAGTGAAGCTGTTGACGACCCAGGTTCATTCTGAGCAGGTTTGCCTCATCTTTTAAATCCTAGGATTCCATGTTAAAACTTCACTTGAAAAAAGTTTTGCTGCTAAAGAAAAATTTGAAAACCATTAGATTGGATCAAGGGTTCCCAAACTTGGCTGTTCAGCAGAATTACTAAAAGAGCTTTTTCAAATTAAAAACTCCTGGGCTATACCTCTAGACCTAGTGAAACAGTAACCCCTTGAGGGATTTTCATGCAGCCAGCCCAAAGCTAGCCCATGGGGTTTAAGAAGCGCTGGACCAGATCACCTTTGCTTTCCTGAGAGTGTATGACAAAACAGAACTTAAATCGGTAGGCAAGAATCTCAAGTAAAAGAGCAGGTGGTAGCAGATGGAAAAAGAGAACACAGACAGCTAAATCACCAGGGTCTAATGAAGGAAAAAAAATTGGTAAACGAAGAGCTTGCCTAGGACCAGAAGTTCCTCTGGAGATTTAATTGCCTGGCAAAGGGCCCATTTTATCTCACAGCCTACAATAACTATCCATATTGGTGATGGTAGTCAAAATGGTTTAATTCAGCAGCTGCCCCAAAAAGCATAATGTGAGCCACATATGTAATTAAAAAATTTTTAGTAGCCACATTAAAAAAAGTGAAAATAAAGAGATGAAATTAATTTTAATATTTTATTTGACATAATATATCCAAAATTTCATTCATTTTAATATGTAACTCAATATGAAAAATATTAATGAGATTTTAATTTTTTTTTTCCTAATAATGGAGTCTTACTCTGTTGCCCGGGCTAGAGTGCAGTGGTGTGATTACAGCCCTTTGCAATCCTGGGCTCAAGCAATCCTCCTGCCACAGCCTCCCAAGTAGCTGGGACAGGCGTGTGCCACAACACCTGACTAATTTTTCTATTTTCTTATAAAGATGAGCTCTTGCTCTTGCTCAGGCTGGTCTTGAACTCCTGGCCACAAGTGATCCTACCGCCTTGGCCTCCCCAAGTGCTGGGATTATAGGCATGAACCATCACACTCAGCCTTACCTTATTTTTTTGTACTAAGTCTTCACAATCTTATAGCACATCTCAATTCAGACTAGTTACATTTCAAGTGCACATGTGGCCAGTGGCTACTGTACTGTACAGTGTAGGACTATTTAACTAAAAAAACAACATATTTCCTTCTAAAAAGAAATCCCAAAACAACAAATGCTGGCGAGGATGTGGGGAGACAGGAACTCTC
>VBSM01001562.1:18061503-18087183 GCA_008086735.1 Cheirogaleus medius
AATAAAAGCAAAAAAAAAAAAATAAAATAAAATAAATTGATATTTAGTTACAATAAAAACATAAAAAGTCCATGATCACCTTCCCAGCCCTAAAGACGTTGTGCAAGAGGTTAGTTAGTCTATTAAGAATTTTGTCTGCAGATCTCATACCCCACTTTACCTCTTCAGCCCTGGCCAGCAGCAGTATCTGTGCTCTGGACATTTTCACCTGAATGTATTGCTCAGATATCCTATTCAAAATGTCTAAAACTAAATTTACAATCTTTCTTCCAAAATAAAAACTCAATTTACCTCTTGATTTTCCTATTTCTATCAGTCACCTAAGATCAAAACTTCAGAGTCAAATTTTACCTTTTCCTTTATTCTGCACAAGCACCAAGTTCAGTTTATTCTTCCTTCACAATCTCTCTCTCCCTGGCTCTTTTCTGCTTCCAATTCTCCCTGCTGATCTGTCCAGTATACTGTTAACAAATATGCATACTTAATACACTACACATAATGTCATTTCTCTTCAATGGCTCCATAATGCACTTCAGCTGCAAATTCAGGACTATGCACAATCTTCATCCCACTCCCACTTTTGGCCTATATCATTCCAACCTTATCTTTCACCAATCTCCTAAAATAGCCTTTTTTAGCACAAATTATCCTGTGCACTGTCTGTACAATGCCTTATACTTCCTCATCTCAGGGTTTTATGATTGTCTACCCACCTAGAATGTCCTTCTTCCAGTTTACTTATTCAAATCATTATTCAACAAATATTTATGTGTCAGGCACTGTGCTCTGTACTGGAGGTAGAATAAATTCAGGCATACTTCAGTATGCTTCACAGATGTTGTGTTTTTTACAAATTGAAAATCTGTGATAACCCTACACATAGCAAGTCTATCAATGCTATTTTTCCAATAGCATGTGCTCACTTCTTGCCTCTGTGTCACAATTTGGTAATTTTTGTAATATTTCAAACTGTTTTGTTATTATGATATCTATTATGATGATCTGTGATCAGTGATCTTTGATGTTACCATTGTAATTGTTTGGGGGCACCATGAACCACACCCATATAAAATGGCAAACTTAATTAATAAATGTTGTGTGTGTTCTGACTGTTCTACCGCCCATCTGTTCCCTATCTCTCTCCCTCTCCCTGGGTCTCCCTATTCCCTGAATACAACAATATTGACATTAGGCCAGTTAATAACCCTACAATGGCCTCTAAGTTTTGAAGTGAAAGGAAGAGTCACATGTCTCACACTTTAACTCAAAAGCTATTAATAGAATTAAGTTTAGTGAGGAAAGCATATTGAAAGCTGAGATAAGCTGAAAGCTAGGCCTCTTGCATCAGTTAGCAAACTTGTGAATGCAAAGGAAAAGTTCTTGAAAAAAATTAAAAATGCTACTCCAGTGAACATATGAATGATAAGAAAGCGAAACATCATTATTACTAACAGGGAAAATTTTAGTGGTCTAGATAGAAGATCAAGCCAGCTACAACATTCCCTTAAACCAAAGCCTAATCCAGAACAAGGCCCTAACTCTCTTCAATTCTATGAAAGCTGAGAAAAGTGAGGAAGCTGTAGAAGAAAACACTGAAGTTAGCAGAGATTGGTTCATGATGTTTAAGGAAAGAAGCCATCTCCATAATAGTAAAGTGCAAGTGATACAGCAAGTGCTGATAGAGAATCTGCAGCAAGTTATCCAGAAGATCTAGCTAAGATGATTGATGAATGTGACTACATTAAACAACAGATTTTCAATGTAGGCGAAACAGCATTCTATTGGAAGGAGATGCCATCTAGGACTTTCATAGTTAGAGAGGAGAAGTCAATACCTAGCTTCAAAGCTTCAAAGAACAGGCTGACTTTCTTATTAGGGGCTAATGCAGCTGATGACTCTTACGTTGAAGCCAATGCTCATTTACTATGCTGAAAATCACAAGGCCCTTATGAATTATGCTAAATGTACTCTGCCTATACTCTAGAAATGGAATAATAAAGCCTAGATGACAGTAGATCTGTTTATAGCATAGTTTACTGAATAATTTAAGCCCACTGTTGACACCTACTGCTCAGGAAAAAAGATTCCTTTCAAAATGTTATTGCTCATTGACAATGTACCTAGTCACCCAAGAGCTCTGATGGAGATATACAAGGAGATTAATGTTGTTTTCTGCAGCCCATGGATCAAGGAGTCATTTCAATTTTCAAGGCTTCTTATTTAAGAAATACATTTTGTAAAGCTATAGCTGCCATAGGTAGTATTTCCTCTGATGGAACTGGGCAGAATCAATTAAAAACCTTTTGGAAAGAATGCCATTAAGAACATTTGTGATTCATGAGAAGAGGTCAAAATATCAACATTAAAAGGAATATAGGAGAAGTTGGTTCCAACCCTCATGGATGACTTTGAGGGTTTAAGACTTCACTGGAGGAAGTAAAGATGTGGTAGAAATAGCAAGGGAACTAGAATTAGAAGTGGAGCCTGAAGATGTGACTGAATTATTGTAATCTTATGATAAAACTTGAATAGATGAGGAGTTGCTTGTTATGGATGAGCAAAGAAAGTAGTTTCCTCAGAGGAAACCTACTGGCGAAGATGCTGTGAACATTGTTGAAATGACAACAAAGGATTTGGAATATGACATAAACTTAGTTGATAAAGCAGCAGCAGGATTTGAGAGGATGGACTCCAATTTTGATAGATATTCTGTTGTGGGTAAAATGCTATCAAACAGCATCACATGCTACAGAAATTGCCACAGCCACCCCAGCCTTCAACCCAATCAGTTAGTAGCCATCAACACTGAGGCAAGATCCTTCACCACCAAAAAGATTACAACTTGCTGAAGGATCAGATGATTGTTAGCATTTTTTAGTAATAAAGTATTTTTAAATTAAGGTGTGTACATTTTTTTGGACATAGTGCTATTACACATTTAATAGATTTAAGTATAGTGTAAACATAACTTTTACATGTAACAGGAAACAAAAAAATTCGTGACTCACTGTATTGCAATATTCGCTTTATTGCAGTGGTCTGGAACCAAACTCAAAATATTTCTGATAGAAAATATGTAATCTCAATCTCAATTTTCCCCCACTTTAAGAAATCGTCCTGCGGTCAGGCACAATGGCTTACACCTGTAATCTCAACACTTTGGGAGGCTGACACAGGAGGATCGCTTGAGTCCAGTAGCGAAATACCAGCCTGGGCAACATTTTTTTGTCTCTACAAAAAATTTAAAAATTAGCCAGGCGTGGTAGGGCACACCTGTGGTCCCAGCTACTCAGGAGGCTGAGGTGGGAGGATTGCTTGAGGCCAGGAGTTCCAGGCTGCAGTAAGCTGTGACTACGCCACTGTACTCTAGCCTGGGCAACACAGCAGGACCCTGTCTCTAAAAAAAAGAAAAAAAAAAACTTCCTGACTTTGCACAGACAGAAATGGTTTTACATTACTGAGTTGTTCTCATAAGGCATATAGTCTTTAATACTCCCTGGACCTTTATAACTTGCTGCCTTGTATGGCTAATTATTAACCTTTTTTATAAATAATTTATCTTCCCAAATAGTGTGGATTTCCTGAAAGTGTGGATGAGGGTCATATCAACATTTTCTCCCTGGTGCTCAGTAAGCGGCAGGTACTGAATACACATTTGCTGATTGACAAATTATTTGTACAAAAGGAAGGGCCTGTAGAACAGGAGGAGGGGCCCTACCCAGTGATAGGCTGGCATATCAAGAGCAGAGATAAGAAGGAAGGGCCTGCAAGAACCCCCAAGCACTAAAAGCACTTGGTAAGTTTCACTTTTCCAATTTCATTTGCAAAGAAGTTTAGAATTGGCAACACTTAAAAGTCAGGACCAGTTACCCTGGCTTTTGGACCTCTACAATGTGAGTTAGGTCATCAGCTTTAAAAATCCTTTCTTGGTACTAAATGAAAACAATACCACTGGTGATATTTAATAAACATATATAGTATCAGACCTAAAAAGAAAACTCACCACATGTTGTGTTCAAAAACTTTGGCTGGGTCAGTTAAAATCCTTGATCCCAGAGGGGCCACTGGATGGTTCCCACTTTGGTATCTGTGTGGCACCTTTCCTAGCCTTAGACAGGAAGTGGAATTTCTCCAAATAATATTCATCCTGAGCAGTACCTGAAAAATTACAAATGATTAATTAGTCATTATAGATTGCATGGTGTATTGTTTATCTAATAGCCAAAATCTGGTCCCTAAGGTTTACAACCTGAGAAAGAACATGAAAACCAAAAACTTTTACATGAAAAACAGGCATGATAGCTTCTCTCCTGAGGTACTTTCCGGCCAGGAAAGGGGAAAGGAATATTTAGGGTAGGTGACATTGGCCAGTATTATTTCTGTGCCTCAGCCTTGATCAACTTTGCTTTGCTGGGTATTTGCTTATTTAATTTTTAGCACATGACCAAAGCATGTAAGCCCAGATCCTGAATTTTATGTATTATATTAAGGAAAGTTTTTTAAAACAGTGATTTTCTTCTTTTGTTTTGGGAATTCTAAGCAAACATATTTCTTAAGAATATTTTGTGACCACTAGACCAAAAACCCTAGTAGAAAAACAAGAAAATAAACCTATAAGTCTCATTCTTCATGCTGAACTGAATAATATGAAAATCAGTCAAATAAGTAAATACTATATTAAAACAGAATACCAGCAATTCTTAATTCTAACAATCCTGTATACATATATTTTTAAGAATAGTAACACAGTTGCAAAATAGATTTCCCTGTACAAAATGCATGCTTAAATCCTAGCTCAATAAGAGAATCACTAGTTGATTAGCCCAAATCCATCCCCATTTCTAGAAGAATAACTTTAACAAACATTTAAAGAGTATGTTATCTTAATTATGTACTAGTAAATATGTTACTTTAAGATCTTTATGGAAAAGTATTAAAAAGATGCTTTAACGAGCTTACATTTTCCAATAAGAATTCATTGTAATATTGCTTGACATATCAGCTATTCATCACAACATTCAGCCTAATACTGTAAGCTGTCAGGTAGAAACAGATGCTAAAAGGTGTGTGTACATAATATGCATTAGGGACTATTGGAGGTGCTATTAAGCATAAAGATGCCATGTGCTGTATACCCTTTACCACCTTACTGAAAATGAATGGGTTTTAAGACTGTGAATTCCAAAATGAACTGCAGAATGTCAAAAATATGTCATTGTCTGTTTAAACATAAAATTCAAAATTTCCTTTTTGGAAAAAAAAGGGGGCTTTGTTATACACACCAAAAATACTGTAATGGTTCCATTCAAATGTGACTAACTGTGATGAGAAACGAAACATTCAACAGCTAGTGCAGATGCGCCTTGTTTGTTTTCCTTTCTCCACTAAACACAAGCTCTTTGGGTGGAGGCAAATGAAATGAAATGCTCCGCCTACCATTACCTTCATCCTGATGTGTCTTTGTTCTTTTGCCTTGCCAGTGTTCCACATAAGACTAGCAAAACCCTACCTGCAAAATTATTTTTAGAGCTCTTTCTGCACTGAATATAATTCATAAAATCTTCTGAATGCTCAAAAGTAAAAACTGATTACACCTAGAAAGAGAGGCAATTCATGCTCAAAAGTGTAAAATGATGTAAATGTTTCCCACCCAGGAAAGCCAAATCAAAATGAAATTTCAATCCTTCAAATAATCATGTGATACTTATCTATATCTATCTATATATAGAAGAGGAAGAGAGAAGGAAAAAAAAAGGCAAGAGTGTCTCTCACTATAAATGACCGAGAACCTTTGTAGACAGTCAGAGACAAAAGACATAGCCAGACTGGATATTAGGCAATTTAGGAAAATGTCAGAGAAGTGTGTGCCTTGCTGCCTGCTAGCCTGTGGAGAGAGCATTGTGTGGCCAGGGCCTAAATATGTGGTTCCCTGCTTAGGCAGCTCTTTCTCTAATTAACCACACAAACAATACATCTTTATGTATTTCATTTATTTATCTGTAACAGTCACATACAGCCTTGTGTTGCTATTTATCTTTTTTATTATATAAGTATATAAAGGAAAATATATAATATAGATAAATACATAATAAAATTATATAAATGCCTTCTTAACTAAATTGCTAGCTTCTAGAGGCAGTACCAAGTTGCTCATGAATTGTTTGATTGGTTACATAAAAATAATGATACTTATCTGACTTAAATTAAATTTAATTGCAAGGAAGTTATTTCATATTTTCCAGGGTAGCTCCTAAGATCCTTGCAGGGAGAAAGAAGGAAATGACAGAAGAATGTGACAGTATACAGGCGGCTATCCAGTTATTAACCACAACGTTTAACAAATACCTGCTTTATATTATGACTGCCATGTTAGCTTAAGGTTTACTAGGTCATGGTTCCATTTTGTGATGGGAAAAGAAGAGAAGGGCAGGGCCAGCCCCAAATAGAATTCTGGTAAAGGAAGTTGGTTTCTGCCACCAGAATGACCCACACCCTTTATGTTCCTTCTCTTAACTGTCTTTTGGCATACTCTAATTTGAATATGAGTTTGAGATATTATTTGCATAATGAAACTGTGTAGATATGAAGTATTTTTATTTGAAATAACACAAAGAAGTACAGTTTAAAATATTCCATTCACCCAAAAGAAGGCAGGGAAAGAAGAACAGAGGAATTAAAAACAGATGGAACAAACAGGAAACAAATACCAAGATGGCATATTTAAACTCAATCATATCAATAATTTCATTAAATGTAAATGGATTCCAATTAAAAGGCATAGAATATCAACTTGGATAAAAAAGCAAGACCTAACAATACATTGTCTATAAGAGAAATACTTTAAATATAAAGACACAAATATATTAAAATTTAAAAAGATGAAACACCGCATGAGAAAGCTGGTGGGGCTATATTAATAGGGAAAGTAGACTTCAAGAAAAAGACTATTACAGAGATAAAGAGGGCATTTAATAATGATAAAAGCCAATTAATCAAGACAACATAGCAATCTTAAATGTACATGTACCTAATAACAAAGCTGTAAAATAAATGAAACAAAAATGGACTGAACTTTCTAAAAGGAGAAATTAACAAATTCATAGTATAATAATACTTGAAGATTTTAACAACCCTCTCTCAGTAATAAACAGAACAATCAGCTATCAAAAATTCGATAAGGTTATAGAAGATTTGAACATTATCAACTTGACATAAATGATATTTATAGAAAGACACTATACCTAATAACAGCAGAATATACATTCTTTCCAAGTGAACCTTCACCAAAGTAGACTATATAGGCTGGGTTATAAAATAAGAATCAATAAATTCCAAAGTATTGAAATCATGCAGAGTATACTTTCTGACTTTAACAGTATTAAATGTTAATATTTTTGATGAATTGACTCATTAGTAAATATCCCTCATCTCTGATAATAGTCATTTTTTTGAAGTCTACTTCATCTAATATTAATACAGCCCTATCAACTATCTAATGTAATAGTGTGTATAGCATACCTTTTTAAAAAACTTTAGTCTATTTATGTGTTTACATTTAATGTGCTTGTCTTATAAGCAGCATATTATTGATCTTTGCTTTTTTATCCAAATTGACAATAATAATCTAGAAAAATTTCCAAATATTAAGAAATTAAGCAACACCCTGGTAAATAACCTATGGGCCAAAGACTAAATCTTAAGGGAAAATAGAAAATACGTTGAACTGAATGATAATGAAATCTCAAAATATCAAAATTTGGAGAATTCAAATAAAGCAGTTTTAAATGCCTCTGTTAGAAAGGAAAATGATCTCAAATCTGTGATTTCAGCTTCCATCTTAACAAGCTAGAAAAGTAAGAGTAAATTAAACCCAAAGTAACTAGAAAGGAAGAAATAACTTTTAAAAAGCAAAAAATGATGAAATAGAAAATGGAAAACAGAAAAAAATCAAGGTCAAAAGTTACTTCTTTGAAAAGGTTAATAAAACTGATAAACTTTTGGCAAGCCTGATCCAAGATAAATTTCCAATAACAGGAATGAAATAGGAGATGTCACCACAGACCCTACAGATGTCAACAAGCTTATATTGGGATATTACAGGCAATTTTCTTCATTAGATGGGACAAATTCCTTGAAGTCAGCAATAATAACTTAAAATAACACAAGAGAAAATCTAAATAGTCCTAAATTTATTAAATAAGTGAAATTTACAATAAAAATCAAAACAAGCATCCAATAGGAGGGCTATTATTAAAAAAAAAGACAGATAAGAAGTATTGGTGAGCATGTGGAAAAACTGGAACCCTCATACATTACTGTTGGAATGTAAACGATGCAGCTGCTGTGTGAAACAGTATGGGAAATTCTCAAAAAAAAATTAAACACAGACTTACTATAAGGTCTAGCAATTCTACGTCTTGGTATATACTCAACAGAAGTGAAAGCAGGGACCAAAGAGATATTTGTACACCTACATTCATAGCAGCATTGTTCACAATAAACAAAAGGTGATAATAGTATCCATGGAAAGGCAAATGGATAAACAAAATGTAATATACACACATAATGAAACATTATTCAACCTTAAAAGGAAGTTTTGATGCATGCTACAACATGGGTTAATCTTAAAGACATTATGCTAAGTGAAATAAGGCAGTTTAAAAAAGGGCAAATATTACATGAATCCTCTTAAATGAGGTTCTGAGAGTAGTCAAGTTCATAGAGACAGAAAGTAGAAAAGGTTGGCGCAGTGACTCACACCTGTAATCCTAGCCCTCTAGGAGGCTGAGGCAGGAGGATCACTTGTGGTCAGGAGTTCAAGAGCAGCCTGAGCAAGAGCAAGACCTTGCCTCTACCAAAAATAGAAAAAATTAGCCCGGAGGCTAAGACAGGAGGATTGTTTGAGCCCAGGAGGGCTTACTGAGGTTGCAGTGAGCTATAACGCCACTGCCATTGCACTCCAGCGTGGGTGACAGAGCAAGACTCTGTCTCAAAAACAAAAAACAAAAAACAGAAAGTAGTGGTTGGTGGAGCTGGGGGAGGGGAGAATGGAGAATTAAGTGTACCTAATGGGTGACTAGGGGGAGGAAATGGGGACATGTAGGTCAAAGGACACAAAGTTGCACATACGTAGGATGAACAAATCTGGAGATTTCATGTACCAAATGAGGACTATACTCAATAATGGTGTATTGGGGATTTTTGCTAAAAGAGTAGATTTCACATGCTCTTGGCACACACACACAGAAAGGGTAACTACGTGAGATGATGTATATGCTAATTTGCTTGACTACAGTAACCATTTCACTAGGTATATATATATTAAAACATCTTGTTGTAGACATTAAATACACACAATTTTAAAAGGAAGCTAGACAAAAAAAGTTTTTAAAAAGTAGTTTCATTTGGGGAAAATGAAAACGTTATGGAGATGGATGGTGGTGATGTTTGCACAGCAATGTAAATATGCTTGATGTCACTGAACTCTATGCTTAAAAAGGATTAAAATGTAAATTTTATGTTATGTACATTTTATCACAAAAAACCTTCTCACAAAGAAAACTGTAGGCATAGATATCTTCACCAGTGAGTATCAAACATTTAAGGAAGAAACACCACCAATCTTATACAGACTCTTTCAGAAAATAGAACACTTCTCAACTTGTTTTATGAGGCCAGTATAACTGAGATAATTGCACATTTGTGTGAAGTAAAGGTTTAAATACTGGCCACACTGTTACACTGCAGTTTTCCCATAGACTTAGTGTTTCCCATTATAGTTTCAAGGTATCAAGTGTTTTTCAGGAACAAAACTTGAGGATATCTAAAATGGGGAACCTGGGTAAGAGTTTACTTGGCATGTCTTGGTGTGCTTTAGTTGTGATGGCTCATGTTTAGTTTGTTATTCCAGTTCGGAGCAGAGAAAAAGAAACGCAACAGAAATCTCCACAAATCCTGGTGAGGTGTTTGAATTTTTATTTACTGTATGAAAAATGTGAAAATGTGGTCCTGACCTGTCACTTAGCTCAGACTAATTCTGCCATCAAATTCTAGTGTATATAATCAAATGCCATTTCTTCTACTTACTTTGCCTATAGGTTTCCACTGTCAGCTCACCATCCTATAGTGATTCGTCCTCTTGAATCCTGTAAAGGCCAAAATGAAATGGAATGAGCATGAGTTGAGGGCCATGGCCCTCTGAGATCTCAATGCCAAGCCTCAATCATGAATAGTCATTGGCTAAAGGTGGAGACTCAGAGAGGAAGTGAAACTCATACAAGTGTGAGATTGACAGAGTGTCATTATCAATAGCTTTTATTATGCTACCAACTATAAAGAGGTGTACCATGAAGAGCTAAAAGACTTCCTATCAGCTCTAGGTGTAGGTAAGTATGTGCCTATTTTAGAAAGCAAGGAAAAGAACAACTGTATAAAATGACTTCAAGGAGAAGATGGTTTTAATACCAGTTTTCTGAGCCAACCACCACCACAATGAGCTTAGTAGCAAAAGAAGTATTGATAGAGAAGTATGACATGTGGGGAACAGATCTCTGCCCCAACTACAAATTTTAGCTAAATGCTTTGTCTTCTACTAAAATGGAGCCCTTTTTACAATGATTCACACATCTGCCTGACCATACCAACAAACTAACATAATCTACTGGGACAGGTAAAATGTATGTTACACACATGAAAACGTGCTTCTTAAATAATTGCAAATTTTATTTTTGTGGAGCAATAGTTTTAATAACTTTTTTTATTATTAAAAGGAAGATTTTAGTTAAAGGAAATACTCTAAAGTATATTGAAAGAAATATTTTAGGAAGTAAAGTACCAATTCCAATTTATCTTTCATATAAATCTTAATTTTTAAAAAATTATATATTTACCATGTGTGAGGTCCTGTTCTAAGTACTTTACATACAGTATATTATCTTATTTAGTTTCCATTTCCCTATCAAGGGGTACCATTTTAGGAAAAACTTATAAAGGATGAAATAAACTAACATGCTTAAGGACACCCACATAAAAACTGGCTTTGATTCGAATCCAAGCAGTCTAACTGGAGAGCCCATGCTCTACCTTTCTGTACTTTTCTTTCCTTTTTTTTTTTTTTTGAACAGCTTTGTTATCAATATATGTATTATTGACTCATTTGCCTTCTACTTTTGAATACCACATATACAAGAAGGATCATGGTACTAATTCTCCAGTTTTTACTAGGGTTGCTAATTTGTTGCAACTGATTTAAGAAGGCCCAGAATGCCTTCTCTCCCTTCATCTCTCTCAACTCTATTTCTCCTCTTGGGCCTTAATCAAAGAGCAAGCAATGCCACTGGGAGGCAGATGTCCCCAGATTTAGGAGAGCACAGTCATTCTCTTACTGGTACTCAAATCTCAAGACACAGGCAAAGGGCTCTTGCACCACCTAATTAATGTAACATCTTAACAGGTCTTTTCACTGGTCTTCTGCTTGTGCACAGCTGAGGAGTAGAGGCAGGAAGGGTTTCTTAGTTCCCTTGCTTTTTAAGTTTGATCCTAAGATTGCCTTCCTATATTTTAATATTAATACTACTAGAGGAACACCAAAGAAACAGTAAATAGTACTGCTGTTTGTGTGAATCTAAAATGATTATCCTTGGAGCACTTTGCTGGCTCTGGAAAAAACTCTTTGTAAGACTCCCCAAGAATGATTCCCAGTTGTCTCAGTTTGCTGGAACCCCAGGCAAAGAAACTGCTGTTAATCATACACTAAATGCCTGTCTACCACTTAAAAGTTAACTCTCTGCAAGAAGGAATATTTTCATGGAAAAAAGAGAAAAGGAAAAGAAAAATTAAAGAAAAAAAATAAAAAAATAAAATAAAAGTTAACTCTCCCTCAGTGTTTCTTGAGTTTTGAGCATCCTTTAAATAAATAAATTAGTGAGATATTCATGTTTTCACCTTTGTAACTGTTCAGCTTTTCTTCTCAGCTTGGAAGCTGGTACAAAGTTTTCATTCAGAGGAGTGAACATCATCTAGATAAAGCTGCACTAAACATTACCGGAGAGGCTAGAATTAATGAGAACAAATTAAAGTACTATTGTTGTACTCTTTTAGAGAGTGAAAGCCAACAGGTAAGAACACTTCAGTCTGAACTATGCTGCAGTAAAAACTGAAGCTTCAATTAACTCTGGCAATTTCAGAGAACTCCGAGGGTGACCGTCTGCCAGGCAAACAGCTCTGGCAACTCACACATCTTGTTTTAATCTTGCTTTGGATGGTTATAATTTCAAGGTATAAATAAGGCCATTAGCAAGAACAGAACAACAATAATTACAGTAAGTATTTGCAGAGCACTTTGATCACACTCTGACGTAGTCACTGCAGCTTCACAATGGGAATCTCATGCTTAGTGTTTGCGCTCCATGACCGCCCTGAAAGGCGACTATGTGATGCTCTCACTCACACAAAAAGAGGCTACTGGAATGCAGAAGTTATTTCTTCAAAGGATTTCATGTAAGCCCATCTCAAACCTCAACCCAAAATATATGAAGTGTACACCATTCTAATTATTCTACAAGTTGTCTCCCAAAGCGTTATGCCAGACAAGAATGAAATCAGTTTTAACTCACTGGCATTTCACACTTGTCTGTGCTACAGTAACTTTTGGAGTTATTAACCAAATTTAGTGGGCTGATAAAGGATATTAAGTTACATTCATACTTTATGGGCTATCAGTCCTTACAAGTGTGGTAAAAAAACTCACATGGATGAGATTAATGGAGTTCTGCCCTTGCTGAGACTTCTGCTTTCCTATTCATTGCAGAGATCTTTATCTCTAGGTACACCAGGTGATAGGAGATGCTTGTGCTCATATGCAGCATTTACTCAGCTATGTTTGGACTAATGTATCAATAAGGCTGCCCTGGCTGAGGGTGGAATATTAGAAAAATTCAAGTCATTAGTGGATGTTAGATACAAAAAGTTTGGACTACAACATTAGTGAATAAAGGTATCCAAATGGATATATTTCCATAACTTTAAAAGAACATGGGATTCAGGTAGGCAGACGTTATAGCATGGTGTAAATTCTATTTTAAAGAACTACAATTAGTAATAACTTGAAAAAAATAAAGCAAGGTAAACTGCACTGTGGAATATCAGGTAAAATTTTGACTCTCACTTCACAGAAGGCACAACACAATCAGAAAAAGGGTCCAGAGAAGGAAAAGTAAAATTCACAGAAAGGATACAATTTCTATATGAGAACAGACAAGTTGAAAGTTTCCAAGGGAGCAATATAGAATTCTGGAAAATTGTGGCCAGAGTATGTTAGATTCCTCATTAAGATGTATCTGTGCTTTCTATCTAACAGTCAGATGCTGCTCCCACTGGGGTCACTTCTATTTTCCTATTGTCTTCAAGCATCTTCTTGGACTGGTCTTCTGTTTACACACAGGCCTTTTGTCCAATAGGAAACAGATCCCTGATTCCCTGGTGGCTTTCTAGACAAAGCAGTGGCCTTGTGAATACTGGGAGACTAATTCCAACACCTTGTTCTTATTCAAAAGATAAGCCTTCCTAAAAACTCACCTTCTCAGCTTCTCTTGCAGTTGGAAGAGACCTGTGACCATGTTCTGACTGATCAGAGCCTGCTAAAGAGCTGAAGTCTATGCTTTCTTATAGAAAGGGAAAGTGTCCAGAGGAAGCTTGCTGGCACCAACTCACCCTGCCTCTTTCTTGAACTTAGTTAGGTGTGATGCTGTGTGAACAGGAGGAAAAGGGCTGGATTCTTGATGGCATCATTGAACAGGTAAACCAATGAGAGTTACCACCTACCTCTGTACTTCCTGCTAGGTGAGAAAAAGAAATCCTTATGTATTTTAGCTACTATTTGGTTTTCTGTTATTTTCATATAATAGGATTCTAACATATAATGCTCATTATTTTTAAGTCCTGGGAATTCAGAGACAAATCCATTTGGTTCCTGCTCTCAAGAAACTTACCTCAAGTGAGGAAGAAAGAGATGTAAACAAAGAGTCCCAATACAATATACAGTAAAGATAAGTATAAGGTGTTATTAGAACACAGAGGAATGAGTGATTAGGTCTTTGGGTAGTGGCTCAGAGAAGCTTCCTGGTGGAGGCAATATCTGTACTGGGTATAAGAGGAATGAGTAGAAATATTCCAAGACATATGGGTGAAAGCCAGCACATTTCAGGCAAAGGGATCAATGCAAATAAAGACAAAAGAGGTATGAAAGCACACACAACATTCAAAGAATAAAAGTCATCCAGAAAAAAGTACTGACATAACCAACTCTGGATATGAGTAGAGTCTTTTACGCAGCAGTCTCGCAAGAGGAACTGTAATAAGCACTGTACTCTGGCTGATAAAGGGTTAACAATTCTGAAACCACTATACAACTGGAATTGAACAATCAGTAAATAGATGGTATATGGCAGAAGCCAGGTTTCTCATTGTTGGAGTGGGAAGTTACAAACAAGGGGAGAAGGCTAGAATAACCCTTTTGGTAATGGCTTGGAATGTAACTTAATGTAAATACTGATGTTACATATAGAAATATTTGTAGGTATGTGTATATACATGGGTTGGTATACACACATATATTTCCTTACTCTGTCAGCTGAAAGGGCCTAGAAACAACCACACCCCAGTAGCAACAGGCACACATGGCACCCAGATCTTAGTTTCTAACACCATTCTCTAATAAAAAGGAACCAGGGCTGCTTGGAGAAATGGCTGCTTCTAGGACTGAGGCAGAGGAGATAAGGTGAGCCTGGAGTATTCTGCAGTGCCAGAAAGTAAGGAAGTGCTAAAAAAAGAAAAACAAAAAAACTACAATGGTGAGAGTATGTCAAAAGGTCACAGGAGTCAACTGAAAGAGCTCCCAATGGCCAAAACAGAACTTTGAGCAACAAAATAAAAAGAAGTTTTGGGTTATAACCCAAAATATACAATAAATATCTGTGTATCCATACTGATATAAATGATTGAATACATAAATGGGAGGGAAGAGAGAAATCTTCCATGCAAAAGAATTCCAAATAATTTATGTAAATACTTTGTCCTCAAGGAGGTGGAACACAACTCATTCCTAAAGTGTGGGCTGCACATAGTGACTTCCTTCTAAAGAATACAGTATGGAAAGGGAGAGAAATAACCATGCGGTGGAGAAACTTGACAAACACTTCCTCAGCCAGGTGATCTAGGTTAACATTAATAGTGATATGTCATGTTGATAGTACGTATTCTTTATATGTTATGTTAAGAACGGCACTTTACCTCTGCGTTCTTCCTCTCAAACCCCCATAACCTCAGTCGAATCAGGAGAAAAATATCAGATAAACTCTAGTTGAGAAACATTCTATAAAATACCCGACTAGTACTCCCCAAAACTGTCAAGGTCATTAAAAACAAAGAATGTCTGAGAAACTGTCAGAGCCAAGAGAAACCTAAGGAGACATGATGACTAAATGTAATGTGGTGTCCTGGATGGAATCCAGGAACTGAAAGGTCATTCGGTAAAAAACTAACGAAATCTGCATAAACTATAGACTTTAGTTAAAAATAATGTATCAATATTGGTTCATTAATTGTGACAAATGTATCATACTAATGTAAGATGTTAATAATAGCAGAAAATGGGTATGGACTACATGGGAACTCTCTACACTATCTTTACAGTTTTTCTGTATATCTAAAACTGTTCTAAAATAAAAAGTTTATTTAAAACAGAATAATTTTATATGCCTAGATCGTATGATGTGTGAAGGGCAGATGGGTGGGGTGGGGAGGTGGTTATAAGGCTGGAAAGTTACGCAGGGCCAGACAGTGAGGAATCTTTATGTCTACCAAAGTAAGCAGTTTGAATATTTTCTTATAGGCAGTGCCAAGAAACAGAGAGTTTTAAACAAGTGAGCAACATGATGAGATCTGTGCAGTAGTCCCCCCTTATCCACAGAGGATATATTCCAGACCCCAGTTGGTGTCTGAAACCACAAATAGTACTGAACCCTATATATACCATGTTTTTTCTTATACATACGCACCTCTGATAAAGCTTAATTTATAAATAAGGCACAGTAAGAGATTAACAATACAAATATAACAATTATAACAACATACTGAAATGAATGTTATGTGAGTGTGTTCTCTCTCTGTAAAATATCTTACTGTACTATATCAACCTTTCCTCTTCTTGTGATGATGTGAGATGACAAAATGCCTATGTGATGAGATGAAGTAAGGGGAAAGACACAGGCACTGTGACTTAATGTTAGGCTACTATTGACCTTCTGACAATACACGAGAAGTAGGATAATCTGCTTTGGGTGATCCTGGATCACCAAGCCATGATGATGTCGATAACTACCAGGTGGGTAGTGGACACAGCGTGGCTACACTGGACAAAAGAATGATTTGGACAAAAGAATGATTCACTTCCTGGGCAGGACAGAGTGGGATGGTACGAGATTTCATCACATTACTCAGAATGGTGTGCAATTTAAAACTTCTGAATTGTTTATCTCTGGAATTTTCCATGTAATATTTTCAGACTGTGGTTGGCCACGGGTAACTTGAAATTGCAGAAAGTGAAACCATAGATAAGGAGAGATACTATATTTATAAAGATTATGATGACCCTAAACCAGACCAGTGGAAACCAAAGCTCTGGGACTGGGGCATCTGTAACTTTTAAAATCTTCACATATGGTCTTGGTGTACATTGAGGCTCGAGAATCACTCATATAGAGAACTAATTAGAAGAGGAAGAGGCCCAGGGGTATAAACAATAAAAGTCCGTCAGAGATCATGAGAGCCAAAGAAAGCAGTGGCCATGAGAATCAAGGAGGGGACAAAAAATGGGACAGATGGAACTCATGGTAATATTGACATTTAGGAGGCAGGTGGAGGAAGAGGAGTCTGTTTAAGAGTCATGCTAAAGAATATTAAAGACAAGAAGCTAAAAATAAATAATTAGTTTTGGAAACATAGGAGATCAATGATGACCTCTATCAAAGTGATCTGAATCCTGGCTCTGCCAACAGAGTACAGTTTGAGGAATATGTAGGTCAGTGGGGCTAAAGGGGTAATGAACGTGGATGACTCTGACAGGCAGAGGGAAGGAAAGAAGTGGGGAGGGGTCACATAGGTCAAAAAAGGGTATTTGTTAAACTGTATAACAAAACAGCTAATGTTGTTGAAAAAAAAAAAAGATACTGAAAAGAGATGGAATTGCTGACAAAACAAGTATTGAGAACAATGGGCAGCAGAGAGGGAGAATAAGTACACAGAAAACACATTAGCCACGTGAGGCATCAAGAACAATCTTATCCTCTGATGGATGAGAACAAGAAAGTGTGTAGTGGAAGGAAAGATGGTTAAGAGTCCTTTCTCAATGCTTTCTTCTTCATGAATTAAGAGAGGCAAGGGGCTTGAAAGAAACAGGAAAAAAAATGGAAAAGGAACTAACGACATTTAAATAAAGAAATGTCAAACAACATAAATGGCCCAGCTGAAGTTGCAGCTCAAATTAGTTATTATGTATTGGCTGCTTCCCAAGTATCCATTCCCTACTTCCAACAGCTCATAGACCTGGAATCTGTAAGTCTGCAGAGAATCCAGAGTGGTCCTGACTGAAGCCAGAGGTGAACAGTATAAACTATGCTAAGCCAATCAGCACATTCTGAAACTTCTGGACATAGTGATTGGTTCTGAGATGAGCATTTGACCAAACTTCCCCAACAGAGTACATCTTAGTTTTAATGCTAGAGATTTTGGGACAAAGATGATTTCTTGTTACATATGAAAAAGGGAAGTATGAAGCCCTGAAGTTGTTGAAAGCTGTATTGGTCAGCTTGGGCTGCCATAAGAAAATATCATAGACTGGGTGGCTTAAACAACAGAAATTTATTTTGTCATGAGTCTGGAGGCTAGAAGTCCTATAACAAGGTACCAGTCGATTTGATTCCTGGTAAGGGCTCTCTTCCTGGCTTGTAAACAGCCACCCTCTCGTTGTGTCTTCACATGGCCCTTCTTCTGTGCATTTGGAGAGAGAGAGAGATATCTTTGGTATCTCCCTTTTTATAAGAATATCATTTCTACCGAATTAGGGCCCCACCCTTGTGACCTCACTTAACCTTCATTACCTCCATAAAGGCCCTATCTCTAAATAAAGTCATATTGGGGGTGGGGGCTTCAACATATGAATTTTGAGGGGACACAATGCAATCCATAACTAAAGCCATCTTGGAGCCATGAGTGGACCTTAGGATGAAGCCAGTTATGAGGAAAGAAAACTGAGAAGATAAAAAGAAGTTAAGTTCCATTGTTAAGTAGTTGGATTAAGTTTCATTTGAAGCCAATCTCACCTGTTTTTTTCAGTTACTGAGCAGATACATTCCTTAAGTGTTTAAGCCAGCCTGATTTTTTCTATTATCTGTGATCAAAAGTAACCTAACTGATAGAGCAGTTATTGATTTCCTCTACCACCTGGAAGTTTGGGGACAAAATATTTGGTTCGATCTGGATTAGGCCAATCTAAGCTTGGAGTACAGAAAGTAATGGTGATTCAAGATGGTGTAATTGAGGGAAAATATAACTGGTGACCATGAAGTAAGCTCATACTGACTGGAAAAAAAAAATACAGAGGGGAGAGGAGAGTAGGAGGGATGGGGGTGGGGGCTGATGGACTTGATGTGGCTGAAGTCTGGGTTTAATACAAGCAAGGGGGAGGGAAAACACATAGGAGGTACTGGTTAGTAATTAGGCCTTCTGAGTCTGTTAACCCATGCCACGCAGTAACAAAAGCAGTAACACTGTAACACTGTGAAAGAAATACTCCTTTGAATGAGAGGCTCTTACAATGTGGCTAAAACCACAAGGCCACAAACACCTATGAAAGAGAAACATTTCAGCATTGACAAAAGCTAAAAAAAATGGACTCCTATTCACCATCTCATTTTAATCTTTTGAAGCTCATTGTAATAGACCTCCATCCCTCATTCTTCAGGAACAGTCCCCCACTGGACACATCTACTAAAACAAGGTTTGTCAAACTAAGGTACTATGACAACCTGGTTTTTTGTTGTCGTTTTTTGAGACAGAGTCTTTCTCTGTCACCCTGGCTAGAGAGCAGTGGCATGGCATCATCATAGCTCACTGCAACCTCAAACTCCTGGACTTAAGCCATCCTCCTGCCTCCTGAGTAGCTGGGACTACAGATGTGAGCCACCATGCCCGGCTAATTTTTTCTATTTTTTTTAGTAGAGATGGGGGTCTTGCTTTTGCTCAGGCTGGTCTCAAACTCCTGGCCTCAAGCAATTCTCCCATCTCAGCCTCCTGAAGTGCTAGCATTACAGGTGTGAGCCACCAAGCCCAGACCTATGACAAGTTTTTAAGTTGTATTTTCATTCTAATAACCTAAAAATAAAATCATTAGGAGCACACATATAACTGCTACTTGATTTCAGTGTCTATGTTTGCATTTATGATCTTGTTGGCAACAAGCAGCACAGATTTAATATGTAAATAATACATCTGCGTATACAGTACACTGTAAAGAGATTCTGCAGTATTTTGAATAGAGAAAAGTGGTGAGGGAATTGGGAAGACACACAGCACAGATGGGCTGAAGTTAAAAGAACCTCTGTGGTGATGGTCAGTGCCTTCTTCAGAATGACAGTTGCAATTTAGTTTTGGTAAAACATCAGCAAACACAGTAAAATGCTGTTAATTTGAGTTTCGCTGGTTTTGTAGTTGCATTTTACTTATTTTGATCTTACAGTTGAATAAACACTTTGTGCACAAAGTGCTTATACCTAGAGTTGGGTTTATAAATAATGTTGTAAAAATATTTTAAATCAATCCGGGGGTCCACGAATTTTTTTCCTTAAATGAAGGAGTATTTCTCAACATTGAGAAATAAAATATTAGAAGAGTGTGTTCCAGAGAATTCTACTCTTACTCCTCCTTAATAGAAATACCCCTACATAGAGCAGAATCACTTCAAATCTCCTTGGAAAGCAACTGCAAGTAGAGATGAAGGATTTGGACTAAGTTCAGGCTCTGGCACTTACTACCACTGTCTTAGTTTGACAACCTCTGGTATGATACTTTACTAATTTCAATTTCTTCTATAAAATGTGGCTAATAAGATCATTTTAAAATACAGGAAGCTTCCAGGAGGTAATTTATTGTAGCATAGTGCTGATTGCATAGTAAGTGTTCAGTAAACACTAGCTGATATTGCTGTTGTTATCATTAGTCTGTCTCTACTTTACAATTCCACAGGGCTTTGTGAACAGCAGAGGATCAAGCCTTCCACTAAAATGTTTCTTAGTTTAAATAGCCCTAAGTAGTCCCAACTTCCCAAGAAGGTAAAAGATTAATTTACTAATGAAGTAGGGTCGTATTTTTAGAAAGAGTACTGAACCAAGAATAGAATAAGTCCCAAGTTCAAGTCCTGGTTCAGCAACCTATTATTCATGATTTTTGGGAAAGTCACTTACTATACCTAAGCCTATAGGCTCATTTATAAAATGGAGATAATTCCTAAGTCACAAAGTTCTTACAAAGAACATTATAAACTACATAATGTTTCACAAATATAAAGTCAAATGATTATTCAATGAATTCCAGAAACATTTTTAGAGTATACTTTTTAAAGCTTGAAAGGGGAAAAAAACTACAAAAAATACTAATAAATATTAATAATTAGAAACACCATCCTCACCCTCCACTGTCTAGTCATCAGGTCAGGTGGTCAATTAGGACAATAAGCCAAACTGTAAGTAACAACCAAGTCTTACTTCTGCAACAGTGCAAGTGGGAGGCAAAAAGAGGTGCCCGCTTCCCAGTGTTCCATCTTCCCCTCACTGAAGGCAGCACCGTGTGAGGATCAAGTAGACACAGCAAAGATGGGAAAATTATCTGTCAAAGAGGTGGGGGAAAGTCTCCCGATTTTTTTATGGACCCCTGAGGTGGAGGTAGAAGGGGGAGAGGGAAGGGAGAGGAGCTTGGAGTGGAAGGAGTGAATAGAGGCACTGGGGCTAGGTATGCAGAGGACTGAGTCCTGACTATGGTCCCTTCAGAAATGTGTACCATCTGTCCCCATGAGGCCTTCTAGGCAAAGCCTGTGGTCAGGCCTGAAAGATCACATATAGGATTTCAACCTGGAGCCAGATTCCTTATCCACCAAAGAGAAAAAAAAGAATACAATCATTCTTTACCCAACACATAAATAAACCTTATCCAAGAAACTATACGAACTTAAATAAATAAATTTAAGAATGGTTTTAGAAAAGCCCATGAATAATAATGTCACAGCAAGCTGATTAAGAATAACTGGGAATGTTAATTATATTCTTAATCTCCAAGGAACACATCATGTAGAGAAACCTTAACAATCTTCAATCTATGAAAGGTCTTATTCCTATGATCGTTAGTAAGACAGTTGGTAAGAACTCAGAACCACATGTTATATAGGAACATTTTAAATGGTGATTAAGATATCAGGCTAGTCTACACATGCTTGTTAATTCCATAATGTGGATGAAAAGAAATGCGTTTATACATTTTAAATGGTCTTAGAAAACTGGCAAATTCCATTTTCCCAAATAGTTGAAACACTGCCAATCCACACTGCCTGGGGCAACTTGAATCTTATTTACTACAAAAACAAACTGATTAAATGATTCTTTTAAAACAATGACAAAACATATAAAAACTGCCAGCTATCTCTTTGCTACCTGAAAACATAAGGTGTGCCTAGAAGGTAATACTGTTTAACTAAAAACTAGACCTGTTCCTCAAAATAAGTGTTGTCCCTTCAAATAAGCCACTTTAAGAGATTAGTATTTACTCCAAATAATAGCAAAACATTTTTTAAATTCCATTTTTAGATAACATCCTCATAGCAACCTATTGTTCTTTTTCATATCCTCAATGATGGCAAACTCTTTGTTTTAGGATAATACCCTTTACTTTCAGAGTAAGCTGCTGTTCTTGTTGCCACAAAAGTATAAACTCCCAACATAACCAGCTTGGAAGGATCATATCCAGTAAGATAATAGCTTCTGGTATGTTCTGCTTCCTTAAACAGTCTTAAACACTCATACCTCATAAGTCAAGTTCACACAGTACATACTGTACCACAAATGATAGTATCTTTAGTGCATACTCTTTTTTAAGAAGCCAAAACTATCTGGAAATATGAGCTGGATGTTTTTAAAAAGTGTTTTTATTTTAATAGAAAATATACACAGTGGCGTCCACTTATAGTCCCAGCTACTCGGGAGGATCACTTGAGGGCAGGAGTTCAAGGCTGTGTGCCATGGTTGCACCTGGTGCTGCACTCTAGCCTGGGCAACATAGTGAGACTCTGTCGAAAGAAAGGAAAGAAAAAAAAGAGAAGAGAAGAGAAGAGAAGGAGGAAATAAAATATTCAGGGGCTAAAAGATCCCTCTACATATGCACAAATGCAACAAGAAAGAAAGAAAGAAAAGAAAAGAAAAGAGAAGAGAAGAGGAAATAAAATATTCAGGGGCGAAAAGATCCCTCTACATATGCACAAATGCAACAAAAAATAATATGAGATACCTAGGAATAAACTTAGCTAGAAATGTACAGGACCTAAATGAAAAAAGCTATAGAACTCTACAGAGGGACATGGAAGATGGGGTTGGAGGTGGGCTCTGGTGCTTGCCTTTCCAGACATTACAACACACGATAAAACAAGTAAATCCTGGCCATGTCTCTAAACCCCAAGATTTACAGTCAAAGCAAATGGAACAGAAATGAAAGTCCAGAAACTAGTCAATAAGAATTCAATTTGTAGTAAAACTAAAATTTCAAATCAGTGAGTTAGAACTGGCCTATTCAAAGAACTTTATTAAGAAAATGGGCTACTCATTTGAAAAAAATAGTTAAATCCCTATTTCATATGTAACAACAAAATAAATTCCAGATGAATTAAACTTTTAAATGTAAAAAATTACATCTTAACAGGCCTAGAAAAAAATATAAGTTGAATATTTACTAAAATGCGGGGTAAAAATGACTCTTTTAAACATGATACCAAAGCCATAAACTATAAAAAAAGAGAAAAAGACAAATAAATTACTTACATAAAAATGTATGGGAAGATGTGCTATAAAAGACACTGGTGGAAATACCTATAAAATATTGCAATGTGTTAATATTATTACTATATAAGGGATGCTTAGAAAATAATAAGCAGAAATGACCTCAGTAAAAATTTGCTAATGCCATGAATAAGCATTCACAAAGGAAATGCAAATGGCCACTAGACACTTGAAAATGTTAACCACACGAACAACAAATGTCTTTTTAGGATTCTTTTGTCTGCAAGTAACAGAAGGCACTACTCCAACTGCCCTACATAATAAGGGAATGATTTCTCTCATAACTGAAGTCTAGAGGTTGGACAAGTTCCAGGTAAGGCTTCATCTGCAGTTCTCTAACAATCATTGAGAATCCGGGTTTCTGTTATTGCTTCATCTTGCTCTCCACAGCATCCCCTGCATCCTAAGGCTGGGTCCCTTTGCCAGTCACAAAATGGCTGCCTTAGTTTCAGGCATCACACTGACATGGCAACATCCAGAGAAAAAAAAGAATCATCTCTTTCTTGTGTCTCTTTCTAGGAAGGATGAACTTTATCACAAGCTTTCTCACAAGCAAGCAGGCTTGCTCTCAGATGTCACAGGTCAGGACTGGGTCACAGACTATTCCCAAATCAATCTCTGGTGAGAGAATGGATTGCTATGATTACCTTAGACTAGTGGTTCTCAGAGTGTGGTCCATGGATCTGTGGGGGCTCCAAAGACCCTTTCAGAGGGTCTTCAAAAGGTCACAATTATTTTCATGATAATATCAACCTATTATTTGCCTTTTCTTTTTTTTTACTGTTGTGACTTTGCACTGATGGTGCACAGGCAATGTGGATAAAAGTGTTAGCACCTTAGCCTGAATCAAAGCAGTTGCACCAAACTGTATTGAAGGTCACTGTCTTCTTCACCACCCATGGACTCATCAAAAAAGAAAAAAAAAAGAAGAAAGAAAAAGACAGTTTCACTTAGCATTTCCTTGAAGAAGCAATAAAAATTGTTTTCATGGAACACCATTTATACTTTGGCATTTTTTCAAAAATAAACAAAGCCTGTCAAGAAACCAACTGATACCTTGTTTTCTTTGATAAAATTCAAACTTAGAAGCAAAAATTAGAATTCTGGAAAAACTGTGTCTAGTACTATAAGCTTAACAGCTTTCTAATACTTAAATTCTGTTCTGATGAGAATAAGATATTTTTGATACTGTATAATGACATATATCAACATTTTGAAGACCTGCACAACTCAGTGAACCAATATTTTCCAGATGACCCACACATGATGTTACAAAATCATGCATGGATGAAAGATCCATTCAAAGTGCAAGACAGACCAATGGATGTTAACATAGCAGAATATGAAAAGTTCAGTGATATGGTTTCAAATTTTATATTGCAATTAACCTTCAAGAAATTACCACTTACTGGGATTTGGTGTAGTATCAAAGTAAAATATCCACACTTAACTGAAGAGACTTTTAAAGCACCCCTTCCCTTATACGTCTAACCCCTTCTATATGTCTGTGTGAATTCAGATTTCTTCATGTATATCAACCAGAACAACATATCATAACAGACTTGATGCAGAAGCAGATGTAAAAATCCAGTCATTGCTTAAGCCAGACATTAAGGAGATTTGCAAAAATGTAAGACAATGCCATTCTTCTCACTCATTTTTTTTGGAAAATATTTTTTATAAAAATATGCTTTTCATGCGAATGTGCAATGGGTTTATTACTGTTATTTTAATGGCTTAATAAATAAATATTTAATTATTTAAATTAAATTAAATTTTTTCTTATGTTTAGTTTCTATTTAAGTAAATAACTATAGCCATGATTCACATATACAAAAGCTCTTTGTGGCCTCTATAATTTTTCAGTGTCAAGAGGTTCTGAGACCAAAAAGCTGGAGAACCTTAGGTTAATTTTCTGGGGTGGCATGAATAGTGGAAAGTTTATCATAAAAAAAATAATTTTCTCACTATCACTTTGGCAAAGATGAAACATTGTGATCAGGTGTGTGTAGGAACAGCCATCCTCACACACTGAAGAGAGACTGAACTAAGAGACCTTTCCTAAGGGGACTGATATATATGAAATTTTTTAGACAAAAAAATATGATGGAAAATTTCATTCTAGAAATATACCCTAAGAATGTAATCAGCAGAATATATTAAGGATTTATCACAGCATTGTTTGTACATTATACTGAAAAACTGCAAACAATCCAAATATTCTTCTTTAGAGGACTGGCTAAATTATTATACATCCACAGAAAGGAAAACTATGTAGCCTCTTAAAAATGTTGCTAAAAACCTAAATTGATTGGTATGGAAAGATGTCCATGATTTATTAGGTGGAAAAAAATGTCAGGTACAAAATAGTATCTATAGGCCAGGCGTGGTGGCTCACGCCTGTAATCCTAGCACTCTGGGAGGCCAAGGCGGGAGGATTACTAAACCTCAGGAGTCCGAAACCAGCCTGGGCAAAAGCGAGACTCTGTCTCTACTAAAAATAGAAAGAAATTAATTGGCCAACTAAAAA
>VBSM01001562.1:18087283-18110208 GCA_008086735.1 Cheirogaleus medius
TGTTGGTGGGGCTGCCCGCACCTTTCCGGTCACCTCTGTGATAGTAGCTGTCACCATGGGACAGATGAGAAGGGCTGGTAGTCTTTTTTTACTGCTCCATGACAAAATGCACGGGTTGTGCAGATACCCTGCGTAGCCACACCCATCGCTAGGTCTTATTTTCGGGGTAGGGCTTATATTGTGCAAATGCTTAGAAATCCTGCCAGGGCTTATTTTATGGGTAGGTCTTATTTTCGAGGAAACACGGTATGATCGCATTTTTAAAATTTGTACACACACACACATGAAATATACACATGCATAGAAAAAGTCTGAAAGAATTTACAGTAGCTTTCTCTGAAAGGCTCACAGGTGATTCTTATATTTTCCTAATACAACTCAAAATATTCTTTTCTTTCTTTTTTAAGTAAACTCAAATTACCTTTATAATCAGAAAACATAAAAAATATTTTTAAAATCACAAGTATACAAATTCTATATAATATTCATGAGTAGAGGATCCACGTTAGGGTAGTAAGGGGAAAAAAGATGGTATGGGCAGTAGGTGACAGTAACACTAGAACTTATCTGGTGGTCACCTATTCACATGGAGGAAAAGACACTGTCAAATCTCTAAGAACCTGGTTAATAGAACAGAATGCTGGATTCAGGACCCAAACATCTGAGGCCCAAAGAAGCCCAGAGAAAGGTTACTTAAAAGATCTCAATTTGTTAGAGCATGTAAGGCAGATGATTGTGGATGCTGATGGAGGTGGAGCAAAGAACCATGAAGTAGAAAGAAATTATTAGAAAAGGAAAAGAGTAGCAAGAGGAAGTAGAAAACAGACACATAACTCATGCTGAAAAGCCAAATTTCAGTTATCTAGAAACTTCCTACTGACCAACTAGGACAGGCACTTGCTACACTGCCGTTTGACATCATGGCTGCTCTCTCTTTCCATTTGGTAACTGTGTTTCTGACGCACCAGGATCTTTTCATTTATAGTGCTTGTTAATCATCAGACAGCAAACACAGATGGCACCAGTCAGGTCTGCCCAGCCTTGCTGCTGAAGCCGGAGCCAGCTCCCAGGAAAGCTTGTGCACCCTCTGCTGGTCAGCTCCACACCAGGACAAGAGGGTCTGTGACCAAAGAAGGAAACTTCCCAAATCACAGGGATTCATTTTTGTGTTCTCCAGCTAATTTCAGTGGAGTTTGGGAGCCATTTCCTCAAACTGCCACCTAAAGGAGACAATTTCAGACTAAAACAATGCCTTCCTTTGTTACACCAAAGAAAAATATCGTGAAAACTAAAGAGCAATGAGAAAATGTTTCATCAAAAGCATTTTAAGTTCAAATGATTTCACCTTATTATTTAATAATTAAAGGTGTTTGGATGACTGCAACATTTAATATGACTATAAAGCTCCATTAGAGTTTAATCTGGTTGAAAACCTGAGAATCACTGAAACAGATAACATTTGTATACATTTTATAACTTACAAAAGTTCTCACATTTGTTTTCACTCCTAATCCTCATTACAATCCTGTAGGCAAGGGAAGAAGGCAGGAAAAGCATTTCCGTTATCAGCACTGTACCGATGCAGGAGCTGAGGCTCAAACAGGTTACAGAGCCGACTTGGTCACATAACCTCAAGAGCCCACTCTCCATGCAGGCTCCTGACTCCAAATTCCGTGTTCTACTCAGTACACTATTCTATCTGAGCTGCTGATCCATAAGTTTTCCAAAGAGTTGGAATGTGTTTTAGGCAGAGGGGAAAAGGTTTCTATAATACATGTTTCTATAATACACCCCACTTTTAATTTTAGATGCCGAATGCTATATCTGAGGAGTTTGCATTGTGGGCAGTGCTCTTCCCAAAAAGAACATCAGTTTAACGAAGGTAGTGGAAGTGGGAATCTTAATAAGGAATCTACTGAAGACCAAATAAAGTTAAGCTCAGAAATTTCTTTTCTTTTCTTTTTTTTTTTTTTTTGGAGATAGTCTTGCTTGCCCCCACTAGACCACAGGGGTGCCACTGTAGCTCACTGGAACCTCAAACTCTTGGGCTCAAGTGACCATCCTGCCTCAGCCTTCCAAGCAGCGGGGACTACAGGCACACGCCAACATGCCCAGGTAATTTTTCTATTTTTTGTAGAGACGGGGTCTCGCTCTTGCTCAGGCTGGTCTCGAACTTCTGAGTTCAAGTGATCCTCTTGCCTCAACCTCAGAATTTCTATGTGTGGCATGTTTATGCCAAGAGAAAGTAGATCCTGTCAGCCTTTTTAGCTTCTGCATTCACTCAGTCAGTACTACACTATATACGAAGCATGAAACTGGGTTGGGAATTCTCAAGGTCTTGCTTTCCCTTGAATCTTTACAATCTTGATGATTCCCCCTTATGAACAAAGCATCATGGATATGGCTTTGTTCGAGTGCCAAGCTAAAAATCAGTATGCCAAAGGGGAAGAGAGATGCAGTGAAATTCAGCTATCATCCCAGAGATCCCCAAAACTAAAGAGCTAAGTAGTAATAATAAATAGAAGCAAGCAAACAGTGTTTTGCTTTGTGCCAGGAATTACTCTAAGGCCTTTATATATATTGACTTGGGTGGACCCTTAGTCCTCCCAAGAAACCATTTAATGGATAAAGAAATGGAGGCATGGAAAGGTAAGTAATTCTAGTTAACTTAAGGTAACCAGAGTTAGACAGCTAATAAGCAGTGAGGCTGAGATCCAAACCCAGGCAGGCTGGTACCTGAATTCACATTCTTAACCACTAAGCTGTGCTACCCTCAGACAGTGGCATCTACTGTATTCCTGTTGCATTTTTTAAAATTTAAAGTATACTTTTAATTTTAGATTTACAGAAAAGTTGTAGATAGTACTGAGTTCCCATATATCCAACAGTTTCTTGTACTGTTAAAATCTTACATTATTATGGTATATTTGTTACAGTTAACAACTCAATAGTAATACATTATAAACTTAAGTCTACACTTTATTAAGATTTCCTTCATTTTTATCTAATGTCCTTTTTCTCTCTCAGGATTCCATGCAGAATCCCACATTGCATTTAGTCATCTTAGTCTTCTTAGGCTCTTCTTGGTTCTGAAAGTTTCTCGGACTTTGTTTTTGAGGACTCTGACAGTTTTGAGGAATACTGGTCAGTATCTTATAGACTATCTCTCAATTAATATTTATCAAATGTTTTTCTCATGATGAGATTAAGGTTATGGGTTCTATGGAAGAAAACCACAAAGGTAGAGTGCTAGTCTTATCACATTATATCAAGGGTACCTGCTACCAACAATGACTATCACTGTTGATGTTAACCTTGATCAGCTGGCTGACGTAGGGTTGGACAGGTTTCTCCACTGTAAAGTTACCCCCCCTTCACACTGTGCTGTACACTAGAGGTCATACTAATATCTTCACTCCTAAACCATTATCACATGGATCACTCTAGCCTTCACCTCTGGCTTGTCTACAGCCTTTCACTTCAACAGTAAGACATTTGGTTCCTATCACCACCATCAAATTATTAATTATTCATTTTCAGTATACATGCATAGTAGTCCCAGAATTGTCAACCCACACCTCTGTGGAAAATGTTATCAACTACAGTACAGTGCTTATGTACAGTTTCTATTGCCTTTAGTCTTAGAGTCTCATTTCCAAAGTATTCAGGTCAGCACCTTTTCCCTGGCCCGTTTCAGTGAGGTTATTGCATACATTTGTAATACAGTTAGAGTCTTTTGTCACAGTCTGCATTCCATCCTGGAATCCCTACTTCTCCTAAATTATTTTTAAAATTTTGCATACATTAAGATTCATACTTTGCACCGTAAAGCTCTATGGGTTTAACAAATGCATAGTGTCATATACTCACCATTACAGTATCATACAAAATAGTTTCACCACCCTAAAATAAAAAATCCCTGTGTGACCTAATCAACCACTCCCTCCCCCAGAGTTCTTGTTTCTGTTACATTTTCCTAACAGAGAATGTACTGGATGATATCATTGCTTCTCATCCTTTTCCCTTACCACGTGTTCACATTTATAAACACATGTGAACTCACTTCAATCCTGAGTGTGTCCACTTAGCAGATGATTGAATGAAACTCAGAGAGAGTAAGTGGCTTGGTCAAGATCTTAGTAAGTGGAGGTGCTGACACTAGAACTTGTGCCTTTTAATTCCTGGTATGATGCTCTTTCCACTACATAGTTCTTCCTTCTTTTCAGTGGGGAGGAGCATGGTTGTGCAGAAACACAAGAAGAAGAAGAGGAAGGAGTGGTGGTAAGTGATCATTCAAACTGTATCTTATGTTAACAGAAGCTTTTACACTAAAAATATGAAAAAGTAGAATTTTAGTTTTAGAAATTGGGTGAACTTGACACCCCCAAAACCTTTCTGCAATATAACACCCCCAAATAACTGGATGAATACATTAAAAAAAAAATCTTAGGCTAGGTGCAGTGCTCACCCCTGTAATGCTAGCACTTTGGGAGGCTGAGGCAGGAAGATTGCTTGAGGCCAGGAGTTCAAAGACCAGCAGACTGAGCAAAAGTGAAATCCTTTCTCTCCAAAAAAAAAAAAGGTTAAAACTAGCTGGGTGTGGTGGCATGACTATGGAGGCTAAGGCAGGAGGATCACTTGAGCCCAGGAGTTGTAGTTGTAGTGAGCTATATGATGCCATTGCACTGTAGCACAGGTGACAGAGTGAGACCCTATCTCAAAAAAAAGAAAAAATATATACATATATACATGTATATATATATCCCTTGTTAAACATATCAGCCAGCAAGAGCCGGCAAGAAAGTGAAGTTCTCAGAGACTAAAAGCTAGCAAAATGTACAGACCTAAATGAGCACTGAAGCCAGCAGCTGCCCAAAGCCTACAATGTATAAATGTATAAAATGTGTAATGTATAAAGTTTATAAAAAACAATGCATATCACAAAAATTTATCTAAATAAATTCAAGTTTAGTTTAGTGAATTTACATAATTCATCACATTATCAGATTAAAGGAAAAAAATCATATAATCACCTCAATAGATATAGAAAAAGCATTTTGAAAAATTCAACATCCATTCATGATTAACACATTAACTGACATGTGAGTTGTACGATCCCTAGGAATTTGTACATGTGGTATCAAGGCTATGAGATTTCTCTAGGAGAAACCTTTATTTTCAATTTGATAAAAAAAAATTTAAAAAAAAGAATATTAACAAAAGGGCACTGGATCATGTGACAGACCGCCTTTTAATTGAGTCCTGTCACAAGATTTCAGTTCACACATTTGTGTTTAGGAGTGCACTACTAAACAAGTGGTACCATTTGTCATTGGTGCAAGTAAATAAGAAATAAATGGAGACTGAGTAGGGACAGGTGGGGGAAAAATAAAGAAATGGGGACTATTATTAATATTTGTAAATGATGTTGTTTGTCAAGTGAAGGTCAAATGAAACCATGACACATAGGACAAAGGAAAGTTCAGCAGAGATTTAAACAAAGAAAAGAGGTGAGGGCATCGAGTAATCTCTCAACACAAGGGCAACATGGACAGGCATTTCTGTAAGGAATGTATACCACAGAGAACAGGATACATCTACTCTTAGAGCTTTTTAGAGCAAAACAGTCTCATGGTCACAATGAATAAGTATTCATTTGAATTTCTTGGTTTTATAATTTGGCTTCATTTAGTTTATAAATGTTTGGGTGTTATAGCTGTATAAAAGATACAACATAAGAAATTTATAGCTAGTTTTATATTTGCATATATGTGACACACTAAAAAAAATTTTAAGTTAACGATAGAGGATTCTGGGTATCTACTCAGGTTTGAGAAATTCTGCTCTGGGTGACTGGGAGCCACTGAAAGATTGAAACAGGTAAATGACAGCTTATGCTTTAGAAAAATCACTCTGGCAGCAGTGTGGAGGGTTGGAATTTAAAGTACCCAAGTAAGGCAGAAAGAGTAGTTAGGAGGCTACTAAATAATGTGATAAAAATGGTGAGGCCCTAAGTTACTTAGATGAAATCAAGATGAGATGGATAAGAGAATCAAAAGGACTTGGTTGCGGGTGAGGGAAAGCGGGGCATCTAGGATGAGTCTCCCTTGGGTGATGTGGTGGTGGGATAAAGAACACAGGAAGGAAGACAAACAAGTGGGAGTCAAAGAGGAAGGAGAAAAGAGAGAGATGATGAATTCAATTCAGCAATGATTTGAATTTCATTTCAGCCAAAGAAAATCCAGTTATCTTTTCTGGGTTCCAGTTTTCTCAGTGACAGCTGCATTCTTGAATTACCAAATTAACTATTGTAGCACTCTCTAAAAATATACAAAGCACTCTACCGTATGCTGTAAATAAGTCATGAAAAATCAGCAAAAGCTCAGGCCCTGAAGGAAATTCAGCAGGGTTAAAAAGAGATATGGCAAATTTTTACTGAGCACTTAAATTGTGACCCAACAAACTTACCCAGTACAGTAAGTCCTCATTTGTCATCAATAGTTCTTGGAAACTGCGACTTTAAGCAAAATGACATATAACAAAACCAGTTTTACCATAGACTAATTGATATAAATAAGAGTTAAGTTCCTATGGTATATTTCTGGTCACAAAAGCATCATCAAACTTCTAAACGAATACCAAAACACTTGTAATATTAAACACTGAAATAAATGTGAGCCACACATACATTTAACATGCGAAATATTAATAAAAACAAGATAATTATTTACTCAATTACTCCAGTTCAGGGTTGAGGGTGGCCTGAGTCCATCCCCGCAGTTCAGGGCACCAACCCTAGACAGGACACCATTCCCTCTCGAACTCACGCCTACACTCACTCAGACTGGGATGATTTACACTAGCCACTGAACCTAACCTGCAAATCTTTGTAATGTATTAGGAGGAGGAAACCGAGTACCCAGAGAAAACTCACGCAGACGTGGGGAGAACGTGTAAACGCCACACAAACAGCAGCCCAATCTGCAATCGAATTTTGTTCTCATCAAATAATAACAAAACGACGTTAAACAAAAGAACGTTATTCGAGGACCTGTCTTAATGTACATTTTGCTCTGCCAGTCAGATGCGATCGCTCATTTTCCTTGAGTACCTCTGAACAAGAGGTAGCATGTCAAGTCCACGTGGGAGATGCAAAGACACCACCCTCAAGGAACTTACTGCAAAGCAACGAGACACATCTGGTGCATGATTATTGAAAATTTCGTGTGCTGGTTACTTTGAACATACAGGCAGAACTAGTTAACAAAGTATATCTTTTACTTAGGGAAATCAACGAAGGATATTTTAGGCAGTCTAATAAGAATGTATGCATTTCGTATTTCATTTCCTATAACGAAAAAAAAAATGGAGGCGAGAGGAAGGAAAAGGCAGCAATTATCGCAAAACCAGCTACTTTCCCCGCAGGCCACACAAGGGTGGGCCTGTGGGCAAGGGTAATTCAATCCTTGGTAGGCCAAACTAGGATTGAATTCGAAGGCAGCATCTTCCACCACTAACTCATAAAATAAAAGCACAGTGTTTATACACCCCAAATGTTTAACCTTCATCCGCATCCACAAAGTCCAACGTGCGGCTGAAAGGAAAGCCGCGGGGCGTACCTTCAGCACAGGACGCTGCTTTGAGGGAGGGAGGGTTTTGCAATAGACAGAGCCCCTCCCGGCGCCTGGCCACAGCCTTCCAGAGCGAAAGTCAGGGTCTGAGAGGCGTGGCGGTACCCGGGCGGTAACACAGATCCCTAAGTGCACAGCGCGGTCAAGGATCTGAGACCAGGAGGCGGCAGCACAGCGCCCCCACGACTCTTCTCCGCGTGCCGCCAGCGAACCCGGAAAAGCGGGCCAGCGGGACGGCGCAGCCTCCGCTGGACCGGAGGAGGCGGGGCCACGAGGCGGGGCCAGATAGGAGGCGGTGCTGGAGGCGGGGACGCGGCGCGTTTGAGGCGGGACTGGGGCTCCCCGCTGCCTGATGGGAATTGTAGTTCTGGGAAGAAGGCCCTCTTCCTCAGGAGGCACTGGGAACTACATTTCCCGGTGAGGGAGCGGCTCCGGCAGGCCGCGTGGTACTGGAGCGTCCGCTGTCACCAGCCGGAGAGGGTTTGAGAGGCCGGCTGGGAAGTGGGTGTTTTTTCCTTCCTTATTCTCCGCGTTCTCAGGGCGCCAGCTCTTCTTCCCCTCGCTCCGCCGGCAGGTGCCCACCGGTAAAGTTGAGGCCTCGAGGTTCGGAGGGAGCGGCTGCTGTCCAGCACTGGAGTGTGGGGCGCGCCCCTTCGGCCCACCCAACCCAGCGCCCGGCCCGCGCCTCCATGGGCCCGACCCGGAAGCCCAATGTGTGCCACCAGCTGAGTCGGAGGGCGCTGGGCAGCTTCTCGCGCGACGCAGGCGTGGTGCAGAGGACGAACCTAGGCATCCTGCGGGCGCTGGTGTGCCAGGTGACCGCCCGCCGGCCAGGGGCGGGAGGAAGGGCATCGGGGCGCCTGGTGGCCAAGCCTCCTGCTGGGATGCCGTTTTTACACGCTAGGGCCACATTTTTTAAGGGTCATGTGTGATAGGGAGGATGATACTAGCCCTAAACATGGGGGATTAATAAATAGATGTTATAGGGCTGTCAGATACTTTTAGTTTTAAGCTTCTTATGTCTTCCTGCAAACAGTCATTCTAAAAGTCGGTCATCCCATTAAACTAAAACGTGAGAGCAGAGTGAGGAAGAATGCAAAATAATGTTTTTAAATAACGTTCGTGAAGTTACTTTGAGAACTGTAAATTTAACTATCCAACTTAAAATTGGTACACAGTAGAAGCTTATGGGTTCTTTCCTAAACCAAAATTCCTTGTGTCTTTCAGGAAAGTACTAAATTTAAGAATGTTTGGACAACTCATTCCAAGTCACCTATAGCCTATGAGAGAGGAAGAATATATTTTGACAATTATCGGTGCTGTATCAGCAGGTAACTTCAGTGATAAATATTGCTGTGATTCACCTCACTGTTCATCTTAACTGTAATTATTACATTAAATAGAACCACATACATATATTAGTGCTTAGTGAAATAGGAGAATGGAAAAATGGATCAAGAATAAAACTAATAAAATGGGTGTCATTTAAAATCTTATTAAATGTAAAGTTGCAGGTTTCATCTTTGTAAATACCAGTTTAAAGCAAAACTACTTTATAGTGCAGGCAAAATGATAGATTGCTCAAAGTACTGTTTAGTATTTATTCTACTTAAAAGATACCCTAGTGAAGAAAGCTAGTTGCCAAATAATTACATGATGCTTTGGAGAAGAATTTCTGTATTTTGTTTTGGAAGTACTTGCCTTTTTGTTTGTTTTTTTTTTTTTAAGAGAAAATTTTTCAAACAAATACATAGTATAGTTCCAAAATATTTAACAGTCACCCTTATCCACAACTGTCCAATGTGTGGCTGAGGGAAAAGGCACAGAGAGCCACCATGTACACATTACCGAGATCCAAAAGCTCTCAAGATTTGCCAGACTTGCTTTGTCTAACCCATCCCCTCCTTTTTCTTTACCTCTTTACTAAGTATTTTAAAGTATATTCCAAACTACATAACTTCAGTTTGCATCTCTAAAAATGTGGACATTTTCTTTTTAAGAGCTCTATTAGGATATAACTCCTATACCATACTATTTACCCATTTAAAGTGTACAGTTCAATAATTTCTAGTACATTCACAGACATACAGTTATCACCACAGTTAATTTTGAAATATTTTCATCACCTCAAAAGAAATCCTGCACCTTTTACCTTTTACCCTAATACCACCATCACCTCTGGCCCAAGCAACCACCAGTCAACTTTCTATATCTGTAGATTGACCTATTCTGGGCATTTCACATAAATGGAATCATATAATATGTGGTCTTTTGTGACTGGCTTTTCCACTTAGCATAATGTTTTCAAGGTTCATCCATGTTATAGCATGTATCAGTATTTCTTTATACAGTTAAATAATATGCCATTGTATGAATATACCCACTTTGGGGAGGCTGAGGTGGGAAGATCTCTTGAGACCAGCGTGGGCAACACAGTGAGACAGCGTCTCTACAAAAAATGAAAAAGATTAGCCACATGTGGTGGTATGTACCTATAGTCCCAGCTACTTAGGAGGCTGAGGCAGTAGAATTGCCTGAGCCCAGGAATTCGAGGTTACAGTGAGCTGTGATCAGGCCACTGCACTCCAGCAGCCTGGGTGACAGAGTAAGACCCTGTCTCTACAAAAAAAGAAAAACAAAAGAGTATACCACATTACTTATCCATTATCAGCTGTTAATGTTAGACATTGGGGTTGTTTCTACCTTTTGGTTACTTAGAATAATGTTGCTATAAAAATTCATGTATAAGTTTTTATATGTACATATATATTCATTTCTCCTTAACATATACCTAGCAGTGAAACTGGTAGATCATTTGGTAAGTCTGCTGTGTACCGTTTAAAGAACTGCCATACTGTTTTCCAAAGTGGTTGTAGCATTTTACACTCCCACAAGCAGCATATGAAGATTCTGATTTTTCCACATCCTTGTCAACACATATTATGAGACTTATGGTATCTAATTGTGGTTTTATTTTCATTTCCTTGATGATTAGTGATGTTGGGCGTCTTTTCCTGTGCGTGTTGTCCATTTGTATATTTTCTTTGGAGAAATACCTGGTTAGATCCTTTGCCTATATTTAAATTGGGTTTGTCTTTTTATTATTGAGTCCTTTATATATTTTAGATATAAGTCCCTTATCAGATATATGATTTGCTAATACTGTATCCCATTGTAGGGATTGTGTAGATTGTCTTTTTTATGGTACTTTATTTATTTATTTATTTAGAGACAGAGTCTCACTCTGTTGTCCTGGCTAGAGTGCCGTGGCATCAGCCTAGCTCACAGCAACCTCAAACTCTTGGGCTCAAGTGATCCTACTGCTTCAGCCTCCTGAGTAGCTAGTACTACAGGCATGCACCACCATGCCCGGCTAATTTTTTCTCTATATATTTTTAGTTGTCCAACTAATTTCTTTCTATTTTTAGTAGAGAGGTTCTCCCTCTTGCTCAGGCTGGTCTCAAACTCCTGAGCTCAAACAATCCACCCGCCTCGGCCTCCCAGAGTGCTAGGATTACAGGCATGAGCCTTGATGGTATTGTTTGAAGCACAGAAAGGCTAATTTTGATGAAGTCCAATTTATCTAGTTTTTCTTTATTTCCTCACGCTTTTGGTGTCATAGTTAAGAATCCATTGCAGGCTGAGCACGGGGGCTCACAACTATAATCCCAGCACTTTGGGAGTCTCAAGTGGGAGGATCACTTGAGGCCAGGAGTTTGAGACCAGCCTGGGGAACATAGAGAGACCCTATCTCTACAAAAAAATTAAAAAAAAAAATTAGCTGGGCATAGTGGTATGTGCCTGTAGTCCTAGCTGCTAGGGAGGCTGAGGTGGGAGGATCGCTTGAAGCCCAGGAGTTTGAGGTTGCAGTGAGCTATGATCACAACACTGCACTCCAGGTTAGGCAACAAAGCGAAACCCTGTCTCTTAAAAAAAAATTATCCATTGCAAAATCTGAGGTCATGAAGATTTGCCCCTAAGTTTTCTTTTAAAAGTTTATGGTTTTGGTTATATTTAGGTGGTTGGTCCATTTTCAGTTAATTTTTATACATGGTTTATAAGGATCCAACTCTTTTCTTTTGCATGTGGCCATCCAGTTGTCCTGGCACCACTTATTGAAAAAAACCATTCCTTCTTCATTGCAAAGCCTTGCCACCATTGTTGAAAATAAGTTGACCTTAGGCACTTGGTTTTACTTCTGGATGCTCAGCTCTATATCTTTGATCTATATGTCTGTCTTTACGTCGATACCACATTGTCTTGATTACCGTTGCTATGTATTGGTGTCATTTCTTCCTTAAATGTTTGATACAACTCACCATTGAAACCATCTGGGCCTGGCACTTCTGTTTTGGAATGTTATTTATTATTGATTCCATTTCTTTATTAGATACAGGCTTATTCAGGTTATCCATTTCTCCTTGGGTGAATTTTGGTAGATTGTGTCTTTCAAGGAATTGCCCATTTCATCTAAATTATCAAATTTCTAAGCACAGAATTGTTCATAATATTCATTTATTATTCTTTTAATGTCCATGGGGTCAGTAGTGATGGCCCCTTTTTAATTTCTCATATTATTAATTTACGTTGTCTTCTTTTTTCTTATCCTGGATAGAGGTTTATCAACTTAATGATCTTTTCAAAAAAACAGCTTTTGGTTTAGTTGATTTTTCTTTCTTTCTTTTTTTTTATTTTCTAAATACTTCTGATTTTATTTATTTATTTATTTATTTATGTTTTCCCCAACATATTGTGGGGGTACAAATGTTAAGGTTACGTATATTGCCCTTGCCCCCCTCCCCCCTCGAGTCAGAGCTTCAAGCATGTCCATCCCCCAGTTGGTGTGCATCGCATTCATTATGTATGTATATACCCATCCCCTTCCCCCCCCATAAACGTTACTCATATATGTCCACTTAGGTGTTGATTGGTTAATACCAATTTGCTGGTGAGTACATGTGGTGCTTATTTTTCCATTCTTGGGATATTTCACTTAAAGAATAGGTTCCAGCCAGGAAAATACAAGAGGTGCTATATCACCGTTGTTTCTTATAGCTGAATAGTACTCCATGGTCTACATATACCACATTTTATTAATCCACTCATGTATTGATGGGCACTTCGGTTGTTTCCACATCTTTGCAATTGTGAATTGTGCTGCTATAAACATTCGAGTGCAGGTGTCTTTTTAATAGAGGGACTTTTGTTCTTTTGGGTAGATGCCCAGTAATGGGATTGCTGTATCAAATGGTAGATCCACTTGTATCGCTTTAAGGTATCTCCATATTGCTTTCCACAGAGGCTGAACTAGTTTGCAGTCCCAATTTAGTTGATTTTTCTCTGTTGATTTTTGGTTTTCAATTTTGTTAATTTCTGACCTAATTTTTATTATTTCTTTTCTTATGCTTACTTTGGATTTAATTTGTTCTTCTGTTTCTAGATTTCTAAAGTAGAAGCTTAGATTATTGATTATAGGTCTTTCTTCTTTTCTAATATATGCACTTAATGCTCTACATTTTCCTCCAAGCACAGCTTTTGTTGCAGCCCACAAATGTTGATATGTTGTATATTCATTTTCACTTAATTCAAAATATTTTTAAATTTCTCTTGAGACTTTCTTTTTGACCCATGTGTTATTTAGAAATATGTTGTTCAATGTCCAAATATTTTGGGATTTTCCAGTTATCATTCTGTTATTAATTTCTAGTTTAATTCCATTGTGATCTGAGAGCATATTTTGTATTATTTCTAGTCTTTTACATTTGTTAAGGTGTGTTTTATAGCTCAGAATGTGGTCTGTCTTGGTGAATGTTTTACGTAAGCTTGAGAAGAATATATTCTGCTGTTGTTGGATGAAGTACTCTATACATGCCAATTAGATCCAGTTTATCGATGATACTGTTAAGTTCAAGTATATTTTTACTGACTTTCTGCCAGCTGGATCTGTCAATCACTGGTAGAGAGGTGTTGAAGTCTCCAACTGTAATAGTGGATTTGTCTGTTTCTCCTTACAGTTCTATGAGTTTTTGCCTCATATTTTGATACTCTGTTGTTAGATGCACGCACATTAACAGTTATGTCTTCTTGCAGAATTGACCCCTTTATCATTATGTAATGCCCCTCTTTACCCCTGATAATTTTCCTTGTTAAATTCTACTTTGTTTGAAGTTAGTATAGCTGCTTCAGCTTTGTTTTGTTTAACATTTGCATGGTGTTATCTTTCTCCATTCCTTTACTTCTATCTGTGTCTTTATATTTAATTTATAAAGTGGGTTTCTTATAGATAACATGTAGTTGGTCTTATTATTTTATTCACTCTAATAGTCTCTGTCTTTTATTAGGTATATTTGGACCATTCCCATTGAAAGTCATAATTGCTTAATTGTTTAATATCTACCATATTTGTAACTATTTTCTATTCATTACCCTTGTTTTTTTTTTTATTGTGTTCTTTTCTGCCTTCTCTGGTTTTAACTGAGCATTTTATGTAATTCCATTTTCTCTCCACTTTAACATACACTTTTAAAAAATTTTAGTGGTTACCGTAGGGCTTGCAATATGCATTTACAACTAATCTAAGTCCGCTTTCAGATAGCACTATAGCTCTTCATGGGTTGTACAGATACATTATTATTCCTAATTCCTCCCTCTCCTCTTTTATAACATAGCTGTCATTCATTTTACTTTCTCAACTGTTATAATCACCGAATATCTTATTACTATTATTATTTTGGACAAAATTTAGTGTTAAATCAGGAAAGAATAAAAAATAAGGGATTTTGTTTTACCTTCATTTATTTCTTCTCTAATAACTTTCCATTGTTTATGTAGATCTAAGTTTCTGACCTGTACATGTCATTTTTCTTCTCCGGAAAAATTCTTTTAACATTTTTTACAAGGCAACCTACTGACAACACATTCCCTCAATTTTTGTTTGTTTAGGAAAGTAATTTTTCCTTACTTTTTGAAGAATGATTTCTCTGGATACAGAATTCTAAGTTGGTGGAATTTTTTTTCTTTCAAGATTTTAGATATTTCACTCTACTCTCTGCTTGGTTGCATGGTTTTTGAAGAGAAGTACAATGTAATTCTTATCCTTGTTCTTCTATAGTTAAGGTGCTTTTTTTCCATCTGGAATCTTTCAAGATTTTTCTCTTCTTTTTTGATTTTCTGCAGTTTGAATATGATGTGCCTAGGTGTAGACTTTTTTTTGGTATTTATCCTGCTTGGTGTTCTTTGAGCTTATTGGATTTGTGGTTTGGTGTTTGTCGTTACTTTTGGAAAATTCTCAGCCATTATTGTTTCAAATATTTCCTTTTCTCTTTTTTTTCTGCCTTCTAGTATTTCCATTATGTGTATGTTGCACCTTCTATAATTGTTCCATGGTTCTTGGATATTCTGTCCTGCTTTTTTCTTTCTTCCCCTCCCTTCCCCCAGTTTGGGAAGTTTCTGTTGACCTCTTTTCAAGCTTACTGATTCTTTCCTAAGCTGCATCCAGTAAATTGATGAACCCATCAAAGGTCTTCTTCATTTCCCTTATTGTGTTTTTGTTTTCTAGCATTTCCTTTTGAATTTATATCTTAGGATTTTGATCTCTCTGCTTAATTTACCCATCCCTTCTTACACATTGTCTGCTTTTTCCATCAGAGCCCTTAGCATATTAATTATTTTACTTATTTATTTTTTTTTAAGAGATGGGGTCTTGCTATCTTGCCCAGGATAGAATGTAGTCATGATGCACTACAGACCTAAACTCCAGGGCTCAAGTGATCCTCCTACTTCAGCCTCCTGAGTAGCTGGAATTATAGGTACATACCACTGCACTGGCCTTAATCATAGTTATCATAAGTTCCTGATCTGATAATTTCAAAATCTCTGTCATATCTGAATCTAGTTCTGATGCTTGCTTTGTCTCTTCAAACTTTGTATTTTGCCTTTTAGCATGCCTAGCAATTTTTTTGTTATTGTTGTCTAAGGCTATATGTGATATGTTGGGTAGAAAGAATTGAGGTAAATAGGCCTTTAGAATGAAATTTTATGATTATCTGGGTAGGAGTCAGGCTGTGATTATTGTTTGCTATAGTTATAAGGGTCATAGATTAAAATTTCCTCTAGTGTCCTTGTTTTTGTCTTCCCGTTACTGGCTCCAATGGCCTATTCCTGGGCTTCTGTTCCTAGTAAACTGTGATTGTCAGTATCCACCTCTTTCTTCAATTTTGGAAGCAGCAGTTTGCCCTGTGGCCTCAATTCTCTAATGGATCTAAGAAGAAGTGTTGATTTTTAGTGTCTTCAGCCTTTTTCTTGTTGTGAGGACAAGAGTAACAACTTCCAAGTTCTTTTCATGTTGGACCAGAAACCAGCATTTAGAGAGGATAGTTAGCATTTGAGATTTGTTCTGACCCCAGGAGGGCACCTTCTGGTTCTCTCTGGCAAATTAGCCAGCCTACAGTTTAGCTTGTATTTCCAATGAATCTACCAATCTAATCCCATTTGCCTTACATCACAACCTCTGCAGGTTTTGAGAGTGCTCTTAGGCTTGAACTTCTCCACATTCTGTTGCAAATAAAGGCACTCTTTCTGGAAAGAGATGAGGCTATCTGTTTTATGGCCTGCTTCTCCCTTCAGGCAAAATCTTTGAGCCAAGGCTCTTGAGCTGGTGGTGGGAGTCTATAGCACACCTCTCTCTGAGTGACTCCCCTATTCTAAAAGCTGAGTGCTTGGGGTTGAGAAAATACTAACCTCAGATCTTCTCAATTTGCCTCTCAATGTGGAACCACTGCTTTATAAAGAGGGACAGGGCCAGTCAGGGCCTCCGGTATTCTCAACTGTGCCACACCCAAGGTAGAGCCTCCATCCTGTGAATAGGGGCTGGGTAGAAGTGGGGAGCCCCACCTCTTGACTACACTCACGCAGGACTCGTCGGCCTGAGCAACAGGCAGTGCACTTCCCTAACCCCTCAAAATGACCCTCTGAGTGGAAGCTGTGCTGAAAGGGAGCTGCACCAATCTGGAGTGGTGTTTTCATCTTGCTGAGATAGGAATGGGGAAGGAGGAGGGAGCAAGCCCTGGTTCAAACACCACAGACTCTCACTGTTCTAACTGAGCTGTAGTAGGTTTTCTTGAATAAATGTTTCCTCATGCTGTATGTCCCCAGGGCCATTTCTAGAGATTTTAAATAGTTGTCCTTTTATAATTTTCACCAGTTTTGCTAAACAGTGTGTTCACAGAGCTTTTCATGCTGTCATACTGGAAGTGGAAATGTGGACATTTTCTTATATTATTATAATGTCATTGTCATACCTAGCAAAATTAGCAGTAACTCTTTTATTTTTTTTTTTGAGACAAGCTTTATGTTGCCCAGACTGGTTGCAGCAATTATTTTTTGGTATCATTTAATATCTAGTTTATAACTTACCCAATTTGGAGGTACCTGCTTTTATTTAAAAATTTTTTAAATTAGAGAAGTGACATTAATTAGTGTTACAATGGTAAATGGTAATATTTGGAGTTCTTTAACATCCAGGGTGTTTTACCCACAGGTTAGAATCACATATGAGGTTGAATTTGTTCCTGTGAAATTGTGAAATCTGTTTGGTTTAAACCTTTGAATCAATGAGAGAACATTGAAAGTGAATAAAATTGTCACCCTGAAAAATTGTTTCTCTGTGAACAGTAATTTAATTTTAAAATTCATCTGTTAAAAAAAAAGAAAACTTTTATTTATTTATTTTTTTGAGACATAATCTTGCTGTGTCATCCAGGCTAGAGTGCAGTTTCATCAACATAGCTCACTGTAACCTCAAACTCTTGGGCTCAAGTGATCCTCCTGCCTCAGCCTCCTGAGTAGCTGTGACTACAGGCATGTGCTACCACACATAGGTAAAAAAAAAAGGGAGGGGGTTGATATTTATGATCACTTCTAAGTAGTAATCAAAGAAGTATAAATTAAGAGACTATTTTTCACATCAAAGATAATAGTGTTCAATATTGGCAGAAGTATAAACTTATTCAACAGTTCTGTAAAGTAATTTGGGCTTAAGAAAACCATAAAAGGTATTTCCTTTTTTACCCACTAATTTTTATTCTAAAGTTATGGGACCCTTTTTATCTACTAATTTTCATTTTAAATATCAGAACAAAAGTTTATGAACTTGATGGAATTCAACCAAGATATTCATAGTATAAATGTTCAGGGATAAAAATAGAATTCAATATGATCCAATTTTGGAAAACAGTGTCGAAGTAGGTATATGTATATAAAGAAAAACTGGAAGGAAATGAGCCAAAATGTTAATAATGTTTATTTTTGGCAGCTTATTAAAGTGTCATAAACTACTTTAATCTTATTATATTTTTCAGATTTTTTTCTATTAATGTATATTATGGATTATGTGGTCAGAAAAAAATGTTAACATGTAGTGAAGAGGAAAGCAAATAACAAATTGTATTTTGGTATTCCAAATCTCTGCATAAAATGTCTTTCAAACCTGAACAAATACTGTCTCAGTTATCAAGAAGAATAATTATTTTCTTTTTTCCCAGTGTTGCGTCAGAGCCAAGAAAACTTTATGAAATGCCAAAATGTTCCAAAGCAGAAAAAATAGAGGATGCTTTATTGTGGGAATGCCCAGTGGTAAGATTTGTTCTTAGAGCATTTGTTTCCCAAAGCACTTTTAGCCTAAAACAACTGATTATTGTTAATCTCTTGTAGAAAGGAATAACACTTAACTAATATAGTGATTCCTGAATCTTTTAAGCAATCAAGAGGAGAGTTTATCTTTTGATTATTATTTTTCCTCATGAAATAATTTCTATCTTAAAGTTATGAATGTGTTTTTAAAATTAGATAGTTTTTTAAATCTTGAAAACTAGAAAAAGTTATAAACCGCTTAAAACTTTTATAAGCAATATAAGCTAGTGTATAATTATTTTTAGTGTTTAACAGATCATTCCACTTAATATAGTGAATAAAAAGCATTTAGAGCAACAATTATGTTACATGGCTCTTTGAAAATTAGATTCTTATGAGTTTCTTCCATGCATGTTGTTAAGAAAATAATACGATAAAAATAAAATAATAGGATAAGCTCATTTCATCAGACCAGCATTGTCCTGGTGTGAATATTTCAGAACGATGTTTTAATAGGATATTAACAGGTGTATAGATGCCAAAGGAGTTGAGAGGAATTGGGCTGTGGAAAACTATGTTTGGGACATTCTGAATTTAAAAGATTAAACTTTATTTATTGAATTACTGCTCAGAGCCTTTAATAGTAATAATACTTATAATAATACTAATGTCCATGATGATTGTCAAACCATTTTCCCAAACCATTTTCCCAAACTCTCTTGATCATAGAACTTCCTTTTTTGAGGATATTTCTAAACACAGGTTCAGCACCCCTAATCTGAAAATCTAAAATCCAAAATGCTCCAAAATCCAAAACTTTTTGAACACCAACATGACACCACAAGTGGACAATTCCACACCTGTCCTCATCTGATGTTTTGCAGTCAAAATATAGTTAAAACTTTTTACCCATGCACAAAATTATTAAAAATATTATATGAAATTGCCCTCAGGCTATGTGTATAAAGTATACATAAAAATGAATTTTGTGCTTAGACTTGGGTCCCCTCCCCAAGATATTTCATTATATATAAGCAAATATTCCAAAATCTGAAAATATCTGAAATCTGAAACGCTTCTGGTGCCAAGCATTTTGGATAAAGGATAACTCACTCAACTTGTGTGAGTTCTCTACGGGATCAGGGTTCTAAGAAATCCACTTAGGAAATACTAAGACAGATTAATCAGGTCTTTGAATCTGGTTGGTCATTCTTTAGGAAAAATAGAACTCAAAATATGTGACCAAAAATAATGCACAACAGATAAGAGGCTATACTCTAAATTTACTGTTAAAATTCCTTTTTTTTCCCCAGGCTGTTTTACATAAAATTGTAGTTTTCTGAAGCTGCTGCTTTCTTTTTTCCCTGGATACTTATTGTCTGCTCACAGAAGGCTCTTTTTTAAAAACTAGAAAACTATAAGTCTGTTTTCTTCCTCATCTCCTTATTGAAAAGCTAAAAGTAACTGTTGTGCCTTTAGCAATTTAAAGCCTTTTAATCCATTTTCATCGGGGTGGGTGCATGGAGGGGAAAATGGCAGATTTCTTAATTGAGAAAATTTTTAATACACTAGTACAAAACTCCCAAAGTTTAGAGCAATCTTGCAAAAAATAAAGTTTGTAGTAACCTAACTCCTATCGTTACTTCTCTTGTAAACATTTTGTTCTTATTTGAAGTGAAGCAAGATTTTCCGTTAAGAAAAACTAAGAAGCATATTGTATTGTTGTTAACATACTGATATGAGACTACTTTTAAATTAGTGCTGTTCTTTTCCAAGACAATATGTGAAATACAACTTTTTGTTTAAGAAAATAGTTTAAACCTATTATATATGCTGCTTCAAATTTTTTAATAAATAAGATATAAGTAGTACATTTTTCAAAACTTTAAAATCTTCATGAAATGATTCTTACATAAGACGTTGTAGGGCCTGGCATGGTAGTTCATGCATGTAATCCCAGGACTGTGGGAGGCCAAGGTAGGAGGATCACTTGAGACCAGGAGATCGAAACCAGCCTGGGCAACATAGCAAGACCCCATTTCTACAAAATACTTAAAAATTAACCAGGCGTGGTGGTGTGTGCCTATATTCCCAACTAACTAGGGAGGCTGAAGCAGGAGGATCACTTGAGCCCAGGATTTTGAGGTTACAGTGAGCTATGATTGTGCCATTGCACTCCAGCCTAGACAACAGAGCGAGACCCTATCTCTGTTAAAAAGAGGAGAAAAAAAAGACACTGTAGAATAAAGGTATTTATATCATTGCCTGTGAATTCAGTGTAAGACTTCCAGAGGTAGTAAGCTTAAAAAAAAAAGCCAAAATACAAGCAAAAATTTATTTTTTTTCCCTAACATTTGAAAGAGAAGACAAATTTTTAAGGAGCATTTATAAAATAACTATGCCTTCATTCATTTGTATTCACTTTTCAACCTAACCAAATACTAGATTAATTTCAACTTCTCTAATCTCAACTTTTTCTAAGAACTACCTTTTAATTCCATAAATCAAAGTAGAAACATTTGCTTTTTCTTTTCTTCCTACATTAGACTTCTACCTTGTGATAACTCCATAGTGATAGGAGCACCCAAGCAGCTATCCTTTCCTTTTTCTAGGATAATTCATTAGTGACATAGATCATTTTTAAAACCAGGTCCATCTTCTGTTCTTTGGCTTCTTTGATTCTGGATTCTAGCTTTTCATTTGAGGTTAGGTCAGAACCACAGTGAATAATGGGGTAATTTGCACTTTGCCATTTTGACTTCCATCTGAAGGAAAACAAGTCCTGTAGTAAAGAAAAAAAGGGGACAATGTGAATGTCTATTCTAACTAAAGATTCTTAATTGCAATGCTATTATAAATGATTTTAAGAGCTGTCATTATCGTTATCATAGCAAAATCACTATTAATACTCCTACTATTGTTATGATTGGCTAATATTTGAATACTTAATAATAGTAACTAACAAATAATAATTACTTTAGGCACTAAGTGCTTTGTGTGAATAAACTCAATAAGTTAATATGAAAATAATTACCTGCAATCTTATCTTTCCTTGTGTTCATTCTCTATTTGTACATTTAATATTTCTTCTTTGGTTTACTTATTTGACTATTTGAGTAGTTAGCTATTTTCTTTGGACATTGATTACTGTAAATTGTTCATGACCAAACAGTTTTATTTTTACATCTCATTTCTTTTTTTAGGGGGAAGTACTTCCCAATCAGTCAGATTATAAATCTTCACTTATAGCACTGACTGCTCATAATTGGCTACTTCGTATATCAGCAACTACAGGAAAAGTCCTTGAGAAAATATATCTTGCTTCTTATTGCAAATTCAGGTATTAACTGTGAATTTACTATTCAAGATTGTATTATAAAAATTTGAGACTTGCATCCCAGGAAATTTTAAGTTTCCCCCTACCCCCACCCCAGTTTTCCAGTGTATACCCAGATCTAAATTTATAAACCTTTTCTCTTTTTCTCTTCTCATGATTACATTTGAAGATCTGAGGATAGAGACCCTCTATCATTTATTTTTGTATCCCTAATAAGTAAATAACCTAAAGTAGTTGGCAGATAAACTTAAAAAAAAAATTCCCTGTGTTATTCCTTCTTTAAAAACAGATGGAAATACAGGCGCATGCCTGTAGTCCCAAATAGTATTTTCTGTACAGGATGCACTTTCTGTCAGGTTTTCCTGAAGACTACTCATTATCTGCCTCAGAGAACCCAATAACTGTTATTTCAACTAAATTCGATATAAATTTTTGAAGTGATTTGTGCATGGAAAGTGTGAAAGTAATATTTTTAGTGTTTTTTGTATTATAGCTTCCATTTTAAAGTAAGTGTTTTTTGTATTATAGCTTCCATTTTAAAGTAAAAATGGGGTTATTTTATTTTCTAAGTTTCGAATAGTCATAGATCAAAAACAATTTTTATTCATCAAGTCTCTAGGAAGATTAAAATTATTTATGTGTATATATTTTTTTAAATAGAGATAGATCCATATAGGGATATGGAGAAAATTCTTTTAGCTATTTATTTATTTATTTTTGTAAATAGATTACTTTGCTTTCATAATTTAACTAAAAACTGTTTACTTATAAAATATCTGTGATATTTCGATTTTAAGTATAAGGAAACTGACCCAAATGAATAAACTTCTCTTCATTCTTTTAAGATACCTGAGCTGGGACACTCCTCAAGAAGTCATTGCAGTCAAATCAGCTCAGAACAAAGACTCAGCAGTGGCCCGGCAGGTATATGTCTTTAAACATTCAATAAAATGAAGAATGTATTTCCATAGACACTTGTCTGCAAATTTGTTATGAAAGAACAAATCAGTGGTCTTTGATTTCTGAATCATGTTATAGAAGTTGCTAGCTAGATTTTTTTTTTCCCCTGAAGCATGCCATTAAAATGATTTTCACCAGTAAAAATGATTTCACACCTGTACTCCCAGTAACTTGGGAGGCTGAGGCAGAAGATTTGCTCAAGACCAGCCTGGGCAACATAGCAAGACTCCATCTCAAAAAAACCCCAAAGATTTTCTCTCTTTTTTAAAAAGAATTACCCAGGATTTACTATACTTTATAAAGTAGAGCCTAGAAACCAGCAAATTGGTATTAACGGATCAACACCTAAGTGGACATATAGGAATAAC
>VBSM01001562.1:18111809-18128672 GCA_008086735.1 Cheirogaleus medius
AATTTAAATTTCTAAAGAGCAAGAACTTAAGTATAATTCTATATAGTACCATCTATAAACGTTTTTCATTTACTGTCATCTAATAATATTAATAAAAGTCTTGTCAGTATTTCTGCATTCTAGACCACTTTCCCACAACCTCCAGCCAACAACCAGTAGCTCTTGGTTGAGATGTATAGACTATATCTTTCCTTTGGGTTTTAGGAACAAGGAGGGAGTCTGATTTACACCCTGAAAATCTTAGTTTAATAAAAAGTTATACCTTCCAAAGGGAGAATGCTTTGGACTTTAAACATTATAATCTATTTTTTTGTTTGTTTTCTAACTTTTAGTTATGGCAGTTTTGGTTGGTGGTCTTGATGCCCCAGCTTTAAAGATTCTATTGAGGCAGAGACTGGCTGTGATGGGGCAGGCTCCTTTGCCTACCACGAATTGAGGAAATTCCCTTCAAGCCTGTACTGAAGAAGTACAACAGATTATTTCACTTTTTGTAGTGGAAAGAAATTCATTGGATCTTGTTCTTTAAAGTAATGGAGCTATCCTCTTGAAGCAGAGACATCACTCAAGCTTTCATTGTTGATATTTTTTTTTCATTTCCTGTAGAAGTGTCAGTGCAACACTAGTTTCAAATGTTACTATGATAACTATATGTTTTTCAGTTAGGCTTTTTATTGTTAGAACTCCAGTTTACAGTATAAACGCATGGTATTTTGTTGCTAAGAAATGTTTACTGTTATGTTTATTTTTGTAGATTTGTGTGTGTGTGTTGCATGTATCTGAAGGACTGAAGGTTTAGTGGACATAGTTTAAATATGTTTGCCTTCCTGTTTAAGTAACACTGCAGTCTTTCCTTCTAGGCAGGCATTCAACAACCTGTTCTGCTATACCTTGCAGTGTTTCGAGTTCTGCCTTTTTCACTTGTAGGAATTCTAGAGATCAACAAAAAGGTAAGAACTCATTTCTTATTTAATTGCAATATTAATTTTATTGACAATAAAATGTAATGTTATCATTTAATTATTTATTAGGTGTTTTGATTGGGAATGTTCTCTTGACTGTAAAAGGTTCACTGACCTGGTTTATTTCATAACAAAATACATGAAGGACATTTGACTTGGGAAGAGAGCCTAATTATCCCTCAATCTTTCCGCATGTTTTTATGCCTCTGAAGTGGATAGTGTTGGATACCTGTGGTCATTAACAAAACAATTTATATATTTTATAAAATTACAAATAAATAAGGCATTTTTTAGAGGGAATATTCCAAAGCTTATTAAAAATGATCATTAAAGGAAGGTGAAAAGTTGCAACAAAATGTCTCGTTTTAATTGCAAAGTGTAGATCTAAAACTTGCTTTAGGATATGTAAACAAGCCTTATAATTAAATATGTGAATTTTCCAACTCAGTTTTGGGTTTGGTTTTGGCAATTGTTATTAATGTATGTAACAGTTACACAGAAGGAAAAAAGAGGCAAATTTCCCTTGTGTAAAAGAATCAATAGCCTGGAAGGCTGAGGCGGGCGGATCACTCAAGGTCAGGAGTTCAAAACCAGCCTGAGCAAGAGTGAGACCTCATCTCTACTAAAAATAGAAAGAAATTAATTGGCCAAATAAAAATATATAGAAAAAACTAGCCAGGCATGGTGGCGCATGCCTGTAGTCCCAGCTACTGGGGAGGCTGAGGCAGGAGGATCGCTTGAGCCCAGGAGTTTGAGGTTGCTGTGAGCTAGGCTGACGCCATGGCACTCTAGCCCGGGTAACAGAGTGAGACTCTGTCTCCAAAAAAAAATCAGTAGCCTTCTACTTTTGAAAAAATTGTTGCTTACTCTGAATGAATAGTTATTGGGCTATTCTACTAGTCTTTAATTAAGCACCTGAAGTATTGTAGAGGACAAGATCTTGAGGGTCCACTAATGTTCATTAGCAATCAAGTTGAATGTGTTAAAATTTTATATTATATAAGAATAATATACTATAATATACTAAACTGCATAAAGGCTGAAGAGTAATATTAGTTATATTAACCAAATTTTAAAATTGAGTGGCTACTTTATAATAGCACTCATTTAAAAATATGTTCGAATTACAGAAGTCCTTCTTTTCAAAGTGGAGAACCAGGATCAGTGAATTAAAAAGTCATGAGCTAGTCAACATAAAGGCAAACCATAATTATCCTTCTAAGAGATGACAAAAAATACAACTCATAATTTAATCGTTCTCTTTGTGCTTGTGGATTAAGTAATTATGTGTGCTTATTACAGTTTACAACAGGAATGAGCACTTAGCAAAGTCATAAATTGTTTCTATTTATTCCTGTATGTTCAGGGTAATTATCTGAGATTTGGTTTTGATTGTGGTTACTTGGGATTGAAATATATCTTTCATTTAACATGCATAAGACTATACAGGGGCCAGGCTTAGAATGTATAATATAATACTTCAACCTATTAATTGAGGTGGTTAATCTTCACTAAGTAACCTATCTTGAGTAGAAATAAAACAGATTTTCACCTTATTTCTAGTTGTTCTTTTATTGCTATGATATTTGCCTATGTTGGCTTTGTTAAATATTAAAATAGGCAAAAAATCAAGTTCTTATCAGACCTGTGTGGAGAAACATGACAGGATTCAGTGCATAGAACAGAAACAGGGGACAAACATGGCTGGGCACAGTGGCTCACGCCTTTAAGCACTCTGGGAGGCTGAGGTGGGAGGATCGCTTTAGGCCAGGAGTTTGAAACTGGCCTGAGCAAGAGCGAGATCCTGTCTCTACAAAACATACAAAAATTGGCTGAGCATGATGGCATATGCCTGTAGTTCTAGCTACTCAGGACTGAGGCAGAAGGATTGCTTTAGCTCAGGAGTTTGAGGTTGCAGTGAGCTATGATGACGCCACTGCACTCTAGCCTGGGCGACAGAGCAAGACCCTGTCTCCAAAAAAAAAAAAAAAGAAAAGAAAGGGGACAATGAGCCAATAAGTGTCCTTGTAGGTGTTTGGTCTTTAACATGTTTGGATTTTATATGAATAAAAAAAATCAAACAGTATTAGAGACTTAAAGAACAAAGTAATGATAAAATTTTAGATTTGACCATTATTCTTATAATTACTTTCCTAGGTCTAATTTTTTCACTCTTAATTAGCTGAAAAATTATCTCTTTATAAAGAGCATGCTAGTATAAAGAATGGGTTCCTGGCAGGATATGCATAGTAAATTAAACATTCATTTAAAATTACGTGGCCTCAATATATGCCATCAGGAATAGGATTTGTTATTAATAGATATTGACAAAGCTATGAAGCGAATGAATGCTGGGTGCATCATTTTAAGGGTATTTGCTAAACTTTCATTAGTGTTCTAGTCTGAAAATCCAGCGGCTTACTGCTCACCTCTAATAACACCTTAACCTCAAGTTGCTCAATTATAATTAAGTTTTAATGCTAGGCATCAGTGTTGTAGTGGTGACCTGAATATTAAGCAAGAGTATAAACTGCTGTGAATGCTCAGAGTATTGGCCTTATGGTCTTTTCTCAGGTGATATATGCCTTTCCCCCCAGATTTTCGGGAGTGTTACAGATGCTACCTTGTCTCATGGAATACTGATTGTGATGTACAGCTCGGGACTGGTCAGACTGTATAGTTTCCAAACCATCACTGAACAGGTAGAGAAAACTGAAATTTTCTGTGTTATAATTAGCATGAGGTTTGGACTGAGTGTGATTTTTAAAATTTTTTTAATGAGCTGCTTTTAGAGTAAGGCATTTGTGTAGATTTCAACTCTATAAAACTATAGAAATGCAGAAAGACAAAGTAGCCTTTAAAAGAAGGGTGGGAAAGATAAACAGAAAGGCCCTTGAATAAAGATATTATCTCTGTAATATATATGTGAATTTTATTTTTTTTCTCTCTAGACAGCAAATAAATAGGTGCTAAAGCCACCATTTTTGTTTTCTTTTGTTTTTAGTTCATGCAACAGAAACTTGACTTAGGGTGTGCATGCAGATGGGGTGGGACTACTGGAACTGTAGGAGAGGCTCCTTTTGGCATTCCTTGTAATATTAAAATCACAGGTATGGCTACTCTATAGTATTTTTTCACCTTAAAAAATAAGCACTCATATAAATAGTTATTAATTATAATCATCCAAATGTTTTGTTCATTTATTAATAAGCTCAATTCATTTTACTCCTATACAGCATATTTCTTGCTATTGAATAAGTGTCAAGAAAAATCTGTCAGTTAATATTGAACTGAAGGCCTGAGGATGCTGGGCCTTGCTTGGCCAGAGACCTTTGACAAGTCACTTTCCCCTTCCGATTCTTGATTTCCTTACCCTCAAAGTGATCAGTTACAGCAAATGATACCATCTTAGCTCTCTTAAAACTTAATATTTGGCGATTCTGAGAAATTTACCCATCTCTAAGAAAGGTATTTGCCAAGGAAAATACTATTACCATGCCATCTGACCATAGACAGAGCTTAGACACAGAGACAACTTCCCAGTAGACTTAATTATTGACAAAGCACAAAAAAAGAATTCTATATAATGCTATAAATATAGTAAAAATGTTCTATATTTAACTAGCTCATCAAGTTCAGTTTATTAAAAAAGAAATCAACAATGACTCAAAGTCAGCAGTGTATATTAAAATAGGCCGGGCGTGGTGGCTCATGCCTGTAATCCTAGCACTCTGGGAGGCCGAGGCGGGCGGATCGCTCAAGGTCAGGAGTTCGAAACCAGCCTGAGCAAGAACGAGACCCCGTCTCTACTAAAAATAGAAAAAAATTAATTGGACAACTAAAAATATATATATAGAAAAATTAGCTGGGCATGGTGGCGCATGCCTGTAGTCCCAGCTACTTAGGAGGCTGAGGCAGGAGGATCGCCTGAGCCCAAGAGTTTGAGGTTGCTGTGAGCTAGGCTGACACCATGGCACTCTAGCCAGGGCAACAGAGTGAGACTCTGTCTCAAAAAGAAAAAAAAAAAAAGAAATAAACCATAACTGTTCATAGTTCATCTCAGGAATCCAAGGATGGCTTAATGTTTGCAAATATAATAGATACAAAAATTACATGAGTAAATTAAAAGAGAAAATATATTTTATTATCCTAATATCTATTTATCTTTATTCTTAGTTCATAAGAGTCATTTCTATCATGTTAAGGACATTTTCTTTAATTTCTAACCAATAAGAATTATATTTTTTGGTGAAACTCAGAGGTTTTTCTAATATATGCAGAATAAGACAAGAATTCTTTTCTACCATTTTTATTTTATGTTTTATTATCAACAGATCAAGAAACAGAAATGAAAGATGTGATTGTTGGAAAGGAAAAAAAATGTTTTTAGCAGTAAATGACAAATTATAGAAACTACTGAGAGAGTTCAATATAATATTTGTACATGCAGTTCAAAATAAGTATTTTAAAAATTACTTAAGTTTTTAGATGCCTGGGACAAGCTGAATTAGGCAGTTTTATGAAAACTCAGCCCCAGGAATACCTCACATATTAAATACAGATACACTAGCAGAAATCTGTTAAGTATTTTAAAACTACAGGCTCCAGTGGTAACTAGAATGGGTTATTTTGGAAAGAGTTTCCCAAAATGATAGCATTACTCTTGTTGAAATGTAGAGAATAAGTGAGTAAAACAAAGAATAAAGGTGATAAAGCACATAGAGCCTAAAGGATTGTGCTGTGGTTTTGGTCTTGTTTATAAAAAAGAAGACTGGGTTTGGGATCAGAATTTTAGTCTGCTACTATTAAGAGTAAAACTCCACTACTAACTGGTGGTATGATAGTGGACAAATTACTTAACCTCTCTGGGCCTCACATTTTTTAACTTTAAAATAATTTATGTTTGAAAACACAATCTGTGTAATCATTTGTCATTGTAAAACAACATAATTCAGTGATTTGGGGATGTTTGGCTAAGAAAAGTAGCATGTTGTATTGGAAGCATAGCGTGTTTATTTCACACTGTAGAGACTGAAATTTCATTCATTTCTTCAAATTTGTTTTTCAATGTGATTAAGGTCTACACAAAATAATACCTATTTTAATTTTAAATAACTTTTTTCTTAGTACAAAAGCAGTTGCTTTTCATTACAGAAAAATTAGGAAATAAAGATAAACAAAAGACAATATTTAAAACACTTTCAGTCCTCTTACATGAGTTAACCGTTATCACCTTGGTAAGTTTTTTTCCTAATTTTATACTGTGCATATTTCTATAAGTTTAAAACCAAGAAAGAATCATTCAATAAATGCTCTTTCGTAACTAGCTTTTTAAAAAAATCGACTCTATTGAGCTATAATTTGCATGTAATTAACTGCACCCATTTTAATTGTAAAGTTTGTTTTGTCAAATGTATACACCCATGAAACCACCACCACAATCAAGATTTAGAATCTTTTCATTATCCCAAAAAGTTCCCCTGTGCTATTCCCAGTCAATTCTCCCCTCACCCCAGCCCTAGGCATCAATGATCTCCTTTCTATTACTCTAGATTATGTATTTTAAGAGTTTTATATCAATAGAATCATATAGTATATACCTTTTCATCTGGCTTCTTCAGGATATTATTTTTGAAATTCATTTCTTGTTGTCACATGTCTCTGTAGCCTAACCCAGTTTTTAATGTTAATATGAGTATTAATTTCCATCTAGATTATTTAACAGATTGGTCTTGTGAAAACAATAAAGTCGTAGTCCTTTATTACTCTTTACATCAAAATAAATAATAAGTGGATAAAAGATTTAAAAGTCTAGGAAAAAAATGGGAGAATCTTTTTATCTTAGAGTGGGGAAGGCCTTTTTAAGTATGACTCAAAACCCAAAACCATAAAAGAAGAGATTGATAAATTTGATTACATTAAAAATAAAATTCTACATGGCAAAAAAACCCAAACACACACACACAACATAAACCAACTCAAATCAAGTAATGAATGGGACATATTTACAAAACATACTATAAAGGGATAATTTCCTTGATATATAAAGGCTTCTATAGACCAATAAGAAAAAGAATGACAACACAATTTTAAAATGATCAAAGGATGTTATTCAAAAGAAAAGGAAGTATCAATGGCTTTTCTTTTTCTTTTCTTTTTTTTTTTTTTTTTTTTTGAGATAGGGCTTTATTCTGTCACCTGGGCTAGAACGCAGTGACAACCTCAAACTGCTTGGCTCAAGCAATCCTCTGCCTCAGCCTCCTACGTAGCAGGGACTACAGGAGCCACCATGCCCAGCTAATTTTTTTATTTTTTTGTAGAGATGGGGGTCTCTTTATATTGCTTAGGCTAATCTTGAACTCCTCTCCTCAAGTAATCTTCCCTACTCAACCTCCCAAAGTGCTGGGATTATACATGTGAGCCATCGCACCCAGCCATAAATGGCTTTTAATTAGGGGGATGCAAAGCTTGATGTCACTGATAATAGAAATGAAAATTAAAATTATGGTAAAATACATCTTTTCAGATTCTCAAATATCAAAAAGTTAGAACTTTTGTTATAACATGGTTGGTGAAACTATAAAAGAGGCACTTTCATTTATTTGGGGGGGCCCTTTATGGCCCCCAACAATTTGTTAATATGATATTTTGTCCATATGTATCAAAATTTTAAATGCATGAACTCCTTGAGCCCAGCAATACCATTACTAGGACATATTATCCCATTTATCCCAGACATATTCATGTGTAGAAAATGATAAGTATACAATTAAAACATTGTTTCTAATAGCAAAAGATTGAAACAATGAGCACATTGGTAACTAAGACTAATATTATTTCATTTTACGGCTGTATCATAAATTTAATTTTTAAATTATTAAGAACAGAATTTTTTTGCACTGGTATAGAAAAATTTCCAAGATATATTATTAAGTAAAAGAAAATGGGTATAAAACTGTGTATGGGAAAAGCTTCTTTGTGTAAAATATTCATACTCAAATATTAAAGATTTATATACAATCATTTGCTTTTGGATTTGCTTGGGATATCTGGAAGGACACACAAAAACTTGATGTAGTAGTTACCTCTGAGGAGACACAGATGAAAGGAAGACTTAGTTTTCATTATGAGGTCTATCCAGGAAGTATCCAGCCATGTAATATGAAAAATAGAGATATTTATTAAAGACAATACAAGATACCAGAAACATTGTACATAGGATAACGATGCCTCAGTCCCCTTCAAAGTAGGTGCCTTGAGACCTCGCACAGTTCTTCCAGTGTCTCTTGACCTAACCCGTACACGTTTATTATTCTCAGTTGTTCTGCTTGTTGCAGGCCTAGAATGTGGCTCACTTTCAACAGATTCTCGACCATCTTTAAAGCATTTGTGCTACACTTCTATTTGCGCTGCACTCGTTGCGTTGTCCCCAAAAGCCTTCTGAATTATCTAAATAGTTTCCACGGAGGAATATTCAAGCTTAACACAAAATTTGATGCAAATTTGTTGCTCTACTCAGTCATTTTGAATGTGGTGGCCACACTGTATACAGGCTCACTCAACAGTGTCCAGCGCCCCACTGACTAATACAGAGAAGACGTCATAGTTTATACATGTGCGTGTCCCAGTCCACTCTCCTTGACTGCCAGGTTACATCAAGATCACACAAACCATTCTCGTTATGTTAACAATGGTTGGATACATTCTGGACAGACCTTGTATGTCATCTGATACTTTTAAAATGTAATGCTTGTATTACCTATGCCAATAAGTGTTTCTGTGTGTATATGTGTGCATATTCTTGAGGTGTTAAGGACTTATAAGCTGTTTCATGAATGAACTATAATATACTTAACCAATTCTCTATTTTGGACATTTAGGTTATTTCAAATTTTCTGTAATTCTAAATAGTACAAGAATCTTCCTGTAACCATTAGTGATTCTTGCCTGAATCAGTTATGTCATATGGGTTGCAGAATGGCAGTTTAAAAAATTCTGTCATTTCTTTTACCTTTAAGAGCCAGCATTTTACTATAAATAAAAACGTTAGGCCAGGCACGGTGGCTCACCCCTGTAATTCTAGCACTCTGGGAGGCTGAGGTGGGAGGATTGCTTGAGCTCAGGAGTTTGAGACCAGCCTCAGCAAGAGCAAGATGCCATCTCTACTAAAAATAGAAAAATTAGTGGGACGTCATGGCATGCCTGTAGTCCCAGCTACTTGGGAGGCTGAGGCAGGAGGATCACTTGAGCCCAGGAGTTCAAGGTTACTGTGAGCTAGGCTAATGCCATAGCACTGTATTTAGGGCAACAGAGTGAAACTCTATCTTAAAAAAAAAAAAAAATTTCACCAACTAGGGATGAACTCCTTCTAAAAAGTCAAGGTAAATGTTTATGTCTTCCCTTTAATTACCAATATTCAGAGCAAGGAGTTGGTATAATAGTCACTTTCAATGATAGCAAAATATTTTATAGGTAAACCACAAATATAAACACAATAGGCTTATGGATTCTTATTTGTCCAATATATAGTAATAGTCATTATTCTTAGTGATGTTCAAATTGTCCAACAAGAACGCGGTGGCTCATGCCTGTAATCCTAGCACTCTGGGAGGCCGAGGTGGGGGGATGGCTCAATCAAGGTCAGGAGTTCGAAACCAGCCTGAGCAAGAGCGAGACCCCGTCTCTACTAAAAATAGAAAGAAATTAATTGGACAACTAAAAATATTTAGAAAAAATTAGCTGGGCATGGTGGCACATGCCTGTAGTCCCAGCTACTCGGGAGGCTGAGGCAGAAGGATTGCTTGAGCCCAGGAGTTTGAGGTTGCTGTGAGCTAGGCTGACGCCATGGCACTCTAGCCAGGGCAACAGAGTGAGACTCTGTCTCAAAACAAAACAAAAAAAAACTCCATTTCAACATATCCCAGTAGTCTTAGAGAATTTCCTTGCTTTCTAGAATAATAATATGTCCCAGGATTATCTTTTACTTTCTTTGTCCTACATCTGACAAAGAGCTATTTTAGTAGGAAGCATCATTGGAGACTATCAGTTTCCTAGGGCAGTGGTCTCCAATCTTTTTGGCACCAGAGACTGGTTTCATGGAAGACAGTTTTTCCACAGACAGAAGTGGGGTATGGGGGGAACGGTTTGGGGATGATTCAAGTGCATTACATTTATTGTGCAGTCAAACCTCTCTGCTAATGATAATCTGTATTTGCAGCCAATCCCCAGCACTAGCATCCCTGCCTCAACTCCACTTCAGATCATCAGGTATTAGATTCTCATAAGGAACATGCAACCTAGATCCCTCACATACATAGTTTTCAGTAGGGTTCACGATCCTATGAGAATCTAATGCTGCTGCTGATCTGACAGGAGGTAGAGCTTATGCAGTGATGTGAGCGATGGGGAGCTGCTGTAAATACAGATGAAGCTTCACTTGGTTACCCTTCCACTCACCTCCTGCTGTGCAGCCCTGTTCTTAACAGGCCATAGACTGGTACCAGTCCATGGCCCTGGGGTTGGGGACCATAGTCCTAGGGTTGCCATAACACCACAGACTGGGTAGCTTTAAATAACAGAAATTTATTCTCACAGTTCTGGAGGCTAGAAGTCCAAAATCAAGGTGGTGACAGAACCAGCCACCCTCTGAAGGCTCTAGGAAAGAATACTTCCTTGCCTCTTCTAGCTTCTGATCGTTGCTAGCAATCCTTGATGTTCCTTGGCTTGTGGCAGCATAACTCCAATCTCTACCTCTCTTTATGTGGCCTTTCTCCCTCTGTGTCTTCAAATCTCTCTCTCCTTATAAGGATACCAGTCACAGAATTTAAGTCCTCCACTAATACAGTATGACCTCATCTTAACTTGATTATTTATGCAAAGACCCTCTTTTCAAATAAAGTTATATTCACAGGTATGAGGGATTAGGAATTCCAACATATCTTTTGGGGAGATACAGTGCAACCCATAACAGAGACCAAGATATAGTCGTATTCATTGCAATTGGGTGCCTTTAAATTGGGTGCAGTTTAGCCCCTTTGAATGAACAGAGCTAGGAAATAACATTTGAACAATAATTCATTAGTTCATTTTTTAATTTCTAAATCTAACCATTCTTTTTTGATTTTATATTTATATTTCTTTTAATTCACACTGAACTTCTTCTTCCTAATAAAACTTTATCCTTAAGTATACATATGATTATCTTAAAATTACAGTACTGGTGTTACTACTAAAAAACTATAAAGTATGGAGTCCAAAGGTTAGTATTTCTCTGCAGTTCCTTTTCTCTTTAGTATACAGCCCAGTAAGTGCATACACAGAGTTGTGTGTTCAAAGGTAATTTGACCTTTCGCTGCCGATAGTGCCAGGCAAACATGGTGAATGTTCCTAAAACCCGCCGGACTTTCTGTAAGAAATGTGGCAAGCATCAACCCCACAAAGTGACACAATACAAGAAGGGCAAGGATTCTCTGTATGCCCAGGGAAAGCGGCGTTATGATAGGAAGCAGAGTGGCTATGGTGGGCAGACTAAGCCGATTTTCCGGAAAAAGGCTAAAACTACAAAGAAGATTGTGCTGAGGCTTGAGTGTGTCGAGCCCAACTGCAGATCTAAGAGAATGCTGGCTATTAAGAGATGCAAGCATTTTGAACTGGGAGGAGATAAGAGAAAGGGCCAAGTGATCCAGTTCTAAGCGTCTTTTGTTTTATTATGAAGACAATAAAATCTTTAGGTTATGTTAATTATTTCATTTGGTTGCCGTTGGTCTTTTGGGAGGGAATAAACTAGAGCCATCAATAAAATTACCCTTGTGGGGGAGAAAAAAAAAACAAAGGTAATTTGAAATCATTTTTCTGTAGATTAGGTTACCAGTGTGATATAATTAGGCTCATTTGTTTCAATTTCTTTTTAATTTGGAGGTTTGCTTTTTTTCCTTTTCATTTTATTCTTGAAGTTGTGAAATGTATATATATTATATAATTGAAAGGTCAAAACTATATAAAAAGATATACTCAGAAATTTTGCTTCGAACTCTAGCCCTTACGCCCTGTTACTTCCCTCTCTTCATGTCACATCTGCCCCGTAAGTTTCTGGTTTATCTTTGTGTTTTGTTCTTTGTGCAAAAATAAGCAAATGTGTGTATGTATACTTTAAATATTGTCTTCTTTCTTATACCAAGTGTAGTATATACTCTGTTCTGTACCTTATAATTTTACTTAACACACATCTAAATCTTTTCAATAAACACTTATTTAGTAGGAAATAACTAGGAAAATAGTAGGAAAAATACATAAAGTTAATTATCCCCTACATTTAAAAATTATAGAAAAATCATATCCTATTACTGGTATAGCCCTTCTTTGATAAACAGTACAACAGTCATTTTGTATACTTTATGTTAACTCTCCTTTGAATTGTTATTGTTTGACCTATCACAGACTCAAAGTATTCTAATTAATCATAATTGTTATTTTCTTTTTAATGCTTCTTTTTTTACAGTCTCGCCAGTAGAAGCCCCTTTTGCTGGCTCTCCTATTCCTTTAACACTACCCTCTGATATCCTTGTAAACATCCTTGCTTTCTAGCAACAACAGAATGGTCCAGATTCGTCCTAAAATTTTCTTACCACAAGACATGAAATCGCCTACTCTCTGAGAATTTCTAGGCCTTTTTCATTGAGAATAGTATTAGAGATAAAAATTTGGGCTCTTGGGAGTGTTGGCAGGGCACTTCAGAGTTGTGGACAGAGTCTTGCTGTTAATTTTGGGTCATTTTTAACAACTACTCGGAAAAGTATTTCTTTTTGAATACATCTGTATTGATTGTTTTTTCTATTTTGAATTCCTATTTTACATTCCCTATAACATAATTAAATTTTAACCCCAAATTCAAACTCTAGTTATATCTTTTTCTTTCTGTAATTCTTTTCTTCATCTGTTGTCATATGGTAGCCACCATATTATCACATAAGGTATTTGTATTTCTTTCATAATTTACCAACACATGCCCTTTGCCCATTTTTCTTTTGGGGTGTTTGTATTTTTCTTATTGCTTAAAAAGACCTTTATGTATTAAAGATATTATCCTTTTCATAAAAGGTAAAAAAAAAAAAGTAAGCTCTTTAAATATATTTTATATGTTTATATCTTTCTCTTTCTCCTCAACTCAAGATTATCAGTTCATAAACCTCTTTTCATTACAGTTGACCCTTGAACAACAGAAGTTTGAACTGCACAGTCTACTTATATGTAGATTTTTTTCAGTAAATGTATTGGAAAATTTTTTGGAGATTTGCCAGAATTTGAAAAAACTTACAGATGAATTACATAGCCTAGAAGTGTCAAAAAAATTAAGAAAAAGTTAGGTATGTCATGAATGTATAAAATATATAGATAGTAGTCTATTTATGTTGTTGGTAAGGCTTCCAGTCAACAGTAGGCTATTAGTAGTTAAGTTTTGGAGGAGTCAAAAGTTATATGTGATTTTTCAACTGTACAGGGAGTTGTTGACCCTAATCCGTACTCCTGTTGTTTAAGGGTCAGGTGTACTTTTAGAGTCACAGGTCATCTTTCACCACAAAGAAATGTACTTGTTTTTCTTTTGTATATAGCTCTAACTAGTAAATTGTCCTTATGAAGAGGTATAATAAAGCTGTGACTCTTACACAAATGGTCTTCCTAAGACAAGCCCCTTTACTAATAGTAGTGGCCTCATAAACCAAAAATTAAATTCTCATGTTAGAGGGGTAAATAAGGGAGTCATAGATTAGCTGCCTGCCCAGACAAACCATGTGGTGTTTCCCAAGGGCTGTCCAAAAGAAATTCTGGTCTTCAAAAGCTGCAACACCTTCCATTTATATGTCTAAGAATAGATCTGTTATGCTCTACTTAAACTTGTGATCAAAGGCTGACACCATTGTTCACACCTGTAAACCTAGCACTCTGGGAGGCCGAGGCAGAAGGACCACTTGAGCTCAGGAGTTCAAGACCAGCCTGAGCAAGAGTTAGACTCCATCTCTACAAAAATAGAAAAATTAGCCAGGCATGGTAACGCACGCTTGTAGTCCAAGCTACTTGAGAGGCTGAGGCGAGAGAATTGTTTGAGCCTAGGAGTTGCAGTGATCTATGATGACGCCAGGGTGACACAGTGAGACTCTGTCTGAAAAAAAAAAGATTATTATTAGAGTTGGAAATAGTATCTAACCCAGAGTCTTGTACATAGCAGATGCTCGGGAAATGGTAGCTTCTTTTATTAAGTGTACTTTGTCATTTTTCGCCATCATAAGCACCTTTAGCCCACTTTTTATCTCTGCTTCTCTGTAGGCTACACACCTAATATTTGTTTCCTACTAGCTTTTTCTTTTCTTATAAATAAGCCTCTTTCCTAATTATATTTTATTTTCTTGAACATAGTATTAATAATATTTTCATTATTGGAAATTCATGGATGATGCATGCAAAGAAAGGTTGAATTCAGTTAATGAATGGTCTAAGGCCACCGGAAATAGAGAAGCTAATAAATTCCTTCTCCCGTCTCTACAGACCCACCACCACTGCTCTTTGAGGTGTCATCCTTGGAGAATGCTTTTCAGATTGGAGGCCATCCTTGGCACTACATCATCACACCTAATAAGAAGAAACAAAAAGGGGTTTTCCATATTTGTGCCCTAAAAGACAACTCTTTGGTAAATCATGAGGGATCAGACTTTTTCATAGTAAATTTGTATCAAAAATTCTTTATTCTCTACCTCTCTGATAGATCCACATTCCTACGATACCTTTTTATTCATGTGTTTTAATAATTTGTGAACAATTTAAAATATAGAAGAATACAGACAATATAGCAAACACTTGTGTATATTACCCATAATTTTTAAACGTTAACATTTGAAAATTCTTAAGAGTACCAAGAATATTTTAGGGTTTTTTTCCTCCCACCAAGGGGTCTCATGCAAAACATTTCTCAAGCACAGGAGGAATCATTGATGGAATATGTGCAGGCTGCCTCTGAAATTTCTGGTGGAATGTATTGTTTGTTCTGCTTCTACATGATTTGTTGCTATTTGCCTTCTAGAGCAGAACCAAGTAGAACTCTGGTGGTCACAAAGTAAGCATTGAAACACTTTGAATTTTAAAGGATATTCTTAAGTTATTTATGGCAGAATAGGAAGAAATGGTACAAGGTAAAATAGAAAAATAGAAATTTCTATCTATTGAATTCATTTTTCTTCATTTTCTTTTTGTAAGCAATTTAGGCATCGGTTTGTCATTTAATAAACATTTATTGAGGGCCCACCACATGTCAGACATGGCTGGGGACACATTCCCTTCCCTCAAGTTGCTTACTCTCTACAAAGAAGGTAAACACATAGAAAAAGAAGATGCAGTGTATTAAGTACAATGATTGTAGTTGTGCAAAAAGTGAGTCCACAGAGGAGGGGAATTCCATTTTTTTTTTGGTATGGCTGATTAGTTTTGTTATGCAACCTCTCGATATATCAGATGGACTTGCTATTTTTGAGGCAGGCTCAGCTTATTCCACACCCATCTCTTCCAGGTCCTTTTTCAGTCACTGTTGGCTCCAGTGGCTTTTAGAGTCACAGGTCACCTTTCCCTACACTGAAGATTAACACAGTCTTGGGTCTATTATTTCCCTTGATGTCATGGCCACCAAGGGACAATGTATATAGTGTCTAGTTTTCTTTTGTAGGAGCATTGTTGCTTTCCATTTTCACATTTACTTGTCACATGTGGCAGCTTCTATTTGGCCCAACTCAGTGACATTCTCTTTATTTGTTTATTTATTCAGGTTATTATTATTTTTTAAGAGACTGGGTCTCACTCTGTCACCCAAGCTGAAGGCAGTGGCCCGATCATGGCTTAGTATAGCCTCGAAATCCTGGTCTTAAGCGATCCTCCCACCTCAGCCTCCCACGTAGCTGGGACTACAGGCATGTGCCTTCCTTATCTGTAAATAATGCCTCTCCAACATTCTCTTTTACAAAGGATTCTGTAGGATCTGTTTCCTGCTGTGACAAGTCTTGGTTTGATTGTTCACCTCTCAGCCAGTGGATATCCTTAAGCCACCAGACCTGTCACATTTCTTTTTCACTTAGCTTTGCATCTAGTCAAACCTTGCACAGTTCATATTCTGGACATTTAGCACATATTGTTCTTATATGAGAACTGATAATTTATATTCCTTCATATACATACACACACACACACACACACACACACACACACAAAGTCAACCCTCTATATCCATGAGTTCCACATTCATGGATGCAACCAACCTCAGACCAAAAATATTTAGAAACAAAAACGGATGGTTGCATCTGTACTGAACATGTACAGACTCTTTTTTCTTGTCCTTATCCCCAAAATAGTACAGTATAACAATTTATATAACATTTACATTGTATTAGCTATTATAAGCAATCTAGAGATGATTTAAAGTATACAGGAGGATGTGCATAGGTTGTATGCAAATATTACACCATTTTATATCAGGGACTAGAGCATCTGTGGATTTTGGTATCTGTGTGGGCTCCTGGAACCAATCCTCCACAGATACCGACAGATGAGTGTATATGTAAATAATGGCCTTTAACATCTATATCAAGCATGCCTGTTACATACTCTTCTTCTATAATAGCCAAGTATAACGTTTAGTCAAATATGTATTTCAACAAATTCATAAATAATTGCCAAATCCAGGGGAAGTTGTCAGTCCTTTTTCTGGACAGTTTTATTGCAGTGACATTGCCTTAATGATGTATATGCCCATAACTTCCTCACCTGTCAGACAGAAGAATGGATAACCTGAAAACACAAAAGCAGCCAAACTTAAGATTTCAGAAAATGTTTCATGGCTTTCTTTTCTTTTCTTTTTTTTTTTTTTTTT
>VBSM01001562.1:18128772-18140633 GCA_008086735.1 Cheirogaleus medius
CTTGGCCTCCCAGAGTGCTAGGATTACAGGCGTGAGCCACCATGCCCAGCCTGCATGTTTTATATTAAACGAAGGAGCAGCTGGAGCTAATACCATCATGGACTAATTTCAATGGTTACAACCAAGATGTTTAATTGTATTAATTTTCTTATATGTAAAATGTAATACCACCATTCCTATTAGAAATAATTAGGTTACATAAAAGTTCTTGAAAAATTGAAACTCATTCACTAATTCAATACATAAAATGTATTAAATTCCAAAAGTTTTTAGATTGTGGTGTGCAGAGCACTTAATGATGTAGCACCAGCCTACCTCTCCAGCCTCATGGCTGGACACTGTACTTCTCAATTTGATTTTATCTGCTACTTGTGTTTATATACATACATGCTATTTGGATTAACATTTCTGTGCTTTTGATTTTGTCATCTCTTCTTCCTGGCTGTTTTCTGCTTATCCTTTAAGGCTCAGTTCAAGCTGTTTTCCCTCCCAAAATTTTGCTCACTTCAGTTGGGTGCTTGATAATATCCTGAGCATGGCTCAATCACTTCATTTTCTACACTGCTATATTATTTTCTGTTTATCTTTCTGCCTCCCCCCCACACTATAAGATTCTTGATGGCAAAGATTATGTTAATTCACATCAGGTATGAATACCTAGTGTGATACCTAGAACATAGTAGCCTGTCAATATATGCTAACAGAATTGAAAAGCCTTAATATTGTAAAACTTTTGTGAATATCTAATAGGAAAGATGGTATAATTTCATTTTACACTGGAGAAATGAAAGAAATTAAATAGCGTGGATAAAGCCAGTGAAGTTAATGTATCCAACCTGGTGCTAGTTCCCAGTGCCCCTGTGTATAAGGTAAAACATTTGTGTACATGTGTGATCACATATCATGGTTTTATTCATTTTAATGTCTAAATATACTACAGTGAGATATCTGTTTTTGCCTTAAATGCTAAGTAGTGTTAGACCATTTCTTCAGACATTAGAGTTTAACATTTGACTTAATCAAGGAGATTATGTGACCCATGTCTGACACTGTAGGTTTGGTTACATGTTTATTTTTCTGTTACCAGCTCTTCTAATTGACAGGTTGCTGGGGACAGGGTAGGGAAGAAGAAATTATGGGGAGCTACATGTATATAATTGTGGCAGAGTTGTGTAATGCAAAGTCCACGGACTTAGGATTCAGATCTGCTGTTTAGTAGGTTCAAAACATTGGGCAAATGATTTATTTTCTTTGTGTGTTATTAATAGTTTCCTTATCTGTAAAATGCAGATAGCAATACTTGCTTTGAGTATTATTAAGATCAAATGAAATAGTGACTATAAAGCATTTGTTGTAGTTCTTGACACAAAGTAGATGCTTGAGATATGATAACTGTTGTGTTGTTATTTGTGAAGTACAATGTCTGGTACAAAGTAAATCCATGACATTTCTGAATTTAAATGTTCTAAATTTCTCAAATTTGAATATCTTCATTCAACCCTCACATACATCCCAGTTCAACTGGTTAATATTTTCTTCTTTGTACATTTGACTTACTGATCTGTCACTGTGTTAGATTTTAAAAATTACTTCATTTTCCTTTAATCTTTGTCTTCAATTTTTTTTTCAACTTCAGGCAAAAAATGGGATCCAAGAAATGGAGTGTTGTTCTCTAGAATCTGACTGGATCTATTTCCATCCTGATGCCTCTGGTAGAATAATACATGTTGGCCCAAATCAAGTCAAGTGAGTAATCTCATTAGCACTTTAAAGTTAAAGGTAGCTTTTGGTAGCATTTATTGGCATCTTTATTTTTGCCACCTAACTATTGAGCCATTATTATGGAAATAATAAGCTTGTTGTAGGGTGCTTCCTCAAAGACTGGCAACTAGAAAACCTGACTTTATTAATATTTTTTCAGCTTCATCATTACTGTTTATAAATATTAAATTTGAATAAGTTCTTTGGTGGTTGATATGTAAGTGAAAGGGAATTACAGATTGGCCCTTCCTTAACAGGTTTTAATTCTCTAGGATTAATAAGAAGATGATTTGTCTTTGTTCTGAAAGACAATTTTGACAGCAAAATGGTAGTGGACTGTTTGAAGTAAACCTTGTTTAACTTTGTTTGCTTTCAGAGCACTCACATCTCCTACAAGTTGACCTCTCCTTCCTTGAAACACTCATTTGGCTTCCCTAACACAACAGTTCTCCTAAATATTTTCCTACCTCTCTCAACTATCTCTTTTAGCAATCTTTCATGCTCTTCCTCCTCTACCCAGAGTTTAATTGTTGGATATCCTTAGGACTTAGGCCCTCTTCTCTTCTCACTCAGCATTCCCTTTCTTCATGATTCTATTTATTCCCTTGACTTCAAAAATCGTATATACTTCACTTAGTAGAATGGGTTCCAGCTGAAATAAAAAATAAAAGGGCCAATAAACTAAAAAAAAAAAAAAATCGTGTATGCACCAAAACTCCAAAATTTATATATTAGCCCAAACCTCTCATCTAAGATCATGCCAGAAATCCAGAATCATTCTTGACACCTTCTTACCACCTTGTCTTTCATCAGTATATATACATTTAAACACTCACATGCATTCTTTATTTCTCTCTGTCTCATATACATGTATATACTAAATCTGCCTATTTCTGCCCTTGGCTACTGTTATCACTGGCTGACTATAGTAATAGCCTACTTTCAGGGCTTCCAGAATCTACTCTTATACTCTCTGTTTTCTTCTCAGCAGCTAGAATGATTCTTAAAAACATGAACAAATATAAGAACCTAAGCAAGTGAATTCTGCTTTAACCTTTTTATGGCTTTTCATTGCTCTTAGGGTAAAGACCAACACAGTCAGCATGGTCTGAAAGACCCTCCTCCCACTCAGTTAACTTTAGCCATACTGTCTTTTCAGAAAGCTGAGGACTTATTCCTTCTGTTAGGAGTCGGTTTCCCCTACCTGTTCTTCTGCCTAATTTTTATTCATAATTTATGGCCCAGCTTAAATGTCACTTTTTCACAGAGACCTTCCCTGATACCTCTTGTTAGATTTGCTTGCCCATTGTATTTTTATTGCACCCTCTGTGTAATCTTCCTCTGTAGCACTTAGAACAGTTTTAAGTCTGTTTTGCTGACACCTATAATCCTAGCACTGAGTAGATGCTCAGTAAGTACTTATTGAATACGAAGGGAAGCATCTGCCTTCTTTATTCTTTAATATACTTCATGATCATCAGTCTACCTCTCGGGATCTATTATGAAGGAGGATGAAAGCATTTAGTGAAGTAAGATTAACTTTTACAAAACATCTTAAACTATGATTCAGCTTCAGTAAGCCTTACTTTTAATGTTTATTACCACCTATCTTTTTAATCTTTGTTACCACCCATATTCGTTTGAGTTTAAGAAAATAAGGCACACAAGAGTGTCTGCCCTTTTGCCAGGTTTTAAAAGATAGGCACTTTTAAATATTGGCACTAATTAAGATAACTTATTAAGTAATTTAAAATATTATCTGATTTCTTTGTCTCTGGTAACTCTGAGGTCTCTAGCTCCCCCTGGTAACAGTAGCTGCTTCTCTCTGCTGTTCTCTTTGCCTCCATTGAGACTTTGAGCTTAGAAAACATTGTGCTTTTGAAGCTTGTTAATGATGTGAACAGATTTGCGTGGGTGGTGAGCAAATTATTTTATTTTCTCTTCCTTAATATGCTTGATCCATTTGTACTCAGAAAACCGAAATCTTTAAATATGAGTAATCCCAAGAAAAAAATATAGTCACTTGCAGTTTTTAAATATTACTCTATCATGAAAACTCTCTTAGTTTAGATTTAGTTGCTGATCCACTCTCATAGTTAACTCTAAGTGTTGTCCATAAATATCTCATTCTATCTTCAGAAATAAAAATGCAAATATCTGTTATAATGCCATTGTGAAAGCTGAAATGTTAAAGACCTATTGTAGGGTGGCAGAGATGAGGTTCTTCAGAGTAACTTGCATTAAGCTGGTGTGGAAGATGGCTTAGGCCTGAGTAAACTATTTCATTACCTACTTCAATTGCACCTGTTGTCACAGTTGCTACATTTTTTCTGTTCAACAAAATCTCTGAATTTGAAGGAGTTTATGGACTTTTAGTGATCATACATTAATATTGCAGACTAATCAGGAGAAGAAGAGAACTAACTCAGTGTTGTTACTATAATTTTTATTTGTCAAGTTTCATTTCAGTAGTTCAACTTTGGCACTTTGATAGTGTTTCGAAGTCTTAGTTCTCAAAATCCTTTATTCCTTTTTAGAGTTTTAAAGCTAACTGAAATAGAAAATAATAGTTCTCAGCATCAGATCTCTGAAGATTTTGTCATTTTGGCCAACAGGGAGAACAGAGTAAGTCTGGAGTACTTTAAAATCCTTTGTATATCACTATTTTTCTATGTGACAATATAACATGCAGATGTATTTGCCTTTGAATGTGGCTGAAAACATTTTACTATACCTTTTCTATGTAAAAAATTTTAAAATTAAATTTTAAAAAATAAATATGGCTGAAAACAACAGCACAACTCTATAAATGTCTGTGCATTTCATCTACATGGATAGCCAGTGTTAGCCCTGTGTACATGAGATTTGAAGACAGTTGATTATGTTGAATTTATCTTATCCTTATTTCTCTTTCAAGTTTTTATTGATGAATTATCAACCTTTGGGTCTAATTAATTATATAAACGTATAGTTAGTTGGGGTATATATAAATCTTTAAAAATCACATACCATATTTTAAGTCCATATGGTTCTTTTCCTTTAGTGTATATATTAAGAACACAAAGAAAATGATGGGGAGGGAAATTTCTAAAATTTGCTATACTATACTAAGGCAAAGGTCAGAGGGTAAAGCAGCCCCAAATCTATAACCTTTTAATTAAATTTATTTATTTTTTGCCTATTCTGATATTTCATTCATTAAAGACTTTACTAAAGTATTTTTGCTAATTGGAGGATGAGAAATCTGATTCAGGATTTTCTCAGTTGAGGAAAGAATTGTGGATGCTGGAGAAGGGTTGGTTAGTTTTGTTTTACCAAATTTGTTAATATAATTTTGCCTTTGACTGCATAAGAGGACTTGTCATATCTTTTTATTTCTCTCTCTATGGTAGAATGAAAACTTATTCACTGTTACAGCTTCTGGACGAGTGGTAAAAAAAAATTTTCACCTTCTGGATGACGACCCAGAACAAGAGGTATGGCTTTAGCCAGAGCTAACAAACCCAACCAGTGTGTACTTACATTGTAAGTTTCAAATTAATGCTTCCCAGAGCCTGAGGTAGAGGTTGGGGTTGAGGGATTCCCTATAGGCTGAGTGAATAGGATTGTGTGTGTTATTTCAGGACAGCAGCCCCACTATCCTCTCTTTTCATATTGAAATTATTCATAAAATTTTGTTTGCAGAAAGGTTCATAGGACTAAAATAATTTGAAAACACTATTAGCTTATTGTTTTGTTTTGTTGATGTATATACTTTCTAAGGAAATCTCTTATTAGAAAATTCTTAGGTTATATCCTAATGCATTTATGGTTTTTGCCTTTTTTTTTCTTACTAGACATGGATATGTTGATGTTCATGGGCCAAAGGAGGAGGCTGTGAGGAGGGAGGCCTCAACAAAGCAGAAAGTTCCCTACTCTGTGTATAAAACTATATTTAAGAAAGATGTACTAAAATTACCAACAGATAGCATGAATAATTAAGAGGGAAGAGGTGGTAGCAAAGAGAGATGCTCAGTATCATGAGATTAAAAAGCAAAATCTTTTAGCCTGTAAAGCAAAAGTTGAAAGGAGTTGTGCCTTAAATCTATAAAATCACTGACACCCAGGCAAAAAGTCACCCTTTGAAATTTGACCATGGTAAGATGAAGGCAAAAAAGTAAATAAAAAGGGACCACAGGTAATAAAAATGATAAAGGCAGAAAATGTCAATAGATTAAAGAGCAGTTCGACCAAATATAAATGAAGGATTAGTACGTGGTGATTAAGAGAAACTTGCTGTGCCTGTCTTTAAAGTTGATGCCAGGCATTCAGCCAATATGTGCTTTCCTGTGGTCCATCCCTCGATGGCTGAACGCTAATCTGCTTCTCATGTGGTTTTTGGAGTCTCACGTTTTCTCCTTGAGACAGAGTTCTGTGGTTTTTCTCTTTATCATAGCTAGCCTCTCTTGACCCAGTCCTATTCAGTGGGTTGGATTTTAGTTTCTCGTACACTCCCTCAAGTATAAACAGCCTTTTTTGCTTTCTTTAGGGAACCAAAAAGGGTTTATTAAAAAAAAAAAAGATGGAAAATAAAGTCATAAATAGTATAGGATAGGCCATCCCTTCTTGAAATGACTGGTTGGTTTTTAGGGTTTTTTTTTTTGGGGTTTTGTTTTTTTGGTGTGAGAACTTTCAGAGTTCAGTGAACAGTCTTCAGATTTCAGAACTGAGCTTCATATACTAATATTTAGTCTAATCCAGGAATCAGTGAACACACATGTCAGAGGCAGCAGCTGAATGCCTTTTTTTAATCTGGAGAAGCTCTGGTTTGCTGTCATAGAGAATTCCGTTATACTTTGCCTGAGATCTACATAGACTTGGATTTGTTTGCCAAAATCTGTAGGATAGAGCTTAGCTCTTGAAAATCTTGGGACTGATGTTTTACTAGACATATAAGTAGAGACACATTTCTATCTATTATCCCACTCATTCATTCTTCTTTCTCCTGTATTTCTGTAAGTAATAGAATAGTTAAACTGTAAATGTAGGAATAATCCTAACTGAGTAACTGGAATTTGCCCCTCTTTCCTTCCATTTTATCTGTCTATCCCCTAGACTTTCAAGATTGTGGACTATGAAGATGAGTTGGATTTGCTTTCTGTGGTAGCTGTTACTCAGATAGATGCTGAAGGCAAAGCTCACTTAGATTTCCACTGTAATGAATATGGAACCTTACTTAAAAGCATTCCACTAGTGGAGTCATGGGATGTGGTAAGTAGAGTCCACAGAATACAAAGTTATGAGAGTTTTCTTTATAGGTATCATTTATTAGAACAGATGTTACTGTGTTCTTGTCTGTCCAGATTCACGTATGCCAACGACCACATGAGTTTATTGTCCTATACACACGATGAAATGAGTACTTCTTAAGCCTTCCTCCTCTCGGCACTAGGGGGATACCTCTTTACCAGGGGCCTTAAAGATAAAACTTTATGTGTTTTCCTGCTGTTTCCTTACTCTGGTCTTTGATTTTCTCCCAAGTTTGGTAACATTTAAAAAAAATAAAAGTATACTATAATAAATTTCCATAATTATTTAATAGAGATCATATCTAGTCATGTAGGGTTTCCATGTACTCTTGGAACCTTTTGTCTGATCTTTTAACTATTATAGCATATAAAAGTTATAAGGAACAGTAGACATTATTTTATCCAGGCTTCATTTTATCAATGGAAAACTTGGAGGTTTAGCAACTCACACATGGTCACACAATGAGATAGATAGTAGCAGTGTTGGCAATAAGATCTGGGTATTTAGACTATTGAATCCAGAGTTCTTTTCATTCTCTATATTCTATAGAGTGTTTTTTCATTAGTAATCTGTATTTCTATAAATAATGAAAAATAAACCTATTTCGGGCAGCTATTTTGCCTCTAAGCATATGTTTGAAGATCCCTAGCGTAAGTGCTGTGGCATTTTAGTGGCACAATAGTGAATATGGTTATTTGAAAAAGAGATTCCATATGATTGTATTTTTGTTACAGACATACAGTCATGAAGTCTACTTTGATAGAGACTTGGTGCTACACATAGAACAGAAACCCAACAGGGTCTTCAGCTGCTATGTTTACCAGATGGTATGTGACACTGGGGAAGAAGAAGAAACCATAAACAGAAGTTATTAAAAAGAGTGAGATAATGTTAACTTAAGAGACTTTTAACCAAGCACTGTCTCCAATCTTCCTCTGTACTATCTGCATGGCATAGTCTCCAGTATTTTCCAGAAAAGGTCTTGTGTTGACTTCAGACTTTTAAAACTCTTGCTGTAGAAGGTTGTGAGAACTTCATTTTATGTAATGACTTTTTAGAATGCTGTCCCAAGAAATCTACTGTTTTGGAGCTTTCAGCTAGGTGGTAATGTAAATATAAAATGCTGGGGAACAGAAAAGGACAGGTTAATTTCAGTTGTTGAGGAGTCATTGATGGGAAGGTATTTAACATGGTTCTTAAAGGATGGTATGGAATTTTAATTGGTAAGGCTAGGAGAGAGACAAAAATAAAGATACTAAAAATATAGAAAGAAATCATATATCCTCTATACCAAACTTTGCTTAAGGATGAGAAATGAGATGTGTAATGTGAAAGCATACTTTTGAGCCAAAAACATGTAATCACAGTTTTATTAAAAAAAAATCATATATGTATATGTATATATATATATGTTTTGTATTTGTGTGTAGTATCAGGAACTGGTTCTAGTTCCCAAACTATCTTTTCTTCCATGGCCTTATTTTCTTGGCTTGATGTTCCCATTGAATATTTGTGTTTCAATTATAGACTAATATAAAAGATTCCAAGCAAATCTTAAATGAAATTTTTTGTGATATATATCCTGCTTAGCTCCTAATATATCTAAAGATGTTCTCATTTCACCATTCAATTTATTAAGTCAATCTTCCAATTTTTTAGGCAATATTTTCATACCTATGCAGTAAGATAAAGGTACCCTTGCCTGTACCAGTTCTATTCCCTGAGGAAGAGTAAAGTCCCAGGAGGAGTTCTTACTAGTTTGGGAGTTACTTGATTAGCCAGAAAGAAATTTTGGCTACCTTAGTTATGAAATGAATATTTTTGTTTTCTTTTTTGTTAGGAAAGATCTAAATATCCTTGAACTTCAATAATCATTCTTCAGAATGTTAAATAAAGGCAACCTAAGTAAAGGGAGAAAGTGTTTCTTTATTCTTCCTGTTTGAGAAATGCATTTGCTTGCATTCAGTGCCCATGTTCAGCACATTTCTCTGATTCAACCTCAAAAGAATAATTAGTAAAAAAAAAAAAAAAAGAAAGGAAACAGCAGTAAAAATCAAGGCTGATTCAAGTTTAAGGTTAAAATACAGAATTTTAGCTTGGATGATTTACATTAAAATCCTTCAATGTTTCCTTCAGTTTTGACTTGATCCCATGTTAAGAATGATGTGAATTCTGCCCTTGAAAATTTGCAAATACATTTCACATTTGAGGTATTAGTTATTCCAAAAGTCAAGGAATTAGTAGCAGGATTTGTAAATTTAAAAGAAATAAAGGGAACAAACGTAAAACTGTTTTGTGCAATAGAAAAGATTGCTAACATTTTAGAATAAAGTAAAATATTTTTATATGGGCTAAAAATAAATCTTTCTGAATTTGATCCTATGTGTAATAACCATCTGGGAAAGTAGAAGTGATTACTTTGTGAGTAAGATGAAAAAATTATCTCCCTATGCTAAATTCTAATACTTCTATATCTACTAATTGAAAAATCCATCCTCACTTATGCATATTTAATAGTGCCATTTAATATGATATCTGAGGCCTTCAGAGCATTTTAGAGATACGATTATGATTACAGAGCAGTTAAATAGTGCAGTGTACTAGCTATGGCCCCAAACTTTCAATTAGACACTAGCTATATCTAAACAGTCCTGCCCAATAAATTTACATCTTGAAAAAAACAAGCTCAGTAAGAGTAGAGTAAAAATACCAGAGAAAAGAAAGAAACCAATGTCGTGTGGGTTTCAAAGTAGTTGCAGAGCTGTGTAAAAGCAGAATGTTTACTCTCCATTTCTAAGAGTATTTCAGAATAGGGTATCTTTAGACTTCAGTCCTATCAGAGATTTTTTTTTTAAGTTGGTTATTGAGTTTCTCCTTTCCTTTAAGTCATCTCCTTCTTTGGATGAAATGATAGAAATTCATCTACTCAGATAAGCATTTGAGAAATATCTGAGCTTCTTGACTGCTTTTTTAGTGTTGGGAATGGGAGTGGAAGTATCTAGTCTATATATGAACTGACCACTAAGAAACTCCCAATGTGTTACCACTGCCAAACATGATCTAAATGCCATATGAACCAGGAAGGAAAGACAGTAGGGAGTTGTGGGCCGTGTAACAAACGAGAGAGCTACGCCCCAACTAAATGGATAAACTGCTACAGCTTAGTTCCAGCCAGTGGTGACAGTGTGTGTGAATGTGGGCTACATGATTGTTAATAAGATGGTTGATAAAAAGATACCAAAAGATGTGGAAGATAGCAAAGAATGTGGGAAATTTGGATACCACACATGGCAGGAGACAATGCAACATGCTTTCCCAAAAGGTCTGGCCTTCCCAGCTCCCCACAGCGTTGTCACACAGCTGCTCATTCTGCCACCTGCCAGACATTCTTGCCATTCTCTTAGGGATAGAGGGGAGTGGTGCTTAATATCCTCCTGCCTACCTTAAACCCCCTCTTCACCTGACTGTTTTAGAGACTCTACCTATGTCCCCACATACTTGACAGGTACTAGTGACAGGTACGAAACATTTCTGAGTGTTTAATGTAAGCCCAGGTGAAGCAGGGTATCTTCTCTCAGCAAGTACAGGCATTAAGCTGAAAAGAGGTGCATTTCTGCATTGCACTCCTTAATCTAAGTTTCTATGTTCTCACAGTATCAGTGCAGCAAGCTTACTGTTCTTTGACTTTCTACAATATTTCTCACAACTCTGGGAGAAAACAAAACAAATCCTATCACATTTCCTATTTGAACTGCCTAGTAAGGAGATGATATTGTTCTATTTAAACAAATTAAAGCATTCTGCATTCTTCTGCTAATTGAATGTTTTTTGTCTTATACACACTTCTTTTTTAATAATTTATATTTATTGATTACTTTCTATTTATCAGTCACTGTAATACAGTACATTTAAATGGGTCATCTCATTAAATATTCAGAATAACCAAGTGAGGTATGAACTACCATTATTTTTCTCTTTTGTACAAATGAGGAAAGTGAGACTTACAGAAATGAATTTGCCCAAGGTCCCACAGCTAATAAGTACAGAGTTGGGAAACATCCAGATTTGTTTAATACAAATTTATGCCAAATTTCCTCCAAACTTCTCAAAAGGCAGTGGATGTTATTTTATCTCATATGTAACATACTGACAATTATAATATTGAGTACATAGGAAAGTGCTTAATAAGTGTTTTTTTAAATGATGATTGAATATCCAAATTTTGGGCAGTTTGGATAATTCACAACTTACACATAACTTGACAGAAAAGATGATTCTTCATTCAATGGTTAGAAGTTGTTAAAAAAATGATACTTTCATTGATTTTGTGGTAATAATAAATACAAGTATTAGTTATTACTCTTAACATAATTCAGCTTCCTATTCAATAATTTTTATATTCTCTTTCTTACCATGTTTACATATATTATTTACCTTTTAGAACCCCAGGGAAGATTCAGGGGCTAATTTCTGGTACCTTCTTGCTATACAATCTCTATCTTGCCGAAAGAATAGGGCTGGACATGGTGGCTCATGCCTGTAATCCTAGCATTTTGGGAGGCCAGGAGTTTCATACCAGACTGGGCAACATAGCAAGATCCTGGCTCTACAAAAAATTTTTAAAAACTAGTCAGGCATGGTGGCCCAGGCCTGTAGCCTCAGCTACTTGGGAGCCTGAGGCAGGAGAATCACTTGAGCCTGGGAGTTGGAGGTTGCAGTGAGCTATGATCACACCACTGTACTCCAGCATGGATGACAGAGGAAGACCCTGTCTCTAAAAAAAAAAATAAAAAATCAATAAAAAAAAAACA
>VBSM01001562.1:18147370-18166727 GCA_008086735.1 Cheirogaleus medius
TATACGTAACTGTAATATTTGTACCCCCATAATATGCTGAAATAAAAAAAAAATGATGGCTGTTGGTAACAAAAATGGCAGCAGGGTGTCAAAGTCTAAGACTTGGTCCCCTTCCTTTCCTTGGAGAAGGGATTATCACAGGAGATGTGACTCTGTCCTTGAGAGATGGTTGAGGCTGTAGCTCATTCTCCTGCTGTTTACTCAGGAACTCTGTAAGAGCAGATTCTCAAAAAACAGTTTTGAAAAAGAAAGAATTACATTTCTTTTCTGTCCATTCAGCTCTTTTCAGAAGTTTTGCAAAACAGAACTCCCGCAGGGTGCCTGTTAGTAAGAGAACTCATTGGATTGATCTTTATTACTGGGGAAATTGTAGGATTATGTATTTTCCTATAATCTTTGCAAGGCCACCCCTTTCAGAAACACTTTCCCTTTTAAAAAATAACGTATACCAACATGATGTAAAATAGCCCCTCATACTATGAGCATAAGGAATATCTTAAATTATTTCACTATAAGGTTAAAAATGCACAATTTAAAATCCCTTAACAGCAGACCTGTGTTTCTGGCTCTTTAGTTCAGAATCTGACCATTCCAAGAAGATAAATGTATAAAAGCTTAAAATGTGCAATAACAAACCCAACCTTTTTTCTTTTTCTATACAGTAAGGCAAGAATGAAGCCTGTAATCCAAAACCTTCACAAAAAGAGAAAAAAGCAGGTTAGCACATTGTCAATTGCACAAGAACAGTTAAGAAAATCAGTAGCTAAGCAAGAATGCAAAGATGGAACAGAGTCTGCTAGTGTTAATCCTCCGAGGCTAGGAGCTCTTTCTAGCATAATGTCCCCAAACACTGCCAGCACCAAGGGGTGGAGCCAATACTACCTGTGAACTGCAATTGTGTCTGTTTCCTTGTGTGAAATGGAAGGGAGTAACATGGTCATATGTGGGTCATACTGTACAAACTGGTATTTTATACTGTTCCAATGCCAGTATTCAATTTATTTTCTTCGTTAAAATAATATACACAGGCCAGGCCTGGTGGCTCACACCTGTAATCCTAGCACTCTGGGAGGCCAAGGTGGGAGGATTGATTGAGATCAGGAGTTCAGAGAGCAACCTGAGCAAGAGCGAGACCGCATCTCTACTACAAATAGAAAAAATTAGCCAGACAACTAAAAATAGGAAAAAATAAGCCTGGCATGGTGGCACATGCCTGTAGTCCCAGCTACTTGGAAGGCTGAGGCAGTAGGATTGCTTGAGCCAGGAGTTTGAGGTTGCTTTGAGCTAGGCTGATGCCACAGCATTCTAGCCCAAGCAACAGAGCGAGACTCTGTCTCAATAAATAATAATAATTTAAAAAATAATAATGATAGACACACAATGGTATCATTAGTTTGGTTCCTTCAAATTTTATACATATTTTCTGTTAAAGAGAAAAGGATAATGTAAAGTTTTCTGGCGGTGAAAGAAACGCACTGAGAGAGAGAGAGTGGGGCCAAACAATGTGGCTTTATTATGTGCTCCTGGGTGAGGTTCTTGGGTCCTAAGAGAGGGGGGCCTGAGAAGTCACATCCATTTGAAGAGGGTGAGACCTTTTATACCGTTTGGGCCAGGTTAGGGACTTTTGGCAGGAGGAGCTGGGTTTTTTCCACTGTGGTCTTTGTCCATTCTTAAGAAACGGGAGGGGCTGGTGGTATCTGCAGATTCTAGGAGGAGGGGCTGGTGGTGTCTGCAGATTCCAGGAGGAGGGACTGGTGGTGTCTGGCAGTCGTTTTTGGTGGGTCTGGTCAGTGAGCCTGTTCTCCTTTTTTTCCTCTAGGGAGGGGAGGGGGACCCGCCACCAGCCTTACAGATAAAATGGTATAAAAATAGATAAAGCTATTTAAGCACAAGAGAGTGTAACTGCGCGCCCCTTGAACAAATTTCAATGATACCTATATAATCCTCGCTTAACTAACTACTTGATCTTTTGAGTTGTTTCCCAGAAATAGTGGATGATCTGCAAGACAAAGGAGTTGAGATTCTGAAGGCCCCTGAGCAAGATTCCTGTTGCCAAGAATCAGCACCCTCCATGGTCTGCCCCAAAGCTCTAGCCCCTTTTGAGATACACCACTGGCCTGCCCTAGGGCACATGGCCCTTCCTTTAAAAGCCCACGATCTTTGTTAGTTGGAAAGGTGGATTTCAGGCAGCTTCTCCCACTCTCCAGACAAGACATCTGTTGTATTAAAGATTCCTTTCTTCCTTGGCAATCCTCCTATTCTCAATAATTGGATCTTTGTACGACAAGCAACTGGATCTAGACTAAAACCCCCTTGTGGTTTTGACAACGACAAGATGTATGGATATATTCCCTGTACAAAGCTAAGACAGAAGCAAACCTCATCAAGAAAAATGCCACCCACACAACAGGAAATTTATACAACAACAAAAAAAGCAGTCATAGAACCCATTCTCTACCATCAGAAGGCATTTCACAGCAATAAACTTACAGGTTACAGCAGACATACTTGAACAGATAAAGATGGGGGGAAAGGCTCCAGATATCAAATATCAGATATTATCAAATTAAACTGTACAGTGAGACAAAGCCTTGCCAAAGAGGAGGGGGGAGGGTAAAAGTCATGAAGTCCAGCATCAGTGCTCAATTTAAATCATGTATTGGTGACAAACCTATTGTAAGGTTTTTCCGGCAGCAGTGAAAAGAAAAGACAGAGAGAGAGAAAGAGTGGGGCCAAACAACGTGGCTTTATTTAGTACTCCTAGACGAGGTTCTGGGGCCCCAAGAGAGGGGGGTCCCAGAAGTCGCCTCCGTTTGAAGGGGATGAGGCCTTTTATACCATTTGGGCCGGGCTAGGGACTTTTGGCGGGAAGAGCTGGGGTGACCTTTGGTGGTCATTGAGAAATAGGAGGGGCTGGCGGTATTTGCAGAATCCAGGAGCAAAACTTTCTTATCTGGGTGTGGTAGTTTTCAGCGGGGCAGTCGTCCTAGGCAGGTTCTTGGCAGGTCTGGTCTCGTGAGCCTTTTCTTTTTTGATCTAGGGAAGAGAGTGGGCCCGCCACCAGCCTTACACCTATCACAAGGACAAGGGGGAAAAAGTCTATATTTATCATACAGTAGACGTTACTGTACTTGCCTTTGATAAGCTGATGACATATAGTTGTTCAGCAGTTTAGTGTTGTGTTAAACTGTTTTTACAAGAATTTTTTTTTCTTTTTTTAAATTAAACCTAATAAGATATACAGAAGACAATGAGGCAGTAGAAAGGGCTCCTTCCAACAGACAGAGGTGAAAGATCAAATGAGGGGCCATGGCAAAGAGGTCACTAGCAGCCAAAGCCTTCTCTCTGGGGTTGGGGTTCACTGCTTAGCCAGCCTCCCTGCGGGGCTGAGGGTTTGTGTTGTATGCCAGACTCCACAGCATTCAGATTCAGATTTCCATCCTGAATATTCTGGTAGATTTTCTTGACAGCCTTAAGGAAGGCATCTTGTATGTTCTCTCCTGGTCTTGCTCTTGCTTCAAGAAATAAGCCATTTTCTTCAGCAAACTGTTTGGCTTCTTCCTAGGTAACATCTCTCTGTACTTCCAAATCTGCTTTATTTCCTATGAGAATGAATACAGTATTTGGATTGGTGAGATACCTTGCATCTGCCAGCCAGCTGCTTAAGTGGTTATGTGTATTTCTTCCAGTGATTTCATACACCCTAAGAGTTCCTGTAGCTCCTCTATAGTAGCTTCATGTAACAGCCCTAAAGAGCTCCTGTCCTGCTCTATCCCAAATCTGCAATTTGATTTTTTTGGCCACTAACTTCAATTATGTACCCAATTCAACACCAATGTTGAATGTACCAATGTACAATGTACCAAATTCAACACCAATTGTGTGAGGACAATCAGCCATAATTTTTTTTTCTATAAATTGATGAAGCAAGCAAGAGTTTTCTACTGCCATGTCCCCAATAATAATATATATTTAAAGATGTAAGAGTAGTTCGATGGTACAGTTGCCATGGTGGCACTGCAGGGGTTGCTGGTGGCTGGGTGGGAGGTGGGCTCAGGACAAGGAAAAGGATTGTGGAAGCAGCTGGAGAAGGGGAGAGGGCAGCTCACAGGTAGGGGCTGGCCAAGAGGTGCAACGGGGCTGGAGGTAGCAGCAGTGACAGCAGAGACTGCTCCTGCGGCTCCCTCAGGATCTTCCGCGGGCTAGTGCCGACCTCTAGATTTCTAACTGTATTTAAAGTGAGACAGTTTCTACAATTCTGCTTTTTCCCCATTGTGTTATTTTCACAATAACGAATTCATAAAATTTACCATCACATTTGTACTGTCTACACATTACGAGTTTCAAGTTCATTACGTTTAGATGACTTCCTGCCTTCACAGATGATTTTCACACATTTTTATCCCTTTGTCAGTGGTTTCATTCTCTTATAAACAGAATTTAGCAAGTTAGTTATAAACGTTTTAGTGCCAACATCTACATTTTTTGTGTGGATTGAAACATTTGCCCCAATTTTATGTTATATTGTAAACTACATGATCACCACAAAAAAGAAACAGTTGCCTTCTTTAGGGAAACTAGGTGGATGGAGGATCAGGGTGAACAGTGAAATCCCCAAGTATAGCACATTGTTCTGTCAACGTCCCATAAAGCTAACCAGGACTGGGCTTTCTGGTAGGACCAGAGTCAACAGACTATTCTTAGTTTCTGTGGTAAATTGCAGGCAGTCCTGACATACTCAGGAAATTTGACTGCTTCAGATTAACTCTGTTTGGAGTTGGCATACCAAAATATTCACACTTGCATGCTCAGTTGACACCTGCATCTGGACAGCACAACTTCTGTTTCCCATATTTCTCCAGACCTCCCCGTCTTTCTAATTGCCTCTTCCAGCTTGGGTAGGCCCAGGGAGTGCCTATGCCTGCCCATCCGCTCCCAGCGTGAGGCATCACGCTGTCTGCTCCTTTCCTGTGTTCCTAGTTTTTGAGGTCCTGAGAGTTTGCTAACTTTGATAACTTTTTCAAATATAATGGATTTTCCTTCTGTTCATATTTTTCATTTTATAACTCTACCCCCTTTTCCAACACTATTTTTATCTTCCATAGCACTTCTACACATTTTATAGGAGGCAGGTAAAATTACACAAGCCACAGCCAGAAGGCAAAAATCTCACCAGACTCAAATTCTTTTCTTCCCAGGACTTATAACCTTGGAGAAGCCCTGGGCATATTGCCAGCCTCTCCCTGTCCTATCTCAGTACAATAGGATCATATACTAAATAAAATTATATCTAAAGTAAATACTTTATACGTGGAGTTCTATGTCTAAATTACATCTAAAGCCAGTTATCTGCTGTGACCCTAGATAATGCCTTGAACCCATTTTATTTCAGTACACTTTGAAACTTTGGATCACCGTGGGAGTGACAAAACTTATAGTTAACTAAACATACAATCAGTGACAGTATTCATATTCAGGACACTCTACCTACCCAGGTAATACGCATCCATAAATTGACCTCTGAAATGAAACTTTCAAAAGAAAATTATTTACCAACACATTCTTTACCAATTATTTTACCAATAAATGTTTTATGGCTCAATTGAGTATTTTTTAGTTTCTCTTAAAAGGGCACCTACTGAAATAGACAATCATTTCTATTTTGAATCAATCTATTTTGAATACCATTTGTTTCTTTGAAAAGCACAAGCTCCAAAGGCACAGCTTTTCAAGCTTTATCTGTTAGAACAAGACTGGTTAAAGCAGATTAAAAGAATTACAGTTAAAAAGCCATTTTAACACTTACTTTTCTTATCTGTAATCTGTTACCCTCTCTTTACTATAGAGAGCAAAGCCAGTAAGAATTAAAGCATTTCCCAGCTTCAACCCCTGCCTCATCTAAAATCTCTTCAATGTACCAAGAATTACTAAGAGCCACCTTGTCTCAGTGTCACTTAGATGAGCAGAGTACCACCTAGTTCGAATGCAGTTCCAAAAATTCAAAACGTTCAAAAGTGAAAAGTAAATCATCCTCTCACCACGACCACCCCACCCCTTGTAGATCTGTTTGTGGAATCTCTCTTTCTGGTCCTTATTTTTTACATTTAGAGTTACAATCCATCTAGAATTGATTTTTTATTTATGGTATGAGATGAGAGCTAACTCTCTTCCTTCAGCCTTTCATAAAAAATTCCCATTAGTGGCTGGCATGGTGGCTCATGCCTATAAACCTAGCACTCTGGGAGGCCAAAGCAGAGGCAAGAGGACTGCTTCAGCTCAGGAGTTCGAGACCAGCCTGAGCAAGAATGAGACCATCTCTACTAAAAATAGAAAAAATTAGCCAGGTGTGGTGGTGCAGGCCTGTAGTCTCAGCTACTCAGGAGGCTGAGGCAAGAGGATCACTTGAGCCTAAGAGTTTGAGGTTGCAGAGCTATGATGATGCCATTGCACTCTATCCAGTGTGACTGAGTGAGACTCTGTCTCAAAGGAAAAAAAAATTCCCATTAGCGCAGTACCAGAAATGCCACCTTTGTCATAAATCTGTTGTCTACATATGAACTCTCTGTTCTATTGGTTTATTTGTCAGTATTCTCACTGTCACACTGTCTCAATTGCTGTATATTTATATATACAGCAAACCTTGTTTTCAAGGTTCATCCATGTTATAGAATGTATCAGTACTTCATTCCTTTTCAAGGCTTGTTAATATTACATTGTATGTATATGTCGCAATTTATCTGTTCGTCCATTGATGGACATTTGGGTTGTTTCCACGTTTTAAGTGTTGTGAATAGTGCTGCTATGAACATGAATGTACAGTATGTCTTTGAGTACTTGTTTTCAATTATTTGGAGTATATTCCTAGATTTGGAATTGGTGTGTCATATGGAAATTGTATGTTTAACTTTTTGAGAAATTGTCACACTGTTTTCCATAGTCACACTATTTTACATTTCTATAAGCAATGTATAGGATTCCTATCTCTCCAAATCCTCATCAGCTCACTTATTATTTTCTTTTTTAAAAAATTATAGCTATTCTAGTGGGTATGAGATGGTATCTCATTATGGTTTTGATTTGCATTTCCCAGATGACTAATGATGTTGATTACCTTTTCATGCACTTGTTGGCCATTTGTATATCTTCTTTGAGAAATGTCTTTTCAAGTCCTTTGCCCATTTTTAAATTTGATTGTTTGTCTTTTTTGTTGTTGAGTGGTAAGAGTTCTTTTTCTAGATGTTAGACCCTTATCAGATATATGATTTGCAAATATTTTCTCCTATGTTCTGGGTTGTCTTTTTACTTTCTTGATAATGTTCTTTGATGCACAAAAGTTTTTAATTTGAATAAAGTCCAATTTATTTATTTTTTCTTTTGTTGTTCATACTTTTGGTGTCATATCCAATAATCCATTGCCAAATCCAAGGTAATAAAGATTTCTTCCATATTTTCTTCTAAGAATTTTATGATTTTAGATCTTATATTTAGATTGTTGTCTTAGTCTGTTCAGGTTGCTATAAAAGAATATCATAGACTGGGTAGCTTATAAATAATAGAAATTTATTTCTCATAATCCTGGAGGCTAGGAAGTCCAAGATCAAGGTGCCAGCAGATGTCTGGTGAGGGCTTCCTGGTTCATAGATGTTGTCTTCTTGCTTGTCCTTACATGGTGGAAGAGGCAAGGGAGCTCTCTGGAGACTCTTTTATGAAGGGCACTATTCTCACTCTGTCATCATAGCCTAATCACCTACCCAAAGCCCCACCTCCTAATACACTTACACTGAGAATTCAACATACGAATTTTGGGGTGACACAGACATTCAGTCCATAGCAGTTGTTGATCCGTTTGAGTTAATTTTTGTATATGGTATCAAGTTGAGATTCAATTTCATTCTTTTGCATGTTGATATCCAGTTTTTCCACACTGTTTATTGAAGAGACTATTCTTTCCTCCATACAGTGGTCTTGGCACTCATGTCAAAAATCAATTTGCCATAGATGAACAAGTTTACTTTTGAACTCTCAATTCTATTCCATTTGTCTATATGTCTGTCCTTATGCCAGTATCACACTCTTTTGATTATTTTACCTTTGTAGTAAATTTTGAAATTAGGAATTGTGAGTCTTCCAACCTTTTTCTTCTTTTTTTATTATTGTTTTGGCCCCTTGCATTACCATATGAATTTGAGGATCAGCTTTTCCATTTCTGCAAAAAAGGTTATTGGTATTTTGATAGGGACTGCATCAAATCTGTAGATTGCTTGGGTAGTATTGCCATCTTAACAACATTAAATCCATGAACATAGATGTCTTTATTTACATCTTCTTTAATTTCTTTCAGCAATGTTTTATATTTTTCAGTGTATAAGCTTTACTTCTGTGGTTAAACTTATTCCTAGGTATTTTCTTCTTTTGAATGTTGTTGTAAATGGAATTGTTTTCTTAATTTTCTTTTCAGATTACTCATTGCTGATGTATAGAAACACTACTGACTTTCCTATATTGATCTTGTATCCTGCAAATTTGAATTTATTTATTAGCTCTTGTAGTTTTGTTGTTGGTGGTGTTGGTGTTGGTGGTATTTGTGTGTGTGTTTGTATTCTTTGGTACTTTCTCTATATAGGATCATGTCAACTTCTTTTCCAACTGAGATGCCTTTTCGCTTTTCTTACCTAATTACTCTGACTAGAACTTCTAGTCCAATGTTAAACAGCTGCTGCGAAGCAAGCATCATTTTCTTGTTTTTAATCCTAAGGGAAAAGCCTAAGCATTTCACCATTGTATATGATGTTAACTGTGGACTTTTGTGTGTGTGTGCGCACGCGCGCACGTGTGCACCCTTTATCATGTTGAGGATGTTCCCTTTTATTCCTAGTTTCCTGTGTTTTTTTTTTCCATCATGAAAGAATGTTAGATTTTGTCAAATGCTTTTTCTTTATCAATTAAAATGATCATGTGGGGTTTTTTGCTTCATTCTATTAATGAGGTGTACTACATTGATTGACTTTCTTATATTGAACTGCTCTGGTGTATATATTTGCAGATAGTTTCTCCCAATCCATGGCTTGCCTAGATTTATTTTTAATGGTGCCTTTTGACGAGCAAAAGTTTTTAATTTTGATGACGATTTTCATTTTTTTCTTATATGGTTATTGCTTTCTGTATCTTATCTAATGACCCTTTACCTATCTCCAAGTCATGAATATATTCTCTTTTATGTTCCTCTAAAAGCTTTATGGTTTTAGCTTTTACGTTTAGGTCCATAATCTATCACAAATTAAATTGTATATAGTGTGAGGAAATTATAAGTTAAAGAAGAGGCAAAAATAAGCTCTTTTGCTTAGAGATGTATACACAGTAAATTTATAAAGAAAAGCAGGGTAATTACTATAATTAAAGTCAGGACAATGATAACATTGTGAATTATGACCAGAAAGGCATATACATGTGGCTTCTAGGGTACAATAATATTCTGTTTCTTGACGTGGGGAATGAATAAGTTATATTGTAATTTGTTTTGTCACAGGCCAAGGTTCATTTTTTCATGAGTATCCTGTCCTAGCACCATTTGTCTTTCCATTCATTGGGAAGGTTTTTTTTTTTTTTTCTTTTATGTTCCTAGAATTTGGGATAAGGGAAGTTTTTTTATTTTTAATTTCAGAATATTAAGGAGGTACAACTGTGTTTGGTTACATGGCTTGCTGAGTCATGGGAATGCTGAGTCATGGCTATAAGTGTGTTCATTGTACCTGTTAGGGAGGTTTTTGCCCCACCCTTCCCTCCCCAAGTTTTTAATTGCAGATTAAATCAATATATTTAAGTTATTGAATTAATCTGGTTTTTTCTTTCTCATGTCAATCTTAGAGAATAAGGTCTTGCTAGAAATCTCTCCCTTTCATCTAAATTTTCAAAGTTACAATCATAAAGTTATTTATAATATCCTGTTATCTTACACTGTCTATCTTCAGACAGATCTTACACTGTCTGAAGGATTTGTAATAATGGTTAGCAAATATAAAGCACCTTAAAGTTCCCCTTACAGATGGTCCAGGCTGTGATAATCCGGGGTATTTTCTCCTCTTTACCTGATGAGTCTCACCAGAGTTTATTATTTTTTTTCAAAGAACTATCTTTTGACTGTGTTGATTTTCTCAGTTGTGTGTATGTTTTTGTTGCATGGAAATCTGCTTTCTTTTTTATTTTTGCCTTTTTCCCATTATCTTTGGGTTTCATTTCTCCTCTTTTTCTAATTTCATAGATAGATATATGGATCATTAGTTTTTCTGTCTTCCTTCTTTCCTAATAAACAATGATATATTTATAAATATATTTCCTCTTTTAAAAAATTGCTTAGTGGGTACAAAGAAATATATTTCTTAATTTACAAACGTGTTAATTTTCTACTTATAATTTTACTATTTATTTCTAGTTTAACTCCTTTGTTGAAACTTGCTTTGTGGTTCAGCATTTGGTCAAATTTGCTTAATTTTCCATGTGTACTGAAAAGTTCTACTTTTCCCCCAAATTTCCCTATTTATTCCTGATCCTCTCCTATGGCTTGACTCTTTGCAAATAACCACATAACCCATTCCCAGGTCAAGAAATCAAATATTATCAGCACCCTAGAAACCATATATGTATGCCTTTCTGATCACAATTCTATCTTTCCTCCAAGATGTAGCCATTATCTTGAATTCTATTATATTAATAGCAATTTCCTGCTTTTCTTTATAAATTTACTATCTTTGTATGCATCTCTAAACAAGATAGTTTATTTTAGCCCCCTTTTGAACTTTATGTTAGTGTAATTATATTGTATATATTGTTTTGTGTACTACCTTTTTACTCAACATTAGGTATATAAGATTCGTTTATGTTGTTATAGCTCTAGCTTATTCCTTTTCATTGAATTTTAGTTGATTTCTATTATGGTATAGTATTCAACTGTAACAAATTTATTTATTCTACTGGTGGTGGATATTTTGCCTGTTTCCAGTTGGGCCAATTAACAATACTCCATGAGCATTCTTGAACATACGTCGAGATGCACATATGGACATACCTCAGAGATATTGCAGATTCAGTTCCAGAGCACCACAATAAAGCAAATGTTATAAGAAAGTGAGTCACACAAATTTTTTGGTTTACCAGTGCATTTAAAAGTTGTGTTGACACTACACTGTAGTCTATTAAATATGCAATGGCATTATATCTGAAAAAAATGTACATTCCTTCATTAAAAAACACTTAACTACTAAAAAATGCTAACAATCACCTGAGCCTTCAGCAAGTTATAATCTTTTTTCCTAGTGGAGGGTCTTGCCTCAATGTTGGTGGCTGCTGACTGATCAGGGTGCTGGTTGCCGAAGGCTGGGTTGGCTGTGACAATTTCTTAAAATAAGACAACAGTGAAGTTTGCCCCAGCAATTGACTCTTCCTTTTGCAAAAGATTTCTCTGTAGCATGCAGTGCTGTTTGATAGTATTTACTTACAGCAAAACTTCTTCCAAAATTGGAGTCAGTCCTCTCAAACCTTGTCACTGCTTTATCAACTAAATTTATGTAATATTCTAAATCTTTTGTTGTCATTTCAACAATGTTCACAGCATCTCCACCAGGAGTAGATTCCATCTCAAGAAACAACTTTCTTTGCTCATCTATAAAAAGCAATTCCTTTTTATTGCAGCATTTCAGTCACGCCTTCAGGCTCTACTTCCAATTCTAGTTCTCTTGCTATTTCCACCACATTTGCAATTACTTCTTCCACTGAAGTCTTGAACCCTCAAAGTCATCCATAAGGGCAATAATCAACTTCTTCCAAACTCCTATTAATGTTGATATTTTGACCTCCTCCCATGAATCATGAATGTTCTTAATGCATCTAGAATGGTGAGCCCTTTCAAGAAGATGTTCAATTGCCTTTGCCCAGATCCATCAGAGGAATCACTGTCTATGGCAGCAATCACTGTACTTCTTAAATAATAAAACTTGAAAGTTGAAATAATTCCTTGATCCATGAGCTGTAGAATGGATGTCGTGTTAGCAGTCGTGAAAATAATGTTAACTTGTATATCTCCTTGTATATCTCCCTAAGAGAAAAGAAAGATGTGGTTGTCATAGGGGCCAGACCTGAATGCCATGTTAAGATGGTGGATGAAGACCAGGCACTGTAGAGAGAGAGGTAGAACCAGTATTAACTTCTGGCTGGTGTATGTGCCTCCACCAAACAAAAACTGCACAGAAATAAAACGGGCAGGAGGAAAGGATCAACAGCAAAGGTAGAATCTGTAACCATGGAAAACTCCAGGAGAGAGGTCACATCCAGGATGACAAGTAAGGACAGGGTATTTTCTGAGCTATGGCAACCAATAATTGATCTTAACTATTGTGGATAGTACTGCAATGAACATGGGAGTGCAGACATCTCCTCAAGGTCCATCATTTGCAGCAACGTTGATGAAGCTGGAGGACATGATGCTAAGTGAAATAAGCCAGGCACAGAAAGACAAAAACTGCATGATCTCACTTACATGTAGAATCTAAAATAGTCAAACTCATAGAAGCAGAGAGTAGAATGGTGTTTCCAGAGGTTGAAGGGAGGGGAAAATGGGGAGATGTTGGTGAAAGGGTACAACATTTCAGTTATTCAAGATGAAAGTATTCTGGAAACCCAGTGTGCAGCATGGTGACTATGGTTAATAATACTGAATGGTACACTTGAAACTTGCTAACAGGGTGGATCTTAAGTGATAACTTAAAAAAAAAAAGAAAAGGAAAAAGGAAAAAATGATAACTGTGTGAGATAATGTATGTATTAATTAGCTTGATTATTGTGCCATTTCACAATGTATACATATATCAAAACATCAAGTTTTATATCTTAAATATACACAGTTTTTATTTGTCAATTCTACCTCAATAAAGCTGAAAAAATTCAATATATATTTTTAAATGTCTCCATCAGAGCTCTTGGGTGACTAGGTGCATTGTCAATGAGCTATAATGTTTTGGGGAAAAAGTCTATTTTTTTGAGCAATAGATTTTAACAGTAATTTAAAAATATTCAGTAAACCATGCTGTAAACAGATGTGCGGTCATCCAGGCTTTGTTGCTCCATTTTTAGAGAACAGGCAAAGTACATTTAGTATAGTTCTTAAGGGCCCTAGAATTTTTGGAATGGTAAATACACTGGCTTCAATTTAGAGTCACCAGCCACATTAGCCATAACAAGAGAGTCAGCCTGTCCTTTGAAGCTTTGAAGCCAGGGATTGACTTCTCTCTGGCTATGAAAGTCCTAGGTGGCATCTCCTTCCAATAGAAGTCTGTTTTGCCTACATTGAAAATTTGTTGTTTGATATAGCCATCTTCATCAGTTATCTTAGGTAGATATGGATAACTTTCTACAGCTTCTGCAACAGCACTCGCTGCATCACCTTGCATGTTTATGTTGCAGACATGGCTTCTTTCCTTAAACCTCATGAACCAACCTCTGCTAGCTTCCAACTTTTTTCCTGCAGCTTCCTAACCTCTCTTAGCCTTCCTAGAATTGAAGAGTTATGGCCTTGCTCTCAATTAGTGACTTAATAGAATGCTTTGGCTAGTTTGATCTTTTCAATTAGCAACAATCGCACCTCAGGTAAACCTCATTGGCTACGATACTGCCGCTGTGCAAAGCTTAGCTTGATCTTTTATCCAGACCACTGAAACTTTACCTTGAGTCTGTGAGAATCTTCACTAGTTAAATGGATTTCTTGGAGACAGTATATATTTAGGTTGTGTTTTTTATATATTCCATCAATCTAAATCTTTTAAATGGGGCATTCAGACTGTTTATATTCAATGTTAATATTAATATGTGAGATACTGTACTAGTCATCATGTTGATTGCTACCTAGTTGCTTTGTTTTCTCTTTTGGGTCACTGTTTTGCAAAAGCCGTGAGTGGTTACTTTCAGTTGTTTTCACACTGGTGGATACTAATTCTTCTGTTCTATGTATAGAGCAGCTTAAAAGATTTCTTGTAGGGCAGGTCTAGTGGGGACAAATTCCCTTAGTGTTTGCTTGTCTGGAAAAGACTTTAGTTTCTCCTTCATTTATGAAGCTTAGTTTTGCAGGTTACAAAATTCTTGGTTGACAATTATTCTGTTTAAGGAAACTAAAGATAGGACCCCAATCCCTTCTGGCCTGAGAAATCTGCTGTTAGTTTGATGCATTTTCCTTTGTAAGTTACTTGATGCTTTCATCTCACAGCTTGTAGGATTTTCTCCTTCATTTTGGCCAGTCTGGTGACTATGTGCCTTGGAGATGTCCTCTTTGCAATGAATATTCCTAGAGTTCAATGACTTTCCTATAATTGGATGTCTAAATCTCTAGCAAGACTGGGGAAGCTCTCTTCCATTATTCACTCAATGGTTTTCCATGCTTTTTGCTTTTTCTTCTTCTCCCTCAGAGATGTCTATCATTCTTATGTTCAATCATCTTACATAGTCCCATAATTCTTGAAGACTTTGTTCATTCTTTTTCTTCATTTTTGCCTGAGTGGGTTAATTCAAAAGCTTCATATTCAAGCTCTGAAATTTTTTCTTGTGCTTGGTCTAGACTGTTATTAAAACTTTCCAGTGTATTTTATACCTCCCTAAATGATTCTTTCATTTCCAGAAGTTCTGGGGTTTTTTTTTTAAGCTATCTATCTCTTTAGTGAATTTTTCATTCATGTTCTGAATTATTTTTTTGTTTGTTTCTTTGTGTTGATTTTAAACTTTCTCATTGATTCAATTGAGCTTGCTTGTGATCCATATTTTGAATTCTATATCTGATATTTCAAAAATTTCCTTTTGGTTGGAGTCCATTGCTGGAGAGCAGGTTTGATCCTTTGGGGTGTCAAGAGTCTGTTTTTCCATATTGCCAGGGTTCTTATGCTGATTCCTTCTCATCTGGAACCTCTTCCTTCAACTTAAAACAGAGCTTTATGGCTCACCTGTTCTCCTCTTTGGGAACTCTGCTGCCGTGTAGAGAGGAAGAGATGCATCACCTTTCAGCTTGTGTGGGTTAAGTACTCCCTATGGTGTTGTTGGCAATTTGGGTCATATGTACCTCAGACCCTTGAGAGAGAGTGTTCAGGTGCCAGTGGTGATGGACTACCTTAGGTAATCCCCAGTTTCCAGATCCCTGGATGGCATGCTTGAGTCCTTGGGGAACCAGACCAAGACTGGGCTGGCAAACTTGCCCTCAGGCCTCCCCAAGTTCATGTGCTGGCTGTGATAGTGAGTGGTGGGTGATCTCTTGCTCCTGAAGAATGCTCAGGCAGGAGAAGGGTGGATGCACTTTGAGCCTGGGGTGGGAGAGGCAGGCAGCTGTGGGATGCACAAGCCAGAGTCTCTCCTCCAGGGGCAAAAACATGCCCAGGTTCCCAGCTCTCACCTTGATCCAGCTGAAGCAGAGGTGGTAAAGACAGCTCAACCTGCTGTGTGCAGGGCTACCAGACTGGCTGTGGGGTGTGGCTGAAATGCTCCAAGGGGGAGGGTGTGGTTGTGCCAGGGACTTGCCTCTAGGGAGGATAGGTTCCTCTAAGAAGAGACAAGCAGCTTGAATAGAGGACTGCTAGCCCCTCCCTCACTCAGGGGAGAGGGTATCTTTTGTCCTTGCAGCACATAAAAGTACTTGTAGCAGCTTTGTAGAGGGAAAGGAGTGAGCCCCAAGCTCCATGGAATCCTGGGTGTGATATGTGCTCTGTTAGATGAGGGGCAGCTGCTCACAAGTGCCTTCCCTTGTCCCCTGTGGAACCCTCACCTGTCTGAAATGGAAACAGCTACAGCTGCCTCAGTAACAGTGAGAGGAATAGGGTAGGTGGAGATGCCAAATGGTAGGGAGCTGGTGCCCTGGTCCTGTTTGTCCTAAGGGGCCCTCTTGCATGCTACACTCTCCTTTCAGCTGGAAGCTGCCCACCCTGAATGCCCAAGCTTCAGGAGACCCACAGTTCCTCCTAGACCCACTTGTCTCCCAAGGCTGCTGTGGTCCGAGTAGGTGCTGGGGGGCATTGGCTGTGAATCCCATGGTATAGAGACCCAGACGCTGAGATTGCTGAGTCAAGACAGCTGCAAATACACTGCCTGTCCATGAAGGAAGGGAAATGAGCCGCACCCTCCAGGTGCAGTGAACAGAGTATTATTGGGAGTGTACGCCCCCTGCAAGCCTAGAACTGGCTGTCCTGCAGCTCACTTGCACCAAAAGCTCATGATTGGGAGCAGAGACAGCTGTGTCCACAGTATTGTGTGGTTGGAAGAGGGGAAGTCCATAACTCCTCGTCCCTTGCTGGGCTGCCCAGCTTTAAATTCCCAGAATGGCAGCTTGGGTTTGTGACCCAAGAGGCTGGGGTCTCTTCCAGTCAAACAGCAAGGGCAAGGTGTTGGGTGGAGTACTGTCTGCTCCCATCTTGGTATCACTGCAGCTTGTAGCAGAGTGGTGGGAATTGTCCCTGGAGTAGGTAGGAGAGCTTGGGCTCCTGTGTCCCTTCTCTGCAGGGCAGAACTGCAACTCAGCCTGAGGGCAGAGCATGTCCCAGCTTTAGGCTCCCAAACTAACACTTTGGGCCTGTGTCCAGAGAGGGTGGAGCCCCTCCCAGGCAAACAGTGTATGCAAGATACAAGGGGGTGTGCCTTTTGCTCACAACTCTGTTCCACAGCAGGGTCATGGTACCGTGTTTCCCTGAAAATAAGACAGAGTCTTACATTTATTTTTCCTCAAGAAGACACCCTAGGGCTTATTTTCAGGGGATGTGTTATTTTCCCCTCAAAGCCTCAGCTTGCAGCACGCACAAGATGGCCGGGACCTGATGTGGGAGTTGACCTTGTTGGTGGGGCTGCCCACACCTTTCTGGTCACCTCTGGGATAGTAGCTGTCACAATGGGGCAGATGAGAAGGGCTGCTCATCTTCTTTACCACTCCGCGATGAAATGAATGAATTGTGCAGATACTCTGCATAGCCACGCCCATCGCTAGGTCTTATTTTCGGGGTAGGGCTTATATTGCGCAAATGCTTAGAAATCCTACTAGGGCTTATTTTACGGGTAGGTCTTATTTTCGGGGAAACACGGTAGCTGTCCAAGGTATGTATAGGAGAACTCAGGCTCCTCTGTCCCTCCTCAGCTGGGTGGGGCTGTGTTAGCCTGAAATCAGCCTGAGGGCAGGGCACTGCTAAGCTTCAAACTCCCAAAATGTCACCTTAGGCCTGTGACCCAACAGGATGGGGCCCTTCTCAGGCAAGCTCACTGGCAGGAACCTGTGGGGAGTGCAGTTTGCTCAAGGCCAGGTCCTGTAGCAGCTGGCTGCAGGATGGTGGGCACTGTCCTAGATGCATGCTGGAAAGCCTGGTTTCTCTGCCCCTCCCCAGCCAGGTGGGGGCTGCAGCCACCTCAAGCCCAATCCCAGCCTAAGGGCAGGACTCCGCCCAGTGCTAAACTCTCAAAATGGTTCCTTGGAACTGGGACCCAAAAGGCTGGGTCACTCCCCAGGCAGTCAGTGTGGGCAAGAAACAATGGAAAATGCTGTCTGCCCACGTCTCAGTCCTAAAAGCAGCCCAAAGGAGGGTGGGTAGAGAACCTCTGAGGGCTGTGTGAGAGTGCCTGGACTGCTGTATCCTTCCTTGGAGCCGCACAGTGGCTGTAGGTGTAGGTGTAGGCTGTAGGTGCACAGTTCCTTGGTGTCTAGGCTGTCAGAATGGCACCTGGTTCAAGCTGCTCTAGGCTGGGATGCCTGTGGGCTTCTGCATGAGTTCTCTTTCTAGAACAATGTCTCTGTGCTATCTCTAAGCTGCATTTTATGTTAAGTCCGAGACCTGCGTGGGTTGGGGGATTCTCTTGTAGCCAAGATTGTAAAAGCTCATCTTGGCAAGTGGAGGCCTAGGGGCTCCTCTCTTACTGTTTCAGCTCATCCAGGAGATTCCCCCAGCTGTTTGCCAGTCCCTGGCTGGGCAAGTTGCCCTGAACCCTTTTCTTACCCACTTTTGGTGCTTCCCATTGCTTCCCTGGTGAATCCTAGCGTTCTCTCCTAGTTGATCTGTTGGAAATGTGAGAATCTGCTTACTATTCTGGTTCCTTTCCATGGAAGAAGCACTTACTACCTGTGTCTAGTTGGTCTAGGTGGTCTAGTTGGCCATCTTGATCCTCTCTTCAGACTACTGAAACTTTCTTCATATAAGTGACAAGGGTGTTTTGTTTTCTTATCATTTGTGTTCATTGGAGTAACACTTTTCTTTCAAGAACTTTTCCTTTGCATTCACAACTTAGCCAACTGTTTGGCACAAAAGGCCTAGCTTTCAGCCTATCTTGGCTTTCAACACACCTTTCTCACTAAGGTTAATCATTTCTAGCTTTTGATTTAAAGTGAGAGATGTGTATACTCTCATTTCTCTTCAGATTGTATAAATGTTTCTCCTTTTATTAAAGTGAGAGATATGTGACTCTTCCTTTCACTTGAATGCTTAGAGGCCATTGTAGGGTTATTAATTAGCCTAATGTCAATATCATTGTCTCTCAGGGAATAGGGAGGCCCAAGGAGTAGGAGAGAGATGGGGAACAGCCAGTTGGTGGAGCAGTCAGAACACACACATTTATTGATTAAGTTTTCCATCTTACTGGATGTGGTTTGTGGCACCCCGACATAATTATAATAGTAACATCAAAGATCACTGATCACAGATCACCATAACAGATATAATAATAATTAAAAAGTTTGAAATATTGCAAGAATTACCAACAGGTGACAGAGACACAAAGTGAGCACATGCTATTGGAAGAATGGCACTGATAGACTTGCTCGGACACAGGATTACCACAAACCTCCAATTTGTAAAAAACACTATCTGTGAAGCATAGTAACGCAAAGTATAATAAAACAAGGTATGCCTGGACACGTGTTTCTTTAAGGTCTCTATATTTTGGAGTAAAATTGTTGAGTCAGGAGGTACACACATGTTCAACTTTATTAGCTAGCACACTATTTTTCAAAAAGATTATACAAATTTGTAATTCCACCAGCAGTGTTTGAGAGTTGCCATTGCTCCGTTTTCTCAATTGTCAGACTTCTAATTTTTTTTCCAAACTGATAGGTGTGTATTTCATTTTGGCTTTAATTTGTACTTCCCTGTTACTAAAGGTAGAGTTCTTCTTTGTTTATTGGTTATTTGGATATCACCTTTTGTAAAATACCTACTAAAGTCTCTTACCCACTTTTATATTTGGCTGTTATTTGTTTCATCAGTTTAATAGTAATGCTTATTAGGCTTTCTTGATTACATGTATTGCAAAAATCTTCTCCTACTTGTTTCTTTTTCTTTTTTCTTTTCTTTTCTTTTTTTTTTTT
>VBSM01001562.1:18166827-18177565 GCA_008086735.1 Cheirogaleus medius
TCAAACTCCTGGGCTCAAGCGATCCTTCTGCCTCAGCCTCTCTAGTAGCTGGGATTACAGGCATGTGCCACCAGGCCCGGCTAATTTTTTCTGTGTATTTTTAGTTGGCCAATTAATTTCTTTCTATTTTTAGTAGAGACGGGGTCTTGCTCTTGCTCAGGCTGGTTTTGAACTCCTGACCTTCAGCGATCTGCCCGCTTTGGCCTCCCAGAGTGCTAGGATTACAGGCATGAGCTGCCGTGCCTGGCCTCCCCTTCCTCTTAAGAGACCAAGAATGCCTCAGAGAAATGAATCCTATCCAAGGTCTAATTGTTCTTTGGCAGAAGGGTGCCTCAGCATACCTAGTCAGCCAAAATGTGATATTTGGAAGTCCCTAATAATATATTTTGCATATTGCTCCAGATCATTATATTTAGAGCTTCTTCATTCTTTTATAAGGCTTCATAAATCATCTATTGTATGGAATTAATTTAACCAGTTTCCCAGTGTTCACCTTTAGATTCTGTCTAATCATTTACTATTGCAAACAATGTTGCAGCGTCATTTCCTACCTGTGTGAGCGTATCTGTATTATAAATTCCTAGAAATAGGATTATTGGGCTGGGCACGGTGGCTCACGCCTGTAATCCTAGCACTCTGGGAGGCCAAGGTGGATGGATCACTCAAGGTCAGGGGTTGGAGACCACCAGCCTAAGCAAGAGTGAGACCCTGTCTCCACTAAAAATAGAAAGAAATTAATTGGCCAACTAAAAATATATATAGAAAAAATTAGCCGGGCATGGTGGTACATGCCTGTAGTCCCAGCTACTCGGGAGACTGAGGCAGAAGGATCACTTGAGCCCAGGAGTTTGAGGTTGCTGTGAGCTAGGCTGATGCCACGACAGTCTAGCCCAGGCAACAGAGTGAGACTCTGTCTCAAAAAAAAAAAAAAAAAAAGAGAATTATTGGATCACATTTCCCCCATAGACATTATATCAATTTATCATTTTATACTGTTTATAAATACTTAAATGTATACAGAATATTTGCTTTATGCAATTTTAAAGAAATGTACATTGTCTTTTGACAGAGTATTGATGCAGTGTCATGATTTGGATATGTTACTGAACTCCTTAAAAAGGGGATTTTATGAGATATGGGGAAAAAGTAGAATTTCCCAAGTATGCATGGAATATTAAGCAAAATTGATCAACTGCTGAACCATAAAGCAAGTTCAGTGATTCATGAGTGTCCCAAGTGCTATTCGTTACATATGAAGAATAGCTTGTTTTTCTTTGCCTATCAAGAACCAATCTTTACAAAGATTTATTAATATCAAACATTTAAACTAGTCAATAAATGTGTGAATCATTTATTTGAAAGTAATTTAAATAACCATGAAAGTCTGAAGTCCTATAAGAGATTAAAGGTCATGGAATTGAAGGTACACAGCTAAAATTGGCAACAGATTCTATTATCTTATTTCCTGTGGGGCCAGGCGCAATGCTGTAATCCTAGCACTCTGAGAGGCCAAGGTGGAAGGCTCAGTTAAGGTCAGAAGTTGAAGTTCTTTGCACTAAAAAGTTAATAGCACTTTCCAGTGGTATTTTTATGGTAGAGAATTAGCCCAGCCTCTTAAGCATCCATAAACTTAAATAGATCTAAACCTTAAGAATACAAATAATAATCATTAACTTAGCATATTATTAATTGAACTGAACTCCATTTCTTGCTTTGAAATTATAGTAGTAAAGTCCTTTGGAAACAAAAATGGAAAAAGAATTTTCATGTCTTTCAAGTTTTCTGTTTAGAACACTAGGGTATCTAATGCAGAATATCTTCAAAGTAAAGCAAATTCATGTTCACGTTCTTTTAATGTCTTCAGGGACCTGATAACTTATGTGTATTTGACCAACAGAATATATTCTTATACTTTCTATGCTTGAGCCACTGATTACATTATATTTGATTAATTATTGAAGAAAGGCTTTATGACATCACAGGAAGAGAGTCAGGAGGTTACTAGAACTTTGTTTTATTAGCATTTTAGACTTAGGTAATCATCTTGACAAACCTCAAATGCAAATTTATTACCTGAGAGATGGGAGGGAGGGCTTGGAGGAATTTCTGGAAGCTGAGTTTGTCATAGCTTGGAACACAGCTATACCTGGATTTGGTCTGGTTAATTGCAGTGATCTGAAATTCACCGATTTCTCTAGTTGCTGATTTCTAGAGTTAATCTGCCTACCAGGTTGAGGAAGACCCTGAGGGGACAGACCCAGCTGAAGGTAACTATGAGTGAACTTCCAGCCCAGCAGACAGAATGCGGCATCCAAAAGGTATGTCCACAAACAACAGTTAGAAAGACCAAGTGAGTAACAGGAAAATGCAACCTGGCATATCGTAAGACTGCATCCACATATGCTTGTTCAGATCATGCACCGCACAACCTAGATGATGCCATTTACATAGATGGTCTGTCCTAACAGAGGGACCAAACATAGATTGGGAATAATAAATAAATGGTTGTCCAAGAAGTAACATACATGAAAATAGTTGGAATAGAGAAAGCCTACCAATAGTCAAAGACTCGGAAGTAGGACTGTAGCCTAATAAGATAGATCCTAATGAAAATATGTCTGTCTTTAACAGAAAACAGAATCTTAAAGTTTCAGAGGAAGATCTGTCTGTCCTCCTGGAGTTTGTCAGGACAAAGAATGGACAGGTCATTCCTGTAGAGCAGGTGTTTTGGCTCCTGCCTCAGGGAAGAGGAAACAGATGATGAAGTTTCAGTGAGAAGAGTCTGAATGAAAAACCCAGAGCGGAGGGGATAACAGTAGCCGAGGAATAGACTACTTCGCAATGACATGGGAATTACAGCTAGGGAGGCTCAGCAGGAAGCCCCCCAAGAACCCAGGAAGACACTCATGAGACACATTCAACTTTACATGTCCGCTGGCCCATGGCACTGCATGTCAAATAAGAACTTTGCCCTTCTCCCTCCCTACAAAGTAACTACTGTTACTTTGAAGATGTGCTGAACACAAATGATAGAGATATCTACAATAATTCTAATGCGACATGAAAATATCAATGATTTCTATTGGTGACAAAGTCATAGCTACTGTGAATACTAGTGGGGTTTGTTGTCTGCATTTGCAGTTAAAGAAATTGCTAAATTTCAGTTAGGAGTGAATGGAAATAATGATGCAAAAATTTCTCCCCATCCATGTTCTCTATCCACACACATAACCCTAATCTAGCCTAAAGCTGTTTTGTCACAGATTGGCAAACTGCAGCCCTGTGAATTGCCTGATTACACAGTGAACTAGTAGCAGATTGAAGTCCTAGAACAATGTGTATATTCCCTTATTCCAAACTGCTTCCTATTGAATGGAATCTCAAGGATCTAGGCTTGGAGGTAACATATAAATGACAGAAGCCAAGCTAAATTATTTTGTAAAAATAAATAAAATTTGGGCTTTTATCACTTGATTTTCTCCTAAAAAGAGCTTTATCTGCTAACAGAAATTACATTCAAGTCTTCCCAATATCCACTGAAGTATAAGTTGTTCGCAGGTAAAATGTACTTAGCCAAGTATTTGACCTACTAAGAAAGCCTCTCTGGTCTGCATTCAGAGTTCTTTTGTGGGGATAAATGAGTCCTACTTACCCCAATAAGACCCTGAGATCCGTGACCCAAAATTCTGGAAATACATTTCTGAGACACTCTGCCTGTGAACACTCTTTAGAAAAAAAAAAAATGCATCATGGGCCGGGCGTGGTGGCTCACGTCTATAATCCTAACACCCTGGGAGGCTGAGGCGGGAGGATCATTTGAGCTCAGGAGTTCGAACCAGCCTGAGCAAGAGTGAGACCCCGTCTCTACTAAAAAAATAGAAAGAAATTGGCTGGACAACTAAAACTATAGAAAAAATTAGCTGGGCATGGTTGTGCATGCCTGTAGTCCCAGCTACTTGGGAAGCTGAGGCAGGAGGATCGCCTGAGCCCAGGAGTTTGAGGTTGCTGTGAGCTAGGCTGACACCACAGCACTCTAGCCCCGGCAACAGAGCGAGACTCTGTCTCAAAAAAAAAAACATCAGTAGCAAAGAAGATTATATTAGTACATTTATTTCTGTTATTACAAAGCCAAACAAGAAAGTATCCAATAAAAGTTCTCCAAAGGTAAAATGCTGTTTTGGGGTACTCAATGATAGTATAACCCAGTTCTTCACATACTATAATGTCCCAGCCAAACAGTCCAATGAACTTATAAAACTTGGTTTATGTGAAAGAAGCTTGGTTATAAGAAAAATGTTCCAGGGCATTCCTTTCCTTGCTAATTCTCTGACATTATCTTAGGCTCTCTAATCTAACTAGTCAGTCAGCACACGAATGTGTTTTTAAATGCATCTTCTCTGTCGACACCTGTTCTAGGCTTATTAACTATATTTTCTTATTTTCTGTTTTCTTGATCTCTGGCATGTGGGACCTTGTGGACCCAGAGAACTGTCCCTTCCCAGAATTAACCAATTCCTAGAGATAATTTGCCTGCTAGCATGTCTTTGATATGCAAACCAACCAATTAAGGTTCTAAGCCCCAACCTGTCTCCTTTTTTCAAATGTCTACAGCCTGGGAAGTGTCACTATCCCCTGCCTTAATCACTATAGGGCTCGGTATTTGGGGACCACCTCTATGCCAGAGCCCACTGAAATTATTCAAACCAGCCAATCATAAGTTTGTTCTGCTTGCTTACTTCACCCATTCCTTCCCTTGGAAACCACAGTAAAGGCTCCTGCCCTTTCTGCCCACTCATCTCGCTTCCCTCTGTGGCCCTACATGGCACGCCTTGCTTCCTGTTCCTAGGGGACTGCTAATATTTATATAAAAAAACTTCTTCCTTCATGACAATCATTTTGTGTTTGTGTGTTGTACTATACCTGCTCATAGACCCTGGAAGAATAGCAGCAAATAAAATAGACCAAATCTCTGTTCCAAAATCTGAAGATCCTTGAAAGAGCTTATATTTTAGCCTAGGGTGTATAAATTTGCATTGAAGTGGGCTCTGAAATAAATAGAACCTAGGTGTGGCCAAGCCTTGTTCTTTTCTTCCTCACATGGTTATTTTCTGCTAACCTGTTGGGTAAAGGTGGTAGATGAGAATTGGGGAATCAAAGAATTTAATCCTAATTCTCTTGTGCCTGCATAAAGGCCAGACTCTACCTCAAGTCGACTCAACCTACTAATGTCTGGGCTGGAGAGAAAGGGGCCAGGACAGGGTCCTTTTTCTCTTGCCAGATGATTAGGAGAATTTACCAATCTCTTTCCTGAGTGCTTCTTGCCTCACCAGTTTTCCCCGAACCAGACTTGCACTGGATAATGAAGGAAGTATTTTAAAAACTAAATGGAGGGTCAGGTAGTCTTACAAAGCAGTATAGCGTAGAAGAAAGAGCAGAGGAGGCCTGAGTCTAACCTACCCCTTCCCTTGCCCCAGGGTGCAAGTAGAGGCTCTATGGAGTTAGGCCTTTTGCTTGAGCTTCTCTCAAAGATGCTCTCCTCACTCCTGTTCTCCCTAGACACCTTCCTCTTACCTTGTGACTGCCTGTCAGTCCTACCCTGCTCCCTCAGTAAGAGAGTTACTTCCTGCCTCTTCCCAAACTGGGGTTCCTTGGCTGTGGCCAGATACAAATGAAATCTTTCCATGCCCCCGCCTTGCCCACTTGGGGCAGGTGGATGCTAAGAGCGCCTCGAGTTAGGGAGCTGGCAGCACAGCGAGCACAGGGATTGATCTCTCCGGTTCCCTTCAAGGAAAATCCCCTCATCAAAGAAGGCATAGCCCCATGTGAGGAAAGCATGTTCCTCCCATTAATAGGGGTTTGGCTGTGTTCTTTTCAAAACAGTAATCCTGTTTTTATTTTATTAAGGAGACTTTGACCACTTCCTGGGCTTGGCTTGCATCATGAGTCACAGTTTCAGCTGAGTCGCTTTGTCTTGGTCATCTGGGACAGCTTTCTGATCCCCAAATCTCTTATCTAGCAGAAGGGAGGGAGGAAAGTGTGTGAGCTCATTCATCCTGCCTTTGATTTTCTCTCGCTTCATATATTCCTCCATTCATAATGTGTTCTACGAAGTCATGGACAGTGGGTGGGGCTAGGGAAACAGTAGTATTAGGTCAGAGTATTTTTCCACTTGTATCTGTCAGGGTCCTGCAGGAAACAGCACAAAGGTTTTCACTGAAGTAAGTTTAATAAATGGACTATTGACAGAGGTGCAGACTTCAGGGAACTCACCAAGGTATGATAAAGACCACTGGACCCCCGTGAGAACCATAGCTATAGTAGAGGGGACACTTGAAAGTCATGTGGCAAAGAGGAGTGTAACCACTGCAAAACCATGACCAGACTAGGGGGCACAGGGCGATAAACAGCTCGATGTGTCTTTCTTCCTGCCTTCTAATCTCCTATCAGCACTGCCCATCACTAAACCCAGAAGACATGGAAAGCCAGATGACACAGTCTTTAGATGTCAGCCCCCCAGGGCACAAGGCAAGGCAAAGGGTGGAGCGTCAAGGAGCAGAGAGGAATCAGCCCACAGTACACATTTGAAAGTTTGAAAATGGCCCACTTATCCTACACAGCAAGCCACTATGTACCACTTATCACTACTTTGCATTAGAGCACTGGACTTCTCTATGCACCAGAAGAAATGCAGCATTACCTCGCGGAAGTTCAACAGACAGCATGCAGGGCACCCAGTGCCTCCTGTCCCCATGGATGGGGTTTGGATTTTCCCTCTCCACCCCTTCACTACCTATCTCCCTGCTCTACATTCTGCATTTCTGTTAGAAAAAAAAAAAGCCAAAAAAATTTCTATCAACATGTTTCTAGAATCACAGGTGTTTAGGAAGGCCATCTTGTTCAGTGCTCCTCCCCACCCCCCACACCAGGAATCACTTAGACAGCATTGCTGGCACGTTATTGAGTCTGCTTAGGTACTTTGGTGACAAACTGCCTGCCATCTCCTGAGGGAAACTTCTATCGTTGAACAACTGTATTTAAAAATCTTAACACTAAGCCACAACAGTATTTATTGAAAATTCTCCTTTCCTAAGTGACAGGTTTTATCAAAGTTAGGTCCTTAAAAGACAACTTAAAAGCTGAAATTTTTTCAGTTTAACTTGTAACTTCGAGACGATTCAACACCATCTGTACCCCTGGCCATGTTTTCACTCTCCTGAGATGTTTTGTGCAATGGAGTCTGGAGGCCCAGAGATTCTCATTTACTGCTGCTGCAAAGCAAAATCAGCTCGAGAGTAGAGTGAAGGTGTCGGGTCAAGAGGGTGAAGAACTTAACTGGAGACAAGGACTAGATAATTTTAGGGACAAGAATAGCAATACGATGGCATTATTGGTACAGAAATACTAGCTAATGGATGCAGAGGAAGAGAAACAGTATAAAATTAAACAGGGAATGTTTGTAGCACTCAGGAACAAAAAAGTCTGACAAAATAAAACCGGAAGATTCTATGATGGTTTCCATTTAGTCCTATGGATCTCCTCTCACCCTTCTCTGCTCTGCTGTGTGTCCTGGGAAGATGACCTGTAATGGATCACACTGGCTGCCCTCTGGCTTCTGTTTAGCTTCTGATTGGCCTGGGGGACCCCAGGCAGAAGATCAGAGGGTAGAAGAGTAAGGTTGCGATGTTTACCCCTCTTCCCAGTCCTTCTCCATGTGGGGTCCCTGCAGGCTGGTTGCATCCCTCCACTCAAGACCTCTGTCAGACTCCCCTCTCCACACAGTTTCCCCTCTGCATTCCAGTAACCCTCTCCCCTTCAGGCCTGGGGCACTGCACCAGCCTGTGGTTTCCCACATCCTGCCCACAACTTCATATATAAATAGTCCTGTTCATTATCAAATTACCCAATTGGAATGTGTTATCTGTTTTCTGCCAGGATGCTGTTTGACATACTCAGTCCCATTAATCTTCCAACAAATGTTTATCAAGTCACTACTATATGCCAAGGAAAAATAAAATGATCAACTGGACAGTTAATGCCTTCAAGGGGGCAGTCTGGAGAGTGGAGACAGCCACAGGTCATTATATCACATGTTAATAAGTGACTCAGAGAGGCATTGGAGGCAGAGGTGGGTGGGTGGGAAACAGGGGCATGGGCAGACTCAGGGCAGGTTTCTCGGTGGAGAAGGGGTCAGGCAAATTTAGAGGCAGGGGCTGCCAGAGAAGTTCACAGCCAAGGATATCCAGGACCACTCAGGTTGTGGTGAGGGATTAGAGTGGAGGGCTAGGCTTGGGCCAGGTCAAAGAAAGCCTCCTACTGAGGAAAGGGGTCCTTCTATTTGCTCACTCTCCCCACCAACAGAAGAATAATGACACAGGGGAAGTCTGCAGCCTCTAAATCTTAGCCCTTAATCCTGCCCTTCCACCAGCACTTGACACTCCTACTTCCTTGGCCCACACCTAACTCCTCTTTTGAAAATCACCTTCATACACTAATTGCACATTTTGAGGTCTTTCAAGATGGTAACAAGGCAATATGGTAAACTAGTCATCGTAGATGAGCTACAGAGGAGGGCTAGAAGTTTACGTTCCCAAATACACTCTAGAATCCTTTTCTGTGATAGCAATAAATATCGCTGACACTGTTTTTGGCTGGAGAACAGTTACACGATAATGTTGGAACAAAGGCAGGCGGCGAGCTCCATTTCATCAAGGCGGGGCTTTAGTTCAAATTGGTTTGGGAGGGTGGACACTTTTAAAATCCATTTTATCACGCTATACAGGCAAGTCCAGGGGCCAGGGTGCCTGTCTTCCCTCTTTCCACAGCAAACTGCAAGTAATCTCATTTCTACATAAGGCCAAGCCCCCTGTTGCCCATACCATCACCCTACAGGTTCCTCGTCGCTTCCTTGCCCCGAGACAGCCAAACCTCTAGGACTGCGGCTGCGGAGGCTTTATTAATGAAAACTACACACAAAAGCCCATCCAAGGGATCCCTCTCTTCTGTTAACCAAGAGTGCACACCACTGCCCTACTTAGGCACCCCACAAATAGGGAAGAGATACGGGAAGAGTTCAAAGAAAGTGGTGGGTTTGAAATCCACAGCCAGCTGGATCGGTTACCGAACCCTCTGCGAGCTTGGCAGTGGGAGCTCTCGGCCGTGTGATCCCGGGGGTGGGGCCCATTTCCGAGCGGGGGCCAGCGGCCCACCCCCAGGAGGCCCCACTTCCAGGGCTGCGGCCGAGAAGTCCCTCCCCGCAGGCGGAGACAGCTTCAAGAAGTCGACGCCCGGGTCCCGCCGCCGGGCCAGTACCCAGAGGCTGCCGCCGCCTCGCCAAATTCCTGCGGCCGCCGCGGCGCGGGGTATAAGGCTCTGATGGCCATGGACGGCTACAAGCGCTTTCTGGTGCTGCTGGTGTCGGCGCTGCTCGTGGGCTTCCTGTCGGTGATCTTCACCCTCGTCTGGGTCCTCCACTACCGTGGGGGGCTCGGCTGGGATGGGACCGATCTCGAGTTTAACTGGCACCCGGTGTTCATGGTCACTGGCTTCGTCTTCATCCAGGGCATCGGTACTGCGCACCTCCTGGCGGGGCGGTGGGGAGGGCGGCGGGGGCCGAGGGTCCTCCACGGAGCTCCAGCCGAGCGGGGCCGGAGTGCGGGAGCAGCGCGGTGGGGAGGGCGCCGGGAGCCGAGTCGGCGGGGCGCGGCGGGCGGGGTTCAGGCGCGGGGCGGCAGGGCCGGGCAGAACCGCAGCGACTGTGGAGTCGCGACCCTGCGGCGGGCCGGGGGCGCGGTGGGGACGCGCTTCGAGGGGCGCTGGGCTCAGCGCGGGGAGCGGATCGGGGCTGGCCCCACTTGGTTAACTCTTGGCAGCGAGTGGCTAGGACGCATTTCGGGCTCCCCGAGACCCCAGCAAGGCGAGTGGCGGCAGATGCGGGAGCCCTGCGGGGGCAGCCCACTCGCCCGGGATAGCCGCCCGGAGCTTGCGCAATCGGGGCGCGGAAACACCCTTTAGGCGAGGCCTTTCGCCAAACCTGCTTCCAGGCTGCGAATTAGGAGGGGAAGGCGGCGGGGACAAAAAGAGGGGTGAGAATTTGCTTCTTCTTGTAACATTCTCAGCCCCGGGTGCAGCGGCTGGTCAGCCAGCGGCCGGGGCGAGTGGAGCATCAGCTGCGGTGGCACCGCTCCTGGGGCGTTAAACTCAGTCGAGCCCGGGAAGCTGGCAGGACTCAAAAGGGTGTTTCGCTGCTCTGAGCAGTCATTGGACGGTCTTGAGCCCAACTTGTTTCTGTGGCGGCCGACTGGCGAAAGTTCCCGTGCGGAGCTTCCTGTTGGGCTCTGCGCGCCGCCCGGCCCCAGGCTCGCCCCTGCTCCGGGCCGCCCCGCTGAGCCGCTCCCGCCTGTCTCCTCTGGGATGGGGCTGGCGCGGAGCAAGGGCTCGGTCGCTGGCAGTGTTTATTGTCGTCGTGTGGTGCCTCTCAGTGTCCTGACGGTTTCCTTCATTTGCTGTGTGGCTGAAGGGAACCTCTAGCTAGTGGCGCAAGCACTATTTATTTGTAACCACTTTCTAAAAAGTGAAGTCAAGGCCTTCACCCACAGAAAGTGGTGGATTGGGGTTTTGTCGCAGGAAATGATCCAGCGGAGTAGAAGAGGTTCGGAAAGAGACGCCCACTGGCTGAAACCTCCAGCCTTGCCTCTGAGCAGGCTGCCTTTTCTTCAATATTTAACTTCCCACAAACAAG
>VBSM01001562.1:18177592-18192545 GCA_008086735.1 Cheirogaleus medius
AACCAAAAACAAAAACAAAAGAGCCCAACGCTAACCTTATTCCTAAAGAAAAGTGGTTTCTTCCCCTCTGTTTGTTTTAAACTTCTGCTAGAGCCTTCGTAAATGTGGCCAGAATTCTCCCACTCGGGGATGTACTGGATGATTTTACTAACCCTCAACCGCTCGAAGGCTTCCCTGGTATGAGATTGGCATCCGATATGAGTACCGCTGGCCATCTAAGTCATTTCCTTGCATAATTCCCAGCTGTTTTGCCACTACGCTAAAATGAGAAAAACATTCTCCAGTTCCAAAGTTGCTGTCACCAGAAGCACTCTTCTTCGTGGCGGAGCCCTTAAGCTTGGCCAGAGCTGTCAATACCTTCTGTTGACTCAAGTGGTAGGACCAGTTTCTTCTCTTCGGTCTGACTCTTCAGAGCAGCTCCTAATACCAAGAAACTTTTCAGATGTCTTTGAATATCTTCTCATAATTGAGGGTACGAGAAACACAAGTGATATTACTTGTTCCCTGACTTGCCAAAGAGGAGAAAAAGTCACAATGGCTAACATTTATTGAGTGCTTTCTGTGTGTACTAAGTGCATTATCTCACAGGTATAACAGGAGTAAACTGAAGCAGAGAGGTGTTAAGTAACTTACCTACCCATGGAAATTGTTTAAATCTTTTCAGTGACCTTATTTTCAAAGTTCGTTTCTCTGTTTTTATGGCAATATGCTTATTTTCTGCAAAATCTTTTGTTTAGAGAATCAAAAAGCTTCATCTAAAATACGCTTTGAAACTCTGTATTTATGTTGTAGTCCATTACACAGTTTTTCTAAAAGATTCTCTAATTTTCTCTTAACTTTGTACTTCTCTTAATCTGTTTATGCTTACTTTGGACAAAAATGTGTAAATGTATATTTTGGAAATTTTCATCTGCTGCTTTTACAAAAACTTTGTGTTCTTTAGGCTTAGTTACTGTATTTGTGTTAACATTCCAGTGTTTGTCCTGTCAACATTAGCCATCCTGTTTACTGTTTGGATCCTAGATTTGCAAAGCACTTCAATCACATAATGCATTTAATTGACATCAGCATAAACGTTTTCATACATGTAGACACACACATAGTTCTCTCCAATTCTTCCATATCTTGCCCCACCCACATGAACTCCTCACTCCAAGCAGTAGTAGGAAGTCTTTAGTGCAAGGAGGGGGAATAAATAGACTCAAATAAACTCCATGGGCCATGGGGGAAACACGTTACAGACTAGCCATGTTATAAGAGGATTTTTTACTGCATAATTGCTGCAAGGAGGAAAATTTTAGGCCATGAGATTTTAGATCTCTAATAATGAACATGGGCCGGGCGCTGTGGCTCACACCTGTAATCCTAGCACTCTGGGAGGCCGAGGCGGGTGTATCATTTGAGCTCAGGAGTTTGAGACCAGCCTGAGCAAGAGCAAGACCCCGTCTCTACTAAAAAAATAGAAAGAAATTAGCTGGACAACTAAAAATACATAGAAAAAATTAGCCAGGCATGGTGTACATGCCTGTAGTCCCAGCTACTCGGGAGGCTGAGGCAGAAGGATTGCTTGAGCTCAGGAATTTGAGGTTGCAGTGAGCTAGGCTGATGCCATGGCACTCTAGCCAGGGCAACAGAGTGAGACTCTGTCTCAAAATAACAATAATAATAATAATAATGAACATGGTGTAATGGAGTTCTTCCCTTCTGTAATACACAAATATTTAGAGATCACTGTAAGCATAAAGTACTTTACAAATGCAATCTGCAAACAGTAAGCAGTATGTGAAACTATGTGAGAACAACTATGAGTCCTTTGAGACACCTTTGAGCAGTAAGCTCTGAAGAAGCAAGGCTAACATAGAAGTTACGAAATAAGTGTCTCCCCCCCTTTACTTTCCAACCCCCTCACGAACTGCAAGCAAATTTTTGAAAAATATATGGATGTATTCTAAAATAAAGTATAACAGATTATGGGAAATCTAAAACTAAAACTAAATTTTAAACTAGTGGGAAATCTAACAAACTCTGACATGAATTGAGGAAGAGTTTAGAAGAGGCTTTGTGCTTCTCTGAAAGGAATGTTTCCCATGAAATAAGTATACTGCCGAGAAATCAGAGAAACAAACCTTGAAAAGAAGGCCACAGAATAGACTGAAACAAATTAATGCTCTCAAAGTGGCAGTTGACCTTTTAAAAGGTTCAGCAAGTTCTTTAGTAAAAGGTAGGAAATTCAGGTGTCTGAATTTAGCGAAAAGAAGTCTTGGAAATTCTATACTCCTTACTTTCCCACATGGAGAACTCTTTGTATTGTATAAACTGAAAGGAGAGAAATTAAGTAGTTTAATGATTTTGTTAGAGGATATAACTACATTTAAGTAGTTATAACATTTAAGTAGTTAAAAGACTAACAGAAATTAAGAGCAGTTCCTAAAAGGCCATTAATGTATCTAAAAGTGAATAAATTCCAAGATCTCCTAAATATACTTAAAAAGGCTCTTGTGGTGAAACCTGGCAATGAAGATAATGGAGCCCCAAATGGAGATAATGGTGCCCCAAATACCTACTCCAAAACGGACGGGCCTTGGGGACACCACTAATAATAACAAAACCTATCAATCTTAGGGAAATGAGGGTTTTTACAAAACATAAAGAGAGAATTCAAAGTAATTGTGTGTCCAAAAACAAACAAAAAGGGTTTCCAAAACACATTTTTGCTATAAATCAATGCATATGGATATTTTAATAATGTAACTCATAAAAATGTTTTAGATTTGATTGTTTTGCTCACTGCTATTAATATATCCTTAGCACCTAGGATAACACCTAGAACCGGCACATGGTAGACCAATAAATGGTAGTCGAATGAATGAGTGACTACTTCTGTACCATCATTAAATTGTTAGTAAAAAAAAAAAAAAGAAAAATGCAATTTTATAGCCACTCCTTTGTGCCGATAATAATCGCATCTAAAATAAACGTGTCTTCCCTTCCCCCTACTGGTTCTCCTGTTCAGCTAGTTTAGAAGCCCTGGTTTAGTCAGGGGAAGAATGGACGTGTATTGCACCTTTATTTTAGAGGCACCTTAGAATGTTACTGCATAAGTATCGTCCCTGCCTCCTCTTGCCTTCTTCAATTCTTCCTCCCTTCTTCTGCATCACTGAGTTTCTTCCCCCACTAGATTATTTCCAACATGCTATAATTTCTATTATCTTAAAAAGAAACAACTCTTGACCTTGTATGCCCCACCAACTACTTGCCTAATTCTCTGCTTGCCTTACCACAGAACTTTTTGAAATGTTTCTCAATATCAGAAGTTTCCAGTTCCTTTCCTCATTTTCTCTCCAGTTAGGCTTTCACCTCCCGCTCCACCCAAATTGCTCTTAAGGAAGTAACCAATGGCCACCACATTGGGTCAATTCTCAGTCTTCTTCTCGCTGGTCTGGAAGGCAGCATTTGACATAAGTGACCCCTCACTTCTCCTTGGTACATTTCCTGCACTTAGCTTCTCTTTCTTCATTCATTCCGTCTGTGATCTCATCCAGTCTCTTGGCTTTAAATGCTGTCTATACACTGATCCCTCCCATATTTACATACTTAGCCTAGTCTCTCTCCTGAACTCTAGACACGAATATCCATCTGCCTATTCAGACTCTCTACTTGGATGCCAAGTAGACATGTCCAGATCTCAACTCTTGATCTTGTTCCTGCCTGCAAGACCACTCCTCCCATAGGCTCTACCAACTCAGTAAATGGCAACTTTATCTTTCTAGGTGTTCAGGACAAAATTCTATTAATATAGTCATCCTTGATTCTTCCCTTCCCTACTTCTCATCCGTTCCATCAGAAAATCTTGTAGACTCCAGATTCAAAATACAATATTATCCAAATTCTGACCACTGACTTTATTAATTTATTGTCTGTCTTCTCCTTCTACAGTGTAAGCTCCCTGAGGGGAGGGATTTTGTCTGTTTTCTTCACCGCTGTATCCATAGCATTACCTACTATGTGATAGGCATTCAGTAAATATTTACTAAATTAATGCAAGGTTGGTCAATCCTTAAACCAGGTGTTGTACCTACAAGGATCAGGTGTACAAAGTAAATAGGTGAAGTGGATTGGGCGTATAGCACCCACCAGGGTGTCTTCCTGGATTCAACTAAACATTCAGACATGAGAGACTACAGAGACCACACTGGGCACCAGTCTACTCAGAAGGACAGAGGATAGGAGCCAGAGCTTGCTGGCAGGGCAGTGTTGGGTGCTCCCCACCAGGGGGCATCCTTGCAGCAGCAGTCCACATAGCTCTCAATAAGCTGTCCTCTCCCCAGGTGACAGTTCAGGCACCAGGAGATGAGATCCACACTGGTGCCATCAGAGCTTAATGCCCCCATGCCCTATAGGAACCACTATCTCTTGAAATACTCTATAGTCCTAGTTTCTATGATCCCTACAAGGGATATGTAGTTGACTAGTATCCCCCCAAAAAGATATGTCCAAGTTCTAATCTTTGGTATACCTGGGAATGTGACCTTATTTGGAAATAGGGTCTTTGCAGACATAGCTAAGGATCTCAAGATGAGATAATCCTGGATTTAGGTGGGCCCTAAATCCAATGACTGGTGTCCTTATAAGAGAAAGGAGATTTGAGACACAAAGACACACAGAGGAGAAGTCTATGTGAAGACAGAGGCAGAGATTGGAATGATGAGTCTACAAGCCAAAGAACACCAAGAATTGCCAGCAGACACCAGAAGCTAGAAGAATGGTATGAAATGGTTTCTCCTGCAGAGCTTCCAGAAGGAACCAATCCTGCCCAACACCTTGATTTTGGATTTTCTGGCCTGCAGAACTGTGAGAGAATAAGCTTGTTGTTTTAAGCCACTAGGTGTCTGGTAATTTGTTATACTAGTCCTAGGAAGTGAATACAGGTAGAATAGTTATCACTGCAAATAGTTTCCAAACTATTGACATTTTCATTAGCTATTTATAGATTTTTTTTTTTTTTATCTTTCCTCCCAGTCCAGACACAGTTTATCAATTGGGTCATTTTTATTATATATAGTGTTGCCTAGTAACATTGGTGACAAACCACTTTATCTGTTTACTAGGACAGTTAACCAAAGATCAGATCTTCATGCAGCAGAATAAAGGTGTATATTAATACTTTGAGAGACAGGAACTGAAGGGTATTGGCAAAACGGGAAACTTTTTCTTAGCTCCAGTGGATTGTGGATATACAGGGATGCCAGATCAAGGTTGCCAGATCTTCCCATTTTTCCAAGAGAATCTAGATTTTTTAAAAAACTTGTTCAAACTAAAAGTAAACCAGCCACAAAAACAAAACAAAACCCCTAAAACATTGTGGTGACCAAGCAAAATAACATCTGTGGCCCAAATTCCAGTCCATATCTTCCAGTTTACAGGTGACTTCTGCTGGAGTTTTCTGTCTTGACTTTGAAAGGTTTTAAAATTTTCCCTTAAAAGGTAGAATATTCTTCCCTTTTAAGAAAGATAGGCCAGAAATTTTTGTTATAACTGTTTTTCTTCATATAGAAATTTTCTTAAAAGATCAAACAGGCTTTGAAGTGACTGTGCAGACTTGGTACTTTTCTAAGTTTTTTGTTGTTGCTCATTCATTCAATTCCTTCATAAATTATTCTATCCATTTAACTAACATACATTTATTAAGCACTTACTGTATACCAGACACTGTGTAAAACAAATGAGTAAGATGCAGCCCTGTCTGATTCTCTTTGATAGCCACTGTCCACAAGCTGTTTGCATTTGAGTTGTTAGCGATGAGTTATGATTTTCTTTTTGAAATGTAGGTTATACTGATACTTAAATATTTAGAGTTGGCTGGGACCTTATGTTCAACTCCTCATTTTAGAGATCAAACATCTGGCCTGGGTCAGACAACCAGGTGATATCAGAGCCAGTACTGTTTCTAATCTGTCATAATATTGATATGAGGCACAAGAAAATATAGCTGATCTTTCTAACAACACAAACTTTCTGGATATTTGTAAATGTCTAGCCAATTAACTGAATTTTTCCCTTTCATACACATATTTGGTACCAAGTAGCTGCCTTTATGAGGATTTTAATCACTTCAAAGAGATACTTCTAGTGCTAAAATGCAAAAAAAAAAAATCTTCAAAATCTTCCAAATCACTTCCTTCATTTTGATTCTCTAGAGGTTTTTAGTTTCACAATATCCACGCTGTGAGACAGTTTGAATGCACGGGCATGTTTCAAAGCTCTGATTCTCTTTGACAGCCACTGCAGGAATCTTTTCAAGAACTCTATTTAAAGAGGATTCTCTGCTTTTTCATTTAAACTTGAGGTCCTTTGGATAGAATCTGGTAAACTCTTGGGTGCACAGGGAAATGAATTATAAAGATTGATAATCCTGTTCTGAACATTCTACCAAGGAGGGCAAAATAATACTTACTTTATTGAAAGAGTGAAGGGAAGTGTAATGGGCACACCATGTTTAAGTAGAATTTATAAGTGTTTTAAAATTCCAGTGTACTTCAAACTCAATAACTTACTCTTATTTTTGAATTCACTCAAAGCTGTTAAGTGAGTACAAGTGCACAATACTTTTTACTTATTTGAAAGGACCATTTGCTCTTATATTAGCTAATACTTGGCCCAGCAGTATAATTTATCTTGAGTTTTGTGGGGGTTTTTGGGGTTTTTTCTTTTAGAGACAGAATCTCACTGTCGCTCAGGCTGGAGTGCAGTGGCGCAATCATAGCTCCTTATAACCTCAAATTCCTGGGCACGAGGGATCCTCCCGATTCAGCATCCTGAGTAGCTAGGACTACAGACACATGCCACCACACCTGGCTAACTTTTGAAAACTTTTTTGTGAAGGAAGGTCTCGAATTCCTGGCCTTAAAGTGGTCCTCTCATCTCAGCATCCCGACGCACTGGGATTACAGGCATGGGCCCCACATGCATGCAGCCTGTTTGAAGTTTTGATTTGTGCATTTTGAAAGAGGATCTGTCACACACAAAAACTAAGTATGTAAGGTGATGGATATGTTACTTAGCTTTAACCATTTCACAATGATGTTTCAAAACTTCATGTACACTGTAAATATATACAGTGTATATATTTTTACTTGTCAGCTACACCTTAATTTTTAAAAATAAATTTAAAAACAATTAAAAGAGGATTTGCTCATTTGCTGGGAATACTGAATGAATTGCTGTGCTTTATTAAAATTTGTTTATTCACACATACTTGCTGAATTCCTACCATGTGCCAGGCTCTATGCTAAATACTGGGATGTGACAGTGAACAAGATAGACATGTTCACACTCTTGTGAATCACAAGATTAAAACTCAGAAGAACTAAAGTCAAAATGTTTTCCATGTAAAGGGACATTTCTCTGTCTCCAAGAACTCCTCCTTTGCCACACACACTTTGACACATCCTAAATTTGCATTACCTGCGGTAAGACAAGCTTGGGTATAGAGATGGGTTTATAATGGTATATGGATGGAAAGCTGGTGTCGAACCAGAGATTATATATTAGAGAATATATATTTTCACGTATTCCTGAATTTTGATTATGCAAGTAGGAGCTGAGAAATTTTCTAATAATTAAATTCAAATTCAAGTTACTATATTTTCCACTTCATTGTCTAAAGAATAATTAGCATTAATTTCTTCCTCCCTCCCTTTTCTGTCTTTTTCAGTTTATCACACTAACATGTTCCACCACCAATATCTTTTCCTTTTAGAGGATATAAAATGTATTTTTCACATATATGAGTTCCTGTTTCCCCTTATTTTCTGGGGGAAAATGGAATACCAGCTACAGCCTCCAACAGCAAACGCTTGTTTCGGTCACAAGTAGCTGTTTTATACCATTTCCCCTTCTTGTGGGCTTGAGAGACCTTTTTCTTCCTTCTCGCTGAACCTCAGGAATGGTGTCTAGGTAAGTGCCAAGCCAAGGAAGCAAGAAATATTGAAATTCCACTCTCCAGGCAGTTTTTATAACTGTTGAGAATAACTTCTTGTTTAAGAAATGTGATTTGATTTGTTAAGGTTGCCCTTTTCTCCCAAAGTCCACCATATTTCAGTTATTTATACATTTTTAAAAGCATATAAACAGCTTATGCAAATGTAACATTTTGCAGTTACCTTTCATTTACCCAGAGAGCATTTTGAAGCATAGTCAGCTCTACAGCAGAGCCTCTCCGTTGCCAGGAGAGATGCTGAGAACTTCCTGTGCTAAAGGTCACACGCCTCAAGCTGCCTATTGAGTAGGGGAGACTGATTGGCTGTTGGGTGTGCAAGCTTGCGAAAATACTGTTTTAACTTTAAGACTAGGATGAACTCTTTCAACCATAAGAAATTAATATAATAGACCCCCATGTACTCAACACTCAGATTTAACAGATATTAAGATTCTTTGTGATGTAAAATTTTATAAGCTAAAACTCAGAGCTGGTAGGAATCAAGGATGAGGCAGGATGATGGAGGGGAGAGGCTAGAGGTAGGCACGGAACTGAAAGAAGAGATAGGGAAACTCTAAATAGACCTATGGACTCTCAAACCATAATTGTCTTGCCCATTTAGACCAGAGGTGAGCACACCTCCGGCTTCGGAAACCCCTAAGGGCTTCCTCTTACAGTAATAGGATAATAATTAGGGTTTCCTTGATGACCCCAAATCATCGATAAAAGGTTAAATGTGCCCCATTCATGCTACTGCTGGAGAAGGAAAGCTGGTGTGCGGCCAGTCTGAAAAACATTTGAGTAAATGGAAAAGGTTTAAAAATCAAGTTTTGACACTCTAAGGGGATAGAGTTCAGTTTTATGGAAAATTCCTTTTTTCTTTTTTTCTTTTTGAGATACGGTCTCGCTCTGTTCACCCCGATAGAGTGCAGTGGCATCATTATAGCTCTCTGTGACCTCAAACTCCTAGACTCAAGAGATCCTCCTGCCTCAGCCTCCTGAGTAGCTGGGACCACAGGTGCGCACCACAATGCCCAGCTAATTTTTTCTGTTTTTAGTAGAGATGAGGTCTTACTTTTGCTCAGGCTGGTCTCGAACTCCTGACTTCAAGCGATCCTCCTGCCTGGGCCTCCCAGAGTGCTAGGATTACAGGTGTGAGGCACTCAACGGAAAATTTGGCACATTCCTCTGTGATGCTCCATAGTATTAGGAAGAGTAAAAAGTCTTCACTGGAAACACAGTTGTCTTTGTTTTTTGGCAATATTTTGTAAAAGTAAACTTTTATTTAAAAACAACAAACATGCAGAAAAGTACCTAAATCAAAAGGGCATGTTTTTATAACATAAATACACCTGTGGACCCAGATCAATTCTAGGCCTTCCAGAATCCCCCTGGAAATGCTTGTAACATTCCTATCAGTCATGATAACTACTCCTGACTTTTTACATCAGAGATGAGTTTCAATTTTGGAAATTTTTGATATAATATGATCCAGGTTGGAGAGAAAATGTTATTATGGTTTATTGTTCATAATTTGCTTTTAAGTCAAATACATCCTGAATATTTCCTCTTCATGTATAGATACTCAAGTTCACTCATCTAAGATTATTCCACCCTCCCCAGTGGTGCTTGGATGATATGACGGTGACAATGATAACAATAACAATGATAACAACAATAGTCATATTAATTTTAAAGCAATATGGCCGGGCGCGGTGGCTCACGCCTGTAATCCTAGCTCTCTGGGAGGCCGAGGCGGGCGGATCGCTGGAGCTCAGGAGTTCGAAACCAGCCTGAGCAAGAGCGAGACTCCGTCTCTACTATAAATAGAAAGCAATTAATTGGCCAACTAAAAATATATAGAAAAAATGAGCCGGGCATGGTGGCGCATGCCTGTAGTCCCAGCTACTGGGGAGGCTGAGACAGGAGGATTGCTCGAGCCCAGGAGTTTGAGGTTGCTGTGAGCGAGGCCGATGCCACGGCACTCACTCTAGCCCGGGCAACAGAGTGAGACTCTGTCTCAAAAAAACAAAAACAAACAAACAAATTTTAAAGCAATAATTCAGGTGGAGCCCAGTACCTAACCTGTCTGCCTCAGCATCCTCCCCTGTACGATAGTAATAATAGTTGTACCTTCCTCACAGAATGGAGGTGAGAAATAAAATGTAAACATAAAGCACTTAGCATGGTATCTACTACCTAGCAAGGGCTCATGTGTGTGCATGTGCACATGTGTAATAAATGAGGCTAAACCAGGAGAAGGGGAGATGTGTTATTAGGTGTTTATATATTGCACATTTTATTTTACTACTGCCTAATCACATAGATTGCAAAAGAGTCCACTTTGTGGATAAAAGGTCGTTGAGACATTGGGTAAAGAGGCATTTACATTCTCAGAAAACTAGAGAATTATATAGGGTGTTCCACTGAATGTTCAGAGGAGAAGAAGCACAAGGAGGGGAGACCCCAGTGTTTGAGTTGACATCAATTTGGTTTCTAGATTTTGATCAGACTGCAGAAAGTGCTTTGTATTTGTTTATTTAAAAAATACTTACAGGCTAGTCATGGTGGCTCACGCCTGTAATCCCAGCACTTTGGGAGGCTGAGCTGGGTGGATTGCTTGAGGCCAGGAGTTCGAGGCTACCATGAGCTATGATTGTGCCAATGTACTCTAGCCTGGGCAATAGAGTGAGATCCCGTCTCTAAAAATAAAAATAAAAAATACTGATGGATCTCACACACACACACACAAATAAGTAAAACTGATGAACTCTAAATAAGGTCAGTGATTACATAGATGTCAATTTCCTGATTGTGATATTGTTCTACAGTTACCTTAGTTATGTTACCATTGGGCAATCCTGGGCAAGAAATATATGAAATTTCTCTGTATTATTTCTTACAACTGCATGTGAATGTACATTTATCTCAAAATAATAGTTTAATAAAATAAGTTCTAGTGTTCTATAGCAGGTGGTCCCCACCTTCCAGGCTGCAGACTAGTACTGGTCTGTGGCCTGTTAGGAACCGGGCTGCACAGCAGGAAGTGAGTGGCAGGCTGAGCAAGCGAATCTTCCTCTGTATTGAGGGAGGCTCCCCATACCTCGCGTCACTGCACAAACTCCGCCTCCTGTCAGATCAGCGGTGGCATTAGATTCTCATAGGCACATGAACCCTACTGTAAACTGCGCATGTGAGGGATCTAGGTTGCTCACTCCTTGTGAAAATCTAATGCCTGATGATCCAAAGTGAAGCTGAGGCAGTGATGCTAGTGCTTGGGAGCAGCTGCAAATACAGATTATCATTAGCAGGGAGGTTTGACTGCACGATAAATGTAATGTCTTGAATCATCCTGAAACCATCCTGCCCTCAGGCACCCCCCAGCCCTGGTTCATGGAAAAATTGTCTTCCATGAAACCGGTCCCTGGTGCCAAAAAAGTTGGGGACCACTGTTCTATAGCATTATAGGATAACTACAGTTAACAATGACATATACTTTCAAGTAGCTAGAAGAGGGTATATGGAATGTTCCCAACACAAAGAAACGATAAATGTTCCAGATGGTGGATTGCTAATTACCCTGATCTGATCACTATACATTATATGTATTGAAACATCACTATGTACTCCGTAAAAATATGTACAATTATTATATGTCAATCAAAAAATCAACAAATTAGGAAAAATACTTATGGAGCTATATTTACTTTGAGCCTGGGGCTGTCTTAGGCTCTGGGGATACAAGGAGAAACAGCAAGACACATTAATGCCCTCAGGAAAGATGAAGTAGGGCAAGAGGGTACCTTGAGCTGCTTTGAAAGTATACTCTTTAAGGTATTGCATTAAATAGTTTCAATTAAATGGTTAAATATTTCTATTCATTGAGTATAGAAGTGATTATCCAAGGTCTCCATGTTCTCAAGGAAGGATAATCAACCAACACTTATAAGATACTCATACACATTAAAATTAGTAAGTAGAAATCCTTCAAGGTTTGGGTTAGGTAAAAGGAATACTGTCCTAATGGTGAGGGCTGTGGAGTATTGGAGTGGAACTGAAGAATAGGAGGAATGACATCTTGCTCTGAAAGCTTTAAACTGACTGAATTCACATCTGTCTTTGTAGGTTGTGTGTTTTTGCCTAAAAAAGGAAAAGATGATCCCTTATATTTTTATGATCCTATGAAGTTTTATATATTCTTATTATAAATGCCTTTGATGGGGGTCAGGCTCATTTTGTTTTTTGGTGGAGTTAAATAATGTACATGATATACTGCTGATATAGTGGAATCCATTTTCCAAGGAAATATTCTTTAAACTTTTTCAATCTGCCACATATTTCCAGATATCTAAATTTTCCCTGATGTGGACTGGAGGCATAGATAAGGGCTTAAACTAGGACACTTAAAAAAAAACCAAATCCATTTATTTATTTATTTGAGGCCATGGTCATTTATTTATTTCACATTTTATTCTTGTTACATTAGGCTGAAAGAGGAAGGAACCATGCACCAATGTATTGATTGTGCTATTTTTTGTGTGTTTCAGACAGCATCAGGATCCAGGTTCTGTCTTTAAGTAAGGTTTCTGGATCAGAATCAGAAGAGGGCAGACTACTGTTGCGGAGGGGTTCAGGCCAACAGGAAAAAGGCAGGGGATAGGCATGGAACTGACCATGGAAGGTTCATGGTCCAGGGCTGCCATCTAGGTACGCGAGGATCCTGCATGCAGCTCATGGGTGGAGGAGTCCACAGTGGCCTTTCCAAGTGAACAGGGATGGCACAGGCCAGAGACTGGTACCCTGGAGGTGGGAAGTCAGGCGCGTCTGCACAGGGAGGCCCTGAAAAGATGCTGGCCTTCCATCTGTATCCCAGAATCCTGTGTAGGTCCTCTTCATGAGGACAGGGCCAGGGTTAGCTCCTCGGCTTCTGGCTGGCCTCATGAGTAGTCCAGTAAAAGTCCTGCAAACTTGTCACCATCTGGAGACATTCCTGCCAGCTCCTCTTTATGCCTCTCTGCTCAAGACAGTGGGCAATTGCTTTAGACCACTCATGATTTTTCTTGCTCAACTCTCCAAATCCAAGAGATATCCATTCTTCTAGGAAGCTCTAGGTCTCCTGGCCACTCCTAGGGTTAATTAACTGGTCTGATGGTTTTTCTGATTTCTTGGTTTCTTTTTCCTTCTTTACTTCCTGAGAGTTTCTAGTAATTTTAGTCTGATGTCTCACTTTCTCCATTTTTACTCCTGAGTTTTCTCCTGGGATTCTTCTCACTGCAGCCTCAGGGCCTAATCCTGGGTTGGCAGAGAATCCAGGAGAGTCAGAGACATCCAAGTGTGAAAATATGTTTACTCCTGTCTGCTTCGGATGGCTTCTCCAAAAAAAAATCCTTTCTAAAAGCCTTTTTATTGACATTTAATCTACATGCAGAATGACAAATCTTCTTTCAGTGAACACCTCTGTAATTAGCACCAGGTTGAAAAACAGAATGTTAGTGGGAGCCTTCGAAGTCCCTTGTGCATTCCGTTGCAATTGCAACATCCCTTCCTCGCAAGGGCAACTAGTAATATTATCCTGACTTAGAACTGCAGAGATGAGTTTTGCCTGGTTTTTTACTTCATATAAATTGAATCATACTATATACTTGGTAATGTTTGGCTTCTTGGGATTGACATTATAGGTTGATCCATATTGTTGAGTGTTATTCTAGTTATAGCTCATTCATTCTCTTTGATATATATTATTCCATGGTGTGAATTCATTTATTCATTCTATTGGTGATGGCATTTGGGGGGTTTCCAGGTGTTGGCACCATAAATAGTGCTGCTAATAATATTCTAGGACATGTCTTTTGGTGAACATATTTCTTTTCGGCATATACCCAGGATTGAAACTGATGGATCATAAGGTATGCATAAGTTTAGCTTAAGTAGATACTGCCAATTTTCCCAAGTGTTTGCTCTTATTTAAACTACTGGGTTGAGCAAGGTGGCTCACACCTGTAATCCTAGCACTCTGGCTGAAGCAAGAAGATTGCTTGAGGTTGGGAGTTTGAGACCAGCAAGACCAAACCCATCTCTACAAAAAATAGAAAAATTAGCCAGACGTGATGATACACACCTGTAGTCCCAGCTACTCAAGAGGCTGAGGCAGGAACATGGCTTGAGCCCAGGAATTTGAGGTTGCTGTGAGTTATAATGATGCCACTGCACTCTAGCCCTGGCAACAGAGCAAGACCCTGTCTCAAAAAAATAAATAAATAAACTACCATCAGCAGAACATTAGAGTTCTGATTGTTGTACATTCATTTTAATAGTCAGTATTTTCCGTATTTAACCATTTGGCTATGTGGTAGAGAAATTCTCATTTGGTTTCAGTTTGCATTTCTCCAGTGACTAATGAAGTTGATCTCTTATGTTTTATTAGCGATTTGGATATACTCCTTTGTGAAATGTCATTTAAATCTTTTGCATGTTTTTTATTCCTTAGTCTTTCTTTTTCTTATCAAAGTAAGACACTTTTAAGAAGAAAAGTGACAACAGGCATAAAACAGATAATATGATTAAGAATTTGGTTTGAATGTGATAAATTTGAGATATTTGGGAGGCATCTATATAGAGATGTCAAGAAGGCATTGGATTCTGTGGGTCTGGAGTATAAAGAGTTCTGGGATAAAGATGTAAATTTTGGAGTCCCTGCCGGGTAGATATCATTTCAATGGAAGAGTGAATGAAATCACCCACAGAGAGTGCAGAGGGAGAAAAAGCCTGAGGTCTGAGCCTGAGAGGCACCAAGGTTCCTTCACAAGTTGGGAGTGAAGAAAATGCCAGCCCCCTGCCCAGAAAGATCCCCCGAGAAGCAGGAATAATATGGGGAAGAGGGGAGAAGCGGAAGCAAGGGAAAAGGGTTGCACAAAAGGGAGTGCCCAGTGTGTCTAACTGTTCCTTTTGTGTTGATTTTTTTTTTTTAAATTCTGT
>VBSM01001562.1:18192645-18208391 GCA_008086735.1 Cheirogaleus medius
AAAAAAAAAAAAAAAAGTGAAACAATTCAGAGACTGTAAATGTTTTCTTAGTATTCTTTGCATGTGTTTCCATTATAACTATTTCCTCCTAAGGGGGCACTAGAACTATGAATTCACAGAATAATAAGTAAAATGATATACAAATAAATAAAATATATAAATAAATAATATATAATAATAATAAAAAAAGATTTCATATACCAGGTATGCCTTTTAATCTGGATTCTCTAAAACCAACTTATACTCTGCTCTATATCTTAATATGTAAAATTAAGAAATATCTAGGAATTATAAAAAAAGAATACTTATTCTAAAATCTATGAGTCTTAACTAAAATAGTCCTCAGAGGAATATAGACTTAAATGCTTTTATTATTTTGGAAAGAAAAACTTAAAATACATAAACTGTTCACTTAAACTAAAAGAGAGCAGCAAAATACACCAGGAAAAGTAAATTAGTAAGGATTCAAAAAATCCATGAATAATTCTATTCATTTTCTATTGCTGCTATGACAAATTACCACAAACTTGATGGCTTAGCACAACCCAAATTTATTACCCCACAGTTTCTGTACAAAAGAAGTCCAGGTTGGCTTGGCTGGTTTCTCTGCTCTGGGTCTGACAAGGCCAAAATCAAGGTATCAGCCCACCTGGGCTCTGACTGAGAAACTCTGGTGTAGAATCAGCTTCCAAGCTAATTCAGGGTGTTGGCAGAATCCAGGTCCTTGCAATTGTAGGAGTGAGGTCCCTGTTTCCTTGCTGCCATCAGCTAGGGGTGGCCCTGGACCCTACAGTCCCTTTTCTGCTCCTGTACATTGCTCCCCCCATATTGCTGCTAATATTATGTTTAATATAATTCTGATTTTAAATGCAGTAAGAGTCTTAAACTTTATGGAGAAGAACAAATATCCAAAAATAACCAAGAAAATTTTGAAAAAGAAGTGAAGGGAGACCTGTCTTATTCCAAACAAGTAATTAACACAGGAACAAACAAATACATTCATGGAAAGAATAGAGAGTACAGAAACAGTACAAGTGTGAATGAGAACTTTTTCTGTGACACAATGGTGTTTCAATTTAGTGGAGAAAGAATGCTTATTTAATAAATGCTATTCATTTGGAAGAAAACAATTCGAAACAAAAGGACTTGGTATATCACACAATAGGAAGAAAAGATTTCAGATAGGTTAAATGTCTAAATGTAAAAACCAAAGGCAATGAAAAGAAAATTAAGAAATAGAGTATATAACTTCTTTAATTTGAGGTAGGAGAAGTCATAAGGTTGACAAGAAATTCAAAAGCCATAAAGGAAAGAAAGATATATTTGACTACAAAAAGTTTTTTAAAAATTATATCTGACAAAAGATACCAAAGTCAATAGAAACTGCACAAAGAGATATGGGAAGGATCATACGTAATGTGTTAATGGTTAATGTGTTTAATATATAAGCAACCTAAGAATTAATAATAAAAAGGCAACCAAATAGAAAAGTGAACAAAATATTTGAGCAGGCAGTTCATAGAAGAAAATTAAATCGCCAATAAGCACATGACAAGATGTACAACCTCACGAAGGAGTTAGGGAAATATAAGTTAAAACAATCAAATAGTATTTTCCTCCCATAAGATTGACAAAGGGTGCTTTCATACACTGCTAGTGAGAAAGTAAATTGTTACCAAATTTGGGGAAAATAGTTTGTTAATATCTGTGGATTTATTTTAACATGCTTACCCCTTGACCTAGCAACCTCACATTTTGGAGGAAGGGAAATAGAATAGCATCACATAAGGAACTTTAAAAAGGATTTTTAGAGCATCATTATACAGTCAGGAAATGAACAGGAAGCAACCTAAATATCTATCAATATGGAAATGTTAAATAATTTGTGGTAATCCATATTGTTGGATATTATACTGTTATTACAAAAAATGTAGCTATACCTCCTGACCAAGGGTGGAATCCATGATATGTTCTTTAGTATAAAAAATACAGGGGAGTAATATGTATACTAAAATTTCATTTTTGTGAAAAAGAAAAAGAAAAGAAAGAAAGAAAGGGAAAAACCATATATGTGTAGATATGTGAAGACAGGTATGGAAGAATATACTAAACTGCTTCTAATGTAGGAATGAGATTAGTGGGGGGAATTATTAATTTTTAAAACATGTTTTGTTTGATTTGCTTGAACATGTGGCTTTTTTGTTTGAAATATAAGTAAATCACATATGTTATATACAAATCATATACATATATATAATTTTTAAACTAAGCAAACTGCACGTGAATGTCATGCTTGGTGCCTTCTGGCGGTTCATTCAGGAATGAGGTGAACAGTTTCCTATTCCTGTTCTAGGAAAGATGACTACATTTTAACTTTATTCCTTTATTGTTTAAAAGCTGTTTTTAAGTTGTTTGCATTGCTTCTCTGGAGAAGTGACAGAACAGATCACCCAGATGTGCTCAAAAAGAAATTAAATGAAAGAACATTTTCTTTCCCAATGGAAAGAAACCATTTCTAAGCTTGCTTTTTTTCACTTTTGATAGAAGCTAAGCTCCTTCCTTATCATGATTTACAAAGATTCCTGCCTCAAGAGGGGAAGCAGTCTCACTTTCTGAGTCAAGACCAATTCTCTCCAAGTGGCGGTTCTTGGGGCTGCCACTTGCAGGTGGAGAACAGGAAGCCCTACCCTCTGGGAGCAGCTGCAGTGCCAGGGGGTGTTCACCGCCACACTGCTGTGCACTTCAGTCACAAAGTGTGATTGTGTGCAGACCGTTCACCTGAGTTTGGGAGGTCAGTTTGCACTCCTCTTCAGTCCCACTCAAGAAACAAACCTACTGCATAGCATGAAGAGGATGGGAACGATTTTCGAAATGAGATCCTCTCACCTTAACACTGCTGGGGTTTCGTTTAGCCACTATGTGTAAAATCAGGATTTACCTGCCCAATGAAGCTGGTGTCTGGATTGTTTCAGTAAAAAAAAAAAAAAAAAAAGGAAGGCATCAAACAATAAAATAATAAAGCAAAACAAGCTGAAAGGTCTTCACCCTTCCAACATTGTATTTAAAGCATTTCAAGTATAGAATTCTTTTCAACTTCTGAGCCTAGCCTGGGAGACATTAAAAAAGACAACAAACTATTTATTGTATGTATGTAGAAGTTATGAATAATCATAATAAAATCAACTCCCATGACTCCACATTCAAGCTAATTACAAAGCATAGGACCTCCACCCACCTACCCAATACTACCTTGATCCCACAATTCCCTACCTACCCCAACCCCTAGGCGTAACCACTCTCCTGGTTTTTTCTCATTCTCTGATTTTCTTTATACTTTTACCATATACCGTGACTCAATATGTTGTTTTATATATCATATAGTAATTAAATAATAAGTTGTTTAATTAAATAATATTGATTAAATACTATGTTGTTTAATTAAATTGATTAACTAATTAAACAACATGGTATTTAATTTAAAATATTGATTAAATAAACAATATGTTGTTTAATTAAATAATATTGATTAATTAAATAATATAATGTTTAATTTTGCTTTTTAACTTATTTTTCCAAGTCAAAGAACTAAGTATAATAATTTTACTTTTTTAATTGAACATTTTTTTTTTTTTTGAGACAGAGTCTCACTCTGTTGCCCAGGCTAGAGTGCTGTGGCATCAGCCTAGCTCACAGCAACCTCAAACTCCTGGGCTCAAGCAATCCTTCTGCCTCAGCCTCCCGAGTAGCTGGGACTACAGGCATGCGCCACCATGCCCGGCTCATTTTTTCTATATATTTTTAGTTGGCCAATTAATTTATTTCTATTTTTAGTAGAGACGGGGTCTCATTCTTGATCAGGCTGGTTTTGAACCCCTGACCTTGAGCGATCGTCCCCCCCTCGGCCTCCCAGAGTGCTAGGATTACAGGCGTGAGCCACCGTGCCCGGCCTGAACATTTTTTTAAAAAAGGTCTCATACTATATATATTCTACTGTGACTTTTTTTTACTCTACTGATTCAACTATATTGATTTTTCTAGCTATCGTCCATTCATTTTTACTTGTATATTCCACTATATAAATATGCCACAGATTTACTTACTCATTCTCCTGCTATTAGACATTTGCATTATTTTCAGTTGTTTTCTGTTACAAAAGATGCTGCATTGAACATTTATATACACATATTCTGATCCTCATATGTAGGAGTTTCTCTGGGCATATAATTAGGAGTGGAATTACATGCTCAACCTAAAAAGATAATGCCAAATTGGTTTCCAAAGTGGTTGACCCCAATTATATTCCTGCCTACAGTTTGTAAGAGTTCCCATATGTCATGTCTTTGCCAGCCTGCATCTTCTTCAGACTTTTAAATTATTGCCAAACTAGTGGGTCTATAATGATGTCTTCCTGTTTTAATGTTCATTTCACTAGTGTTTTCTCTTCTAAGAAATACTTGTTCATGTCTTTTGTCCATATAAAAAATAAGTTTGTTTTTCTTTTGTAAGAAAAACAGATTTGTAAGAATTCTGTATTAAATTCCTTATCATTTATGTGTATTGCTGTATCTTCTTCCAGTTTGAAGCTTGCATTTTCTCTCTTGTTAATAGTTTTCGATAAATGAAAATTCTCAGTTTATTTTATTTTATCATTGCAACAACCCCTTCCAAATGAAAAATTCTCAATTTTATTTTATTTATTTATTTATTTATTTATTTATTTTTAGACAGAGTCTCACTCTGTTGCCTGGGCTAGAGTGTCGTGGCATTAGCCCAGCTCACAGCAACCTCAAACTCCTGGGCTCAAGCAATCCTTCTGCCCAAGCCTCCCAAGTAGCTGAGACTACAGGCATGCGCCACCATGCCCAGTTAATTTTTTTTCTATATATTTTTTAGTTGGCCAATTAATTTCTTTCTATTTTTAGTAGAGACAGGGTCTCACTCTTGCTCAGGCTGGTTTTGAACTCCTGACCTTGAGCGATCCTCCCGCCTCAGCCTCCCAGAGTGCTAGGATTACAGGCATGAGCCACCATGCCCAGCCATGGAAAAAAAGAAATTCTCAATTTTAATGCAACCAAATTAGTTATCTTTTTTCCTCTAAGATAATCATTTTTTGTTTTGTTTTCTTTTGGTGACTTGTTTATGAAATCCTTTTCCATCCTGAGGTCAAAACATTCTCTTATGCTTTCTATTAAAAGTATTAAAGTTTTGTCTTTGAAATGTAAGTGATTAATTGATCTAGAATTAACTTTAGTGTATGATGTTGTGATCAGCTTCATTTTTTGTGAAGTAGATATGTTGTTTCCCCATCACATTTATCTGTTCTTGCCATTTATTTACAATGCCAGTTCTGTCATATACAGTCTTTTCCTCTGTGTCCTAGCCAGCAAGGTACAGAACTGAGGAGAATAGAAGTATCAAAGTATGCAGAAGTGTGAGAAGAAGTAAGAAGTATAGAAGTAGAGATAAGAATTCTTAACTTGTTCTTATTTTAAAGAGAATACTTCTAATATCTTATTATTGCATATAGAAGCTTATTTCCTCTATCCTTGTTTGTGGAAAGATTTTGTTTTACTTTTTAAAATGAGTATATGTGGAATTCTATTGAATGCTTTTTCTGTATGTGTTGCAATGAACATTACTTTTCTTTTTAATTAATTAATTTATTTTTATTGATACATATTAATAATTGTACATATTTTGGGGGTACATGTGATATTTTAATGCAAGTATACAATGTGTAAGGAACAAATCAGGGTAATTGGGATATCCATCACTTCAGACATTTATCCTTTTTTTGTGTTGGGAGCTTTCTAGTTCTTCTCTTTTAGGTATTTTGAAATACACAACAAGTTATTGTTAAATATAATCTCCCTATTGTAAGTTTTTTTTCTGTAATATTAGTCAATTATATCAATATATTCTATTTTTAAACTTGGGTGAATTAAAAACATATTTAATTGTCTCAGAATTCTCTTTTGCTCTCTGAAATATCCAAATTTTTTTTTCCTGTTATTTTCTTTGTACTAACAGGGCTTCTCTGAAATATCATTTCACAACTTCATGGCTTTGCTGAGTGGGAGGAATTTTGGCCCCAACTTCTCCCTTGTTCAGATCTAGAGAGCAAGTAGTGTTTAGAAAGCAGGGTTTGCAGCCAAGGAGACCTCAGTTGGAATTAGGTTCATCCATTTGGTAGCTGGAGACCTTGGACAAGTAATTTAACTTCTCTGGATTTAGTTTGCTCAGCTATAAATTAAAGCTTATGATCCTTCACAAAATCATAAGAATCAAAGCCAAATAATGCATGGGAAGGGTTAGCCCAGGGCTTAGCACACTGGGATGACACAGTCAGCTGTTGTTATTAGAAGTGTAAATCTTGTGGTAGGCTCCTTTAGGACTTGAGGATGGCATTTTTCATCTCTACTGTAGATATAGGATTAAAGGTGTGAGCCACTGTGCCCGGCCTGCTGAAAGAATTTTTTTAATGACAAAAGGAAGATTTAGGGGAGTTAAATTGCTTGGGGATCCTGCAAGCAAATTTCTGACATTGTGTCTGCCTTAAATCATTGAACCTTACAGGATTATAAAAGAGATACATGATAAATTATGAAAGAAATGAGAGAAAACAGTAAGAATCTCAGGAATAAAAATGGTCAGGAGAACAGGAATATGAGAAATACATATTTTTATGGGCAAGTCACGGGAAAGATACGGTGAGTTACAGAAATATGTTTGTGCTAAATCCCTGATGGTCACTTAACCTGAGCCACATTTTCGTATAGAAAACACAGCATAGATAGCAGGAAGCTTGCCCTTTGATACTAATGGAGTCACTGAAGTTCACTAAAGGCCATTTAGGAATATTCTGAACCACTAAGGGGTAACCCTCTGAACCATTTCTAATATATTCAGGCATTTTTGGTATTAAGTGAACAATAAAATATGTAAACCAGCCTATCACCTGCATTTTTTATTACTTTACATTTATTACCGTAAGCTGATTCTAAACATGTATGAGAGCTTTGGACCCCTCCTCCTGCCTCCATTCTTCTGCCCCTCCCCGCCATTAGTGCTTGGAGCTTAATTAAGAAAGATGAACAGTGATGTTAGTGCTTTTTTCCCATTCTTTTCTCTTCTCTCTTTTTTTTAAAATTTTTTTATTTGTTTTATTATTAAAAAAATATTTCTTCTTTATATTCTTCTTCTTTTTTTTGAATACATATAGAAAGGAATCTTCTCTTCTCATAGTTGTTTTATTAGGGTGATAGATCCTAAATAGGTACCTGAAAAAAATAGTCCTTTAAACTTAGTAATTCAGCAGCCACTAAGTCATCTTTATTTTCTTGAAGAGAGGAGAATACTCAACTGGCAGGTGCATGGGGCAACAAAACAAAACAGAACTGTCCAAGTGTAACAGACTTCAGTTTCTTTGGGAATCTTGCTGTCTGCGCTGCAAAAATGTATACCACTAGGGATTTATTTATCAAGGAAATGAAGATAACTTTTCTGCAGAATTCACTTCTTCCTCATGAAACAAAATTGTCAGCTTCTTTCCACATAGCTTTTTAGGTTGAACTGACTAAATTATATGTCCTAATGTATGTGGGTTTAGTGATTTAAAAAAAAATCTCTTACTTTCTTTCTTCCTTGGCAATCTTAGGAAATGGATAAAAACAAACAAGTACCAGAATGTTCACTATAGCCTTATTAATGATAGCAAAAAAACTGGAAACAGAAATGTCCATCAATAGAGAACTATATAAATAAGTTATGTTACATCCTTAAAATAGAATATTAGCCATTAAAAAGAATAAACTGGATAAACATGTGTTGATAAGAAAAGATCTCTAAGATATACTGTTAAGGGAAAAAAGCAAGATGCAGGGTAATATGTATAGTAAGATCCCATTTATACTTTAAAAACATATATATATATAATGTATAATATATATAATATGCATGTATAGGCATAGACATTTTCTGGAAGGATACATGAGAAGGTGGTAATAGTTGTTATGTTTAGGTAGTGGAATTGGAGGTGGGGAAGCTTACTTTTCATTTTATTATGCCCCTTGGTTCTACATGAAAGTTTCTCCCATTTTACACATATTGTTTTTTAGACAATAATTTAAGGTTAGTTAAAACCTAAAATTAAATTATAACCTTTGCATTTTTTTGTGTGTTTAGCTTCTTGTAGGTTTTTTTGTCTTTCTGCTTCCTTGGGCTCCACTTTCTCTCCGAGCATTTATAATGCCCATACATGTTTATTCTGGACTTCTTCTCTTTGGAACAGTGATTGTAACAGTACTTATGGGAGTGACCGAGAAACTGCTTTTTGTCCTGTAAGTTGTGTATTCTTCCTGACTGTAATACTTAAGCTATAATATGTTAAATATTTGTTCATTGGGAAAATGTAATATAAACACAGCAAAATCTTTTTAAATATTAAAAATTTAAAAAAAATTGTTTTTAAAACAATTTATTATATTTTACATGTAATATGATACTACTAAAAGCTTAGAAGAAGGACCAAAAATCCAACAAATTGTACCACTCTTACAAAACAACTGTTAAAGTTATGCATTCTTTTTCAGTCTTTTTGATATGCATGTTTTTATCTTAATTGTAATTACAGTGTACCTACATTTTTGTTTCATATTTTTGTATTTCTAAGTGATACAGGTGTTATAACTGCTATATTATTTTCATATTTATGATTTTTAACAATTGTATGATATATCACTGAGTGAATTATAGCATAACTTAAATTTCTGCTTAATACCAAGCTTTAAGGAAATTTACATTGAAGCTGTACCATTGTGCATTTTGAGCAGATAAACTCAAGGCTGTTTTGCATGTTGCCATATTACCTTGTTTGTAATTGAACACACTTTTTGCTTTTTTAATAGGTCGGATCCTCCATACAGTTCATTCCCACCAGAAGGTGTTTTCGCAAATACCCTCGGCCTTCTGATTCTGGTGTTTGGGGCCCTTATTTTTTGGATAGTTACCAGACCACAATGGAAACGTCCTCCAGAACCGAATTCTACCCTTCTTCAGCCAAATGGAGGCACTACAGAGGGAGTGGAAGGCTCCATGGCAACCAGCTATGGCTACAACATGGACGAATCAGATTCAAAATTAAACAATGAAGTAGCAGCAAGGAAAAGAAACTTAGCCCTTGATGAGGCTGTGCAGAGATCCACCATGAAAAAGTTTTAGAGATGTATCAGTATAACTTTACTTCTAAAAACTAGCTCTACAATTTAGCTTCTCCTATTTAGCCATAAGATAATTGAGCTACATAGCATCAATATTTTTTTTAATCATAAAGGAAAATTTCCTGGAAGACTGTATTGATTGAGGCGTATGAACTTACATGAATTGGAAAGGATGTGATCAATATAAGTAATAGCAGATACAAATTGTGGTTATGTTACCTCTTTCTTGTTGAGGACCAAAGCATCAGCACAGTGCCTTGCACAGAACAGGTGCTCAAAACATGTCTACTAGTTGGTTGATAAACTGGCAGCATCCCTGGCCTCTTGTCATGCAAGACATGTTACTTCCAAGAGCCCAGTGATTTCAGAACCAGGTAGAACCAGTCCTAAAGTTTTAAAATCAGATTATGAAGATCTGGGACAGGATTTAGACCATTTTGCTACATAGATATCATGGTTAGAGTACAGGGGAAAAAAAATAGGAAAATAACTGGCTTCTTTCTCCCCATGCCTGCCTTCCGCTCCCTCCCCAGCTTGTTTGGGTTTGAATTAGCCTTGGCGAGCAGGGTTTATATTAGGGTATTTTGAAACAGTGTTTGGGTCATAGGTAGTTGAAGACATCTTCTCTGGTCAGACTTAGAAGATTTTCTAAAACTCACCTTAGTCCCAAGATTTCCCTGGGGTTGGTGTGCTTTTTATGACCTAGATTCTAAATCTCTTAGAATAAAAACATGCCTGAATGCTTCAGCAGCATAAACTGCTCTACAAATCTCAAAGAGCAGTTTTATCTAAGTTTCTTTTCTTATTTTTAAAAGTTCTTACATGGAACTTACTGTGCGCCAGACACTCCTCTAAGTACCTTACAGGCATTAGCTCATTCAGTCCCCAGACACACCTGATAAGGTAGATATTGTTACTATTCCATTTTACAGGTGAGAGATCTGAAGCCTGGAGAGGCTAACAATTCTACCCAAGGTCACGTAGCTCATACACGGCGGGACTGAGATTCAAATGCTGGCGATCTGGCTCCTCAGTCTGTGACCATAACCACATCACTATGCTATTTTCCGTCTTGTACTAATTTGCCCCTACTTCGACCCACCTCTGAATAAACATCCATTGGCTAGGGTTGGAATGGGGCTATTTAAGGGGTGCTTCTTTCCCTTTGGCTCAATTTCCAGGCAGATTCCCCAGATAACCAAGGAAAAAGGACCACTCATACCTGGGGTAGATCATGGAGCCCCTGCCACTGCCAACAAGCCATGGCCTGGCTTAATACTCCTTTGAGCTTAAAATTGTATCTTGGGCCCGGGCGCTGTGGCTCACCCCTGTAATCCTAGCACTCTAGGGGGCGGAGGTGGGCAGATCATTTGAGCTCTGAGTTGGAGACCAGCCTGAGCAAGAGCGAGACCCCATCTCTACTATAAATAGAAAGAAATTAATTGGCCAACTAAAAATATATATTAAAAATTAGCGGCCAGGTGCGGTGGCACATGCCTGTAATCCTAGCCCTCTGGGAGGCCGAGGCGGGAGGATCGCTCAAGATCAGGAGTTCGAAATCAGCCTGAGCAAGAGCGAGACCCGTCTCTACTAAAAATAGAAATAAATTATCTGTACAACTAAAAATATATAGAAAAAATTAGCCAGGTATGGTGGCGCATGCCTGTAGTCCCAGCTACTTGGGAGGCTGAGGCGGAAAGATTGTTTGAGCCCAGGAGTTTGAGGTTGCTGTGAGCTAGGCTGACGCCACAGCACTCTAGCCTGGGCAACAGAGTGAGACTCTGTCTCAAAAAAAAAATTAGCAGGACATGGTGGCGTATGCCTGTAGTCCCAGCTACTCGGGAGGCTGAGGCAGGAGGATCACTTGAGCCCAGGAGATAGAGATTGCTGTGAGCTAGGCTGACGCCACGGCACTGCACTCTAGCCAGGGCAACAGAGTGAGACTCTGTCTAAAAAAAAAAAAAAATTGTGTCTTGGTGACAGAAAGATTTGGGCAAGCATATCTATAGATTTCTTCTGATTCAAGCAGCTGAGAGAGAGAAAAAAAGAACATCTGCAGCTGATTGCAATTTTAATGATTAATTGCAATTTTTTTCTTCAGGATCTTAGCTGCCGAATAACTTCGAGTTTGGAGCTAGAAGAGACCTATATCGTGGTCTGCCCTGCTCTGGGGCAACAGTTAGGGTTCTTCCCGCTTTTCATGGAATTTTGGGCTATTTTGAGCTTTGGGTTTCTCAGCAGTGTGTTAGAGGTAACGTCTTTTCACGGGTGGAGATCTCTATCTAGGCTCTGGGCTGACTTAAATTAAAATCTAGAGTAATGCCTATGCTGAAATGATGCCTTTCATTTTTTGGTTGATTTTTGGCTTCTCTACAATCTTAAACTGAATCATTTGAATGTGGATAAAAACCTTGCAGTTTACACAGAATATACTTAACAGTTTTGGTGCTTAGTGTATTTCCTTTAGATGACTTGTAATTATTTCCAAAGATTGAATACTAGCTACACTTCATCATATCCCTTAAACTTCGTGGAGAACCATTCAAGATTCCCCTATTATAATGCTATTTTCTTCTTATTTAATTAATTCTATTTCCAAAATTGGTAGTAGCGACAGAAGTATCCCCAGTGCCCAGCCCGATGCCTGGCACATATTAGCACAATTAAGTTCAGTATGAGTAGAGCATGGTAGAATCTTGGTGCTAAATCAAAGGAGTAGTTGCATGGTCACACACCGTTTGATAAATGGATGCTTCATTACATAGAGGTGCACAAAATCCCAGGCACTTTGCGGGGGATAGTGACTGAGCTCCAAGAATTGAGACTCCTGTTCCTCTTCCTATAGGCCAAGAAAGAGGTTATGAGTGAAAAGTTAATTGTGGATTTGGCACTGGCATAGCTCCATTGCAAAGTATTTGAGCGGCCCTCATCTCAGCACTTTATTTTATCTTTTAGGTGGGCTAATGTGAGGGTAATCTTACAGATATTATAGGAACTTCTTTTCTTTCTTTTTCAGCCTTTAATAAAACAATACATAGTAAAATATATCTAGAAAGCCTTTCTGTTTTAGACTCTTCTTATAATGGGCTTTTTATGCCAGTGATAATTGTACCTTTATCTTTCAAAAGCTGATATTTCCTACCTAAAGCATCTCCCCATAAAATATTTCATTAAAAAGTCCACAAAGAATAGGGGAGTAGAAAGCTTTAGGTATCAATTCCAAAACAGTGATTGAAACCTCCCAAAATAATTATAGTTTATATCATCTGCATAGATAATCTGGCTTGGTTTATCCCATAATCTAATTTCAGAAAAGAAAGCTTTATTTTAACACTCATCTGAATCGACACTAAAGCCTTTTCTGTCAATGAATGTACTTTTTGAATTAATGTCATCAAAAGTATACAGCTTCCTGTGTTTCTTGTGTCAAACTGAATCCACCCTCCAAAGCACTTTCCTTCCTTTACTTACGTAGTTTCATTGAAGCTGTGCTGTTTGGAAATAGCATCTCAGACTTTACAGTGCAATGACAAAGAAAGCAATTACACTTTTGAAAGAATACTGACAAGTGGTTTCTATTTTCTAAAGGACGAAATAAAGAGTGTGTCTCATTTTTAATTAGGCTCTTTCCCCTGCTGAGTTGGAAATTCCAGTGCAGACTGATTGACTGCAACTACCAGTCTGAAAGCACAAGGGAAGAAGTAAAGCTTTATGCTAATTTTATTTCAATATCATGGAATTTTTATCTTGGTATGTCCTTTTTTTATTAATAGATAACTCCAACAGAAAACTGTAACTGCTGTGTCTATAGGAAAGTATAGAGGAAAGAAACTTATTATTATTTATCCTCCACAAGGTACCTAAAAATCTTACATGGAAAAGATTTCTATCTTTAAATTTGTCTTTTTATCGTAGCGCATTTATGGAAAAATATCAAATATCCTGAATATTTTATAATTTTGTAGGAAGAAATATGCATCTATTTTTTCTTAACTTTTTATATAGCAATAAAAGTTATTTTGGAAACTCTGTGTGTGTGTGTTATCAATTTGTCCAGGCTATAAGGTATAGGCATTTTTCTGAAAGTATCTTTCCCATGGTTTCTTATTTGTTTGTTTGCTTTTCAGTGGGGATAATTTTTTTTAAGTACCCTTATTGAAAATGCTATCAGATTTCTCTATAAAGTGTATTCGATACCATAACTTTTACATTGCTAAAAATATCAGAGAACTGTTTCAAAACCGCCATGGTGTTCCCCTCCATTCAGTGTCTGAATTGGAGTCACACTCTGTAGTGTAGAAGGGTGCCAGAGATGTGGGCAACCCAAGCAGATGAAGTTTAAGTTGGAAAATCATGGAAGAAGAACCTATTACATGTGCTAGTTGTTATGGAACTCTGTGTTTATTGTTCTTGAGAAGGTACATAATTTATAATGGATGAATAGGTTTGTTTGTTTGTTTTAATTTTTGGTAGAGATGGGGGTCTCACTATGTTGCCCAGGCTGGTCTCAAACTCCTGGGCTCAAGTGATCCTCTACCTTGACCTCCCAAACTGCTGGGGATTACAGGCATGAGCCACCATACCTGGACTGTTTTGTTTTGTTTTTTTTCAAATAAGAAAGAAGAATCATTAAAATGCAAGTAATGCCAACACTCATACAATCTTAATATGCCTGTTCATTTATTCTTTTCTCACCTACTCTTTTTCTCCTGGGAAATGTTCATGGCATTTTATGTCATGTAGCTATAATAACAACATAATACTATTTAATATGTGTCCTATTATGTAATAGAGCTATAACATTGTGTATGAGTTGAATTTTTGTAAGTTATATCACATTTTGTCACTGATGTATATTAATTTCAGGAGTGCTATATTTCATTTCAGAATTATCTTAATTAGCAAGTACTTTTAATACTTTATAAATATATGGCTCAAGCAGATTACCATAAAATTTTATACATGTTAGCTCATTTAATTTAATTTGCAGTTACACTATTGAACATGCATATACCTACTCCCTCTACTCTGTAATTAACAATTTGCTATATTTGCTTTATCACATTTCCACTTATCTATCCATTTCTTTATTCATCAAATACTCCATCTTAAATTTTTGATACATTTCAAAATGTTACAAACATCAGTAAATTGGCCATTCTCAGTTTGTTTATTTTATCATTACATATGTCATATATGACCTTCATTAGCCTGATTTTAATTTGCTGAGTTTTTTTTAATCATGAATAGTTGTTCAATTGTGTCAAATGATTTTTATTCATCTACTGAAATAATCACTTGATTTTCTCCTTACCTCTGTTAATATGGTGAAATACATTGATTTATGAATGGTGAACCAACTTTGTATTCCTGGAATAAACTCCTCTTGGATCTTATGCATTATCCTTTTCATATATCGCTGGATTTGATTTGCTAATATTTTGTTAAGGACTTTTGTTTCTATGCCCATGAGAGATATTAGTCTGCAGTCTCCCTTCTTTCCAACATCTTTGTCAGGTTATACTCAGGATAAAGCTGGCCTCACAAAAAGTAGTTGAGAAATGTTCCCTCTATTTTCTGAGAGAGTTTGTGTAATATTAGTTTTTGGTTTTTTTTTTTAATGTTTGACAGAATTTATCAGTAAAACCATCTGGATCTGGAGTTTTCTTCATGGAAAATGTTTTGATAATGAACCTAATTTCTTTAATAAATACAAGTGTTAGGTCTGGAGCCAAGAGGGAGACACACAAAGTCTCAGGTGTAGCAAAATGCTATTTATTTGAGCATCTGGGTGCAGGTGGGTGGAGGCAGAACAGAGTGTCCATGCCAGGAAGGGGAGAGCCATGGGTTTTATAGGAGGTTTGGATGGAAGTTTGGGGAGGGTGTTTTGTTTTGTTTTTCTGAACAGTAACAAGTTCCTGCCCACATTACCACAACCATCTGTGGTCAGAGTTAGATTTACAACCTCCAGACTCTCCAGACTCCTGTGGCTATTGTCTCACAGGTCTTAGGATCACTACCTATGTTTTCCATTACCCGATCACTATCTAAGTTTATCTAAGTTTTCCATTAACCGCATTCCGTCCTATACATACTTTCCAGGTTCCCACTTTGAGCAAGCCTAACAATAAGGTTATTCAGATGTTCTGTTTCATCTTTTGTCAGTTTTGGTAAATAATATTTTTCAAGGAATTTGTCTGTTTTAATTAAATGGTCAAACTTGGAGGATAAAATTATATATTTTTCCTTGTCTTTTTAAAAACTGCAAGAGCCATAGTAATGTTCTCTTTTAAATTCCTGATATTGTTGACTTGTTTCTTTTTTTTCTCTTGATTCATCTCCCTCTAGGGATTTATTAATTTTGTTTGTTTCAAAGAACAAACTTGGCTTTGTTCATTTTCTTTATTGTTTTCTCTTTTCCATTTCACTGGTTTTTGCTTATCCTTATTATGTCCTTCTCGCTACTTATTCCTGGTTTACTTTGTACTCTTTTTTCTTTTTTTTTTGAGACAGAGTCTCACCGTGTTG
>VBSM01001562.1:18236368-18263159 GCA_008086735.1 Cheirogaleus medius
TGGGTTCCAGCTGTATCCAGGAGTATACAAGAGGTGCTATATCACCATTGTTTGCAAGACCTTATTTTGAACTCAGGCAGACCTGGGTTGGAATCCCAGCTATTTTGGGGATCATAGAGAAATTACATAATTTTCCTTCACTTCAATTTCCTCACTGACAAAATAAAGAATAATAATAGTATACACACATACAGAGCATGTTGCATTGCACCTAGTAATGGTAAGTACTCAACAGAATTTTATCTTGATCTTGTTATGAGGTGAGGTGGTATTCAGAGGGAAGTCTATAACTTAAATACTGATACTAAAAATAAGAAAGCCCCCCAAACCAAAATAAACCTTCAACTTAAAAAGTTTAGAAACACACACTGTTTATGTTATGAGTGTGACAACTTCCACTTCTGGTTGTATGAAAGACCAGATGTCCAGAGAAAGTCTTCCATTTTTGGGTAAAATATATATTTTAACATCCTTCAAAATACTCAGCTGAACTCCTACGGGGAAGGGAAGATCCTTGCCATAGATAATAAGACAGTAAATATCTAGAGACTTCAGAGGCTGACTGGTGTTTGCCATGGGGGTACCTGGCTGTCCTAGGTGGTCCCCTGCTAGAGGGGACAAACAAAACCATGAGGCCTGTAAGAGCTGAGAGGAGGGACTAAAAAATGTGCACAGGAAGCCAGAATCCCAGAAGGATTACCTAAAATAGGTATGTTCAAGAGGGTTGCACTAGGGCACAGTGGTGGTGATGGTGGTGTACCCTAGAGAGAGAAACACTGAGGGGGAGTCATCTTCTTTAGACCTAAATGAAAAAAGGAAAAATGGGGAAAAGAATACTTGGAGAATATCTAATCACAAGTTTGCTATCACGTGTGTTTAGGGCCTGAATTTCTACCATCTGCATTACCCACCTCCCAATAAATCTAAGCCAAGTATTTGGTTAAAAGAACATCAAATTTTTGGCTAAGAGCTAAGAACAGAACATCAAAGTAAACCTCAAGAAGTCAGAAAAATGGAAATAAGAGGGAAAAAATTAATGAAACAGAAAAGGAAGAAACAGTAATGCACATCTTTTGAAAAAACTACTAAAAGTGACAAACATGAACAGAAGGGGCTGTGCCTGGCCCCCAGGGTTGTAGCAGGGGAAAGCACAAGCCTCACAGAAGAGTGCGGCATCCAACACTGTTCCTGAGCAGACTGTGATGCCCGGGCCACAGGGCCAGGCAGACTCTAGGTTTTCTGTAACTAGTTTAGGGCATCCTCTCAGTGAGCACCAGCATGGCTCAGGGAATACATCTAAGAGTCTTTGACCCTCCAGGAGAAAGTGGAGGTGAGCAATTAGGACACAGAGGGAGGAAGAGGCAGAGTACAGGGCCAGCCTCAGAGATTGGGGTTAGAGCCATCAGCCAGGGATGCAGTAGAAAGAAAGGGGATCACCCAGGCCCACATGGGCCCCTCGGGCAGGGTGAACAATGAACAGACCAGAGCTCCCTCCTGGTGCCAGCAGGGCATGTCCTCTCCCATTCCTCTCTGCTTGGAAATTTGTATACCTCCAGGGGGAAAAAAAAGGAGAAGAGGGGAGAGAGAATTCCATATTTGATGTGTATTTGCCCAAAAGAGACTGAGTTGAAACCAAAGGCTACAGCTGAATTAGAAAAACATCTGTGTACATCTGAATCTTGAGACTTTTATACCAGCTATAAAAGGATAAAATGTTCAAAAGGTAAACTATAGGAAACTCAAAAGAGGAAGAAAGAAAGAAAGAAAGAAAGAAAGAAAGAAAGAAAGAAAGAAAGAAAGAAGATAAAAAAAATTAAGAAAAAAAAGGATAAAATGTACAAAGAGACCTTGGAAAATCCAAATAACTAGATGTTGGAAAAACCAGAATGGGTAGTTGGGTTGGGCCACCAGCATTTCTCACTGGGATTCAGCCATGAATGTTGTTCAGCCTCTTGCTTTTCCTGTACTTGCTCACTTCTCTCTCCTTTTCAACTGGACACTTGTGTTTGCAAATCAGCTTCCTTAGAGAAGGAATCACATTGGCCCAGCTTATCTGTTCACACTGTGTCTCACCATAGTCAGACCAAGGGCTTCCTTTGGGTCAGTCTCACCCTGTTACACCCTCCCAGTCTCCCCACACTCTCCCACCCCCCAACAGTCACGTGTGTGTGCGCGCACACAAAGACCAGGTCAAGTTGAGTGAGGCAAACTTCATTAATGACATTCCCAGTATCTATAGTTAAAATATGGAAGAAAAATACCCAGTGTAGAAGTCACTGGGAATCTAGATTTTTCTGATCACGTATATGAGCTTAAATGAGGTAGTATGTGTGCTTCATGCAAGGGCCAGATGTGTACTGAGCCCTCGGTGTTAGCTGTCGTTACCAACAAACCTAGATTAGAATAAAACCTTTGCCTACTGTTTTTTTCTAAGTCTCTTTTCAACTCTGTTTTTTTACCTTTGTCAGGAATTCTCTAATCATTCTCTGTAATTATTCAACACATATAAATCCTACCTTTCAAACAAGGTCAGAGAATTCTTTAGGAGTTTTCCCTATTTTCCTTTTGGAAAAAGGACTCTGGGAGAGTGCTAAGCACATAGAAAGTGCTCAAGTGATAGAAAAGTTTCAGTTATTCATTTGCGTTGATAGGTATTTTTTAAGCCAGACTGAAAGTTTATTGAATTGAATTTATACAATGGAATTGAAATTTCCTATTAATAAGACAGTAATTATTTGAAATACACAGGAATGAACACCTGCAGGGCCATTAGACACTGTGCGCACAGTCTCCCAAACATGCTAGCCTGTTCTGTGCTTGACACATTCTCTGTTCTAAACATCCTAACATGGAGAATAAAAAAAGATTTAACAGTGAAAAATATAAAAAATACTATAGGTTTCAGATCTACTTTATGACTCTAAGATATAAGCTTAGCTGAGCACGGTGGCATGTGCCCGTAGTCCCAGCTATTCAGAAGGTTGAGGTGGGAGGATCTTTTGAGGCCAGGAGTTTGATGCCAGCCTGGCCAATATAGTGAGACTCTGTCTCAAAAAAATAAAATAAAATAAAATAAATAAATAAACCAGTAATTTTTTAAACTTATGGGAAATTTCAAACTTATACAAAAAATAGGATAGTTTAATGGAATCTCCAACTTCAAGAGTTATTAACATTATGGCAAATTTTGTCATGCTCTAGTCTACTTTCTCTCCCTACTGAATTACTTTAAAGCTAAATGTAGACCATTCCTTCTGTAAATCTTTCAGAATATATCTCTAAAAGATAAGGAATCTTTTATTAAACATAACCACAATATCACTAAAAAATAAAAATATTTCCTTAGAACCATCAAATATCCAGTCAGTGTTCAAATTTCCCCAATTGCCTCATTAATGTTTTTTCAGAGTTTTACAATGAAGATGCAGATGAGGTCCACACTTTGCATTTGGCTGACGTTTTTCTTCTGTCTCTTTTAATCTCTCAATTTCTTTTAATAGGTTCATTCCGGGCCAGGCGTGGTGGCTCACGACAGTAATCCTAATACTCTGGGAGGCCAAGGTGGGTGGATCATTTGAGCTCAGGAATTGAGACCAGCCTGAGCAAGAGCGAGACCCCATCTCTACTAAAAAAATAGAAAGAAATTGGCTGGATAACTAAAAATAAATATATATATATATGTATATATATATATATATATATATATATAAATTAGCCGGGCATGGTGGCGCATGCCTGTAGTTCCAGCTACTCAGGAGGCTGAGGCAGGAGGATCATTTGAGCCCAGGAGTTTGAGGTTGCTGTGAGCTAGGCTGATGCCACAGCACTTTCCCAGGCAACAGAGCAAGACTCTGTCTCAAAAAAAAAAAAAAATAGGTTCTATCCTCCTTCCTTTTTCCTCCTTGTAATTTATTTGTTACAAGAACTATATAATTTGTCCTATAGTTTCCCACATTGCAGATGTGGTGATCGAATCCTCATACTATGGGAATTATGTTGTTCAGTCCCTTGTACTTCCTGTAAACTGGTAGTCAGATTTTCAGCCCTGTCTAGTAGAACTTTCTGTGATGATGGCAGTGTTCTGTATCTGCACATGCGCCTATTTTGCTAGTGTGGTTGAAGAATTGAACTATTTTTATTATGTTTTAATTAATTCAAATTTAAATAACCACAAGTGGCTAGTGCCTATCATTTTGGACAGCATATAGAGCTTAATTGAAATTGAAATAGACACATGTGGCTAGTGGCTACTGTATTGGATTCAGGTTTGATTTTTTAAATCAAGAATACATTATAAACAGTGAACTCCACTAGGGGGCACACAATGTCTAGTTGTCTCTAATATTAGCAACCCATTGGTGATCACTGTCTCTATGCATTCATTAGGGAGTTGCAAAATGATCAATTTCCATCATTCCATCTTCATGGTATTAACTTAAATCTATCAAGAGAAACTTCCTCTCATCAACAATTTGATTGTTCTGAGGTATAATTTATACAGGAAAGGCAGAATAAATGCTCGATTTTTTTCCTTTTTTTTTTTTTTTCCCGGAAAAATAAGTTGGTTCTCTAGCATTCTCCGAAGATGATCAATAATTTTTGTTTGTTTAGTATCATTATAAACTCATTTGTTTTAATGTATTCCAACCCATTGCAGTTATTATTCATGCTGATGAATTCAAAATTGGCCCATATTTGGTCCCTGGGAGCCTCTTCCAATTGGCTTCTCTGCATCTTTTTGTCACAACACAGTAGTTTTTATAGCTTCCTTGCCTTCTAATATGACAAAATGTTCTGGGCTTGTCATAATCATTTTCTACCCAAGTTAATTAGCCATTTTCCTGAAAAGCCCTGTTTCCTTTTGGTTGGAAATTGTGTTGAGAGACCACAGTCTAGGTGCTAGGATAGATCACTGATACTGGATTTATCACTGTTTCTAAGCCTTTAGAGTAGATACAGCTAGGGAATATTTTTCAATAGGAAATGCATCATGCATTTATATTTCTAATTTGATTTTTTTTTTTTAGAGACAGGATCTCTCTCTGTTGCCCAGACTGGTCTCAAACTCCTGGCCTCAAGCCATCCTCCCACCTTGGCCTCCCAAAGTGCTGGGATTATCAAGGAGAGTCACCCACAATGCCCAGTCTCTAATTCAAATTTAGGATTACATGGGTTTTACTTAACTTTTCTGATTTTATATTTGTAACTCTTTTATGATGAAAATCTTGGCTCCTGGTGAATTAATAATTACTTATTTGCTTTATCCTATTACATACATAATGAAAGAATAACTACCAATATTATTACTAAAAATATGATGACTGGGAGAAATTTGTTTTTTACATTTGCAGTTCTTTTGTCTTAGGGTACATCCCAGTCAAATTGTTTTAAAATCCTGTGAAATAATTCTTCTCTGTGTTTAAGCCACTCATTCAATCCACAATTAGGTTCATTAATTTCATTTTTTAATTTTTGTAATTATTTTATTATATTCTAATCACATAAAACATTTACATGATTCCAAAACCAAATCTCTAAATAAGATAATTTCCAGGATGTCTAGCTTCTATCACTATTCTCTCCTCTTTTTGTCCCTCCCACCTCTCCGGGAAGCTTTTTTAAAATTAGCTTTTAGTTTATCTTTCACTTACACTAGTAAATCTGGAACTTTAAAAAATTACAAAGTAATGTGAGTTGCAAGCCTTCCCCTCTTCTTTCAGGGCTTGTCCTATTCTTCCTTCTTTCCATTTGATTTGCCTGAAGTGAGGATAATGACAGTAACGATACCAGTGACAGTTTTGCATAAGTGTGGTTCTGGTCTGCAGTTGAAAATACCAAGTTGTTTCATGCTATTTTTTGTGTTTGTTAGGGTCACAAAGTAGACATGAAACCATTTCACATTTTCTGCTGCTATATCCTTTGCTCTCTAAGAATCAAAATGGTTGCAGCAGTGAAATAGCAGCATCAAAACTTATACATCCTCAGTGAGAAATCTGGGATCATGCACTTACTGAATCTTAGAGAAAAGAAGTCTTTGGGAGAAATAATTTGGTGCATTACCCTGCTCAGGTCTGCACTGAATGCATTTTTGGTAACTATTATCATGATCAATACCAAAAATACACTCGTAATAGAGCTTCATGTTTGGTAGTGATAAAAATGCACCTTGCAGATCTGCAACTGCAGGGAGCATAATTGAAGGGGTCCCAGTGGCTGATGCATTCTGAAATAGATTGTAGCATTTAACAAAAACAACATCTTCATTGAGATATAATTCACATACCATAAAATTCACCCTTTTAAATTGTACAAATCAGTGTTTTTTAGTATTAAACACAAAGTTGCACAACCATCACCACTATCTAATTTCATAACATTTTAATCATCCAAAAGGAAACTGTATCCATCAGCAGTCACTCCCCTTCCTCCACTCTCTCCAGCTGTGGCATCCACTAACCTACTTTCTGTCTCTATGGATTTGCCTATTCTGGATATTTCATATAAATAGAATCATACAATATGTGGTCTTTTGTGTCTGTGTTCTTTTGCTTCCCATAACGTTTTTAAGGCTCATCCCCATTGGGGTATATATCAGTACCTTATTCCTTTTGTTCTCTCTCCATTTAAAAAATTATGGCAAAAGACACAAAACATAAAATTTACCATCTTGATCATTTTTAAGTGTACAGTTCAGTAGTGTTAAATACATTCACTTTGCTGTGCAACGAATCTCTAGAACTGTCCATCTTGTAAAACTGAAACTTTGTACCCATTAAACAACAATTCCCCATTTCCTCTCTCCCAACCCCCAGCCCTGGTAACCACCATTCTACTTTCTGTCTCTATGAATCTGACTACTCTAGGCACCTCATATAATTGCAATTGTATAGTACTTGTCTTTTTGTAACTGGTTTATTTCCCTTAGCGTAATGTCCTCAAAGTTCATCCATGTGGTATCATGTGTCAGAATTTCCTTCCTTTTTAAAGCTGAATAATATTCCGTTGTATTTATAAATACACTTCATTCCTTTTTATGACCAATAACATTCCACTGTATGGATAGACCTCATCTTATTTATTCACTCATCAGTTGATGAATGCTTTTAGCTTATATGAATAATGATATAAATGTTTGTGTATAAGTTTTCATGTGGGCATATGTTTTCAATTTTCTTCCTGCTTACCTAGGAGTAGAAATGCTAAGCCGTACGATAACTCTGTGTTTAACTTTTTGCGGAACTGCAAGAGTGTTTGCCATAGCAGCTCCACCATTTTACATTCCCACCAGCAATGTATGAGGGTTCCAATTTCCTCACATTATTGCAACACTTGTTTCTGTCCATCTTTTTTATTATAGCCATCCTAGCGGATATGATTTGCATTTTGTGGTTTTGATTTGCATTTTCCTAATGACTAATGATGTTGAGCATCTGTTCATGCTTATTGGCCATTTGCATATATTCATTGCAGAAATTTCTATTCAGATCCTTTGCCTGCTTTTTAATTGACTTATTTATCTTTTTTATTATTGAATTGTGTTCTTTATATATTCTGGAGACAAGTCCCTTATCAGCTATATGATTTTCAAATATTTTCTTTCATTCTGAGGCTTGTCTTTCACTGTTTTGTCCATCACAACATTTGCTCTGAGACCATGCTGCCCACAGCCCCTCCCAGCCAGTGACTGAGCGGGGCAGGGATAATATGGCAGGCTCATTCCTGGCAGGTGTAGGACTTCTCTTGTGGCTGATTCTGGCTCAAGGACTCCCTGGAGGTGTTATCCAACCTTCGAGACTGCTCAGTGGTCTAGGATGCTTCCATCCAGCCTTCTATCCTTTTCTTCCTCCTTGGGAAGAGGCTTACATAGCACTCTGATGGCTCTCAGCCTTCTCCTGCTCCGTGTTCTCTCACATCAGCATTTAATTCCATTGTGATGTCTGCTTCTCAGAGGACCTAGACTAACACACCTGCAATGACAACGCCTACGCTAAAGAATAAATTCAAAAGTTCAAGGCCAGAGTCCTTCTGTAATGGATAGCAGCAATGACCAGAAGCAAAAACAAAAGTAGAGATTTGGACTCTATAGTTTACTGTAGAGCTCCTACCCAGCAAAAACAGCGATGATTTTTTGAAGTGGATCATATCCAGATTTGATATCGGCTCTGCCACTTACTAATTGTGTGATTTTGACAAGTTATTTAACCTCCTTGTGCCCTAGTTTCTTCATCTGCAAAACCACAGTGCTGTCTCCCTGCATCTTTCTGAGGATTAAATAAAATAATGTAAGAAGTATCCAGGGAAGTGCGCATTGCGAGAGCTCACCCAGTGTGCATTTCCTTCCCATACCCCTCAGTCCGGAGCTGATGGCAGCATCACGCTCGGCTAACTGCTCAAAGGCAAGTCTTAACTTGGCTCAACAAAGTCGCACACAGTTTACAGGAGGAAGCCAAGTGGGGTGCAGAGAGTTTTTTCTGGCCTTTCCCTGATCTACTTTTGGGCAGCTGTTGCCTGGTAAGTTCCTGGACACTCAAGAGATGAGCCTTCCTGGGGGCTTCCAGAGCTAAGTCCCAAGCTCAGAGCCACACAGCAGGATGGCCCAGTGGCCTGTGCTGCCAAAGCCTCCCTCCCTTGTCCTCACCTCACCAGGATTTTTGTGTTGCTCTGACAGGGCTCCTCTTAGCCTCCAGCCCCCATCACCTTCCCACATGCTCTGCCCTCTACTCCCCTATCTTTAACCAGCATTTCTTTCTTTTTTAAAAATCTTTGAAGAAGGTCTGCTCCTTTCTATTGCTCTAACACCCTTCTTGTTGGCATGTCCTGGACTCTGTCCCTTCCCTTCCACGTGCCCTCTATAAATTCCGAAGGGCCTTTGTGGTAAGGAGGAGCTTTGAAGAAAATCTCTAGTCAGTCCTGGCCTAGCCCTACCCCTGCCATACTCATGTTGTGGTTGGAAGTGCCGATCGGGGGCATACATCCTTGCGTGGCAAAGATTACGAAGTTATTTTTTACCTGTCAGAAAGAAAAATAGAAGTTTCAGTCTGTATGTTTATGTTTTAAACTTTAACTCTGTAATACTCCTCTTAGCTAGAAATGTTCTAGAAAGCATTATGTAGAAGCCGAGGTAATGCCCAGAGAAAAATTACCTTTACTGCCATGTTGTGTAAAAAGAGCTGATGTGGCATGGGATTCTGTGTCAGAAATGAGAGTGGGGCGCCCCCCCTCGGGGCAGATGGAACCCAAACATGGACCAATAGTCAGATCATTTGTTTCTTAATATAATACCCTTTGTCAGGTCCACACCTGATGAGTAAGTACAAGTCTCAGTAAGCCTGTTTGTAGACTCAAAAGGTGTGCTGCAGCTCTCTGTGCATCTTCCAGCCAGTCCCCCAGCTGTGTGAGGAGGTCCCCAGCCCCAGCTCGGGCCCCCAGGACCTTTCATGCCTCTTCACCTCCTTTGACTTACTGCCCCTGTCCTCTTCCTTCCTCCTCATCCTCCTCATCCTCAGATTTGAGAGGTGGGAGGGGAAGAGAAAGCAAATAAAGCTTCAGTCCTCTGTCTGGTTCCTGACCAACTTAAGGGGACACTGGTCTGCTACAAAGGACAAAGAGATCTTAAGGGATTGGACCAGCACAATCATTGACTATTATTTTCTTTACCATCTCACTTTCACATTTAAAGTACTCATACGCACAACTATTTTTAAATGACAGCTGTTCACTTTTTGATTTTATAAATAATACCTGCTCATTGAAAAAAAATACAGAAAATTATAAAGATAAAAAACACCTGATGTACTACCATCCAGAGACAGCCACTGTTTATATTTTGGCAAACATTTTTCCTGATACTTCTGTATACAACCCATGTACTTTAACATTCTTCAAACCAATCTGTTTTTTCTTTCTTTCTTTTTTTTTTTTTTGAGACAGAGTCACACTCTGTTGCCTGGACTAGAGTGCCATGGCGTCAGCCTAGCTCACAGCAACCTCAAACTCCTGGGCTCAAGTGATCCTCCTGCCTCAGCCTCCCAAGTAGCTGGGACTACAGGCATGCGCCACCCCGCCCAGCTAATTTTTTCTGTATATATTTTTAGTTGTCCAGCTAATTTGTTTATACTTTTAGTAGAGACAAGGTCTCACTCTTGCTCAGGCTGGTCTTGAACTCCTGACCTCGAATGATCTGCCTGCCTCAGCCTCCCAGAATGCTAGGATTACAAGCGTGAGCCATCATGCCTGGCCATTCAAACCAATCTTGACTAGAGAAAACAAAGGGGAGGAGGCTACTACTTATGTAGGACATGGACATCCACGTGGGTTGGCTTGTTGCTAATGTTCTCAGAGGAGAAGACAAGCCACTAGATAGGACTTTGCCAGGAGCTTGAATTTCCTCTTTCCGATTTCCCAGAATTTCTCTCATTCCTTTTTTCCCCTCTCTCCTGGACCACCTCCTCCATAGGCATTTGTGTCACCATGAGAAAACATGTCAGAATTTATTTCTTTTCCTTGGGACCTCATTGTGCTTCAGGGGCTCCAAGGCCATCTTCTCCTTTTCCTTCAGATCAGTGTCTTTGCTGGGTACCTCTTCTATTCTTAAGCCAAGAAAGTTCCCACCTGGAGGTCATTGGGTGAAGCCTGAAAGTAAAAACAGGTCAGTTTGTGTTTATGGAAGCATTTGAAACCTGCTGTTTTTCTTGGGAGCCTTTAGCATCCTGTGGAAATTGTGGCTACCCATTGTGCATAAAAGGAGAACTTCCCTGCATTTTCACCTCTATAAATATGTAAAATAAATATTTAGAAAACAGTGACTTTAAGTAAATTGTCTTCCCTTATTTTTAAACTATGAAAAATAAAACCATTAAAAATATCAATGGCTGGGCATGGTGGCTCATACCTATAATCCTAGCACTCTGGGAGGCTGAGGCAGGAGGATTGCTTGAGCCCAGGAGTTTGAGACCAGCTTGAGCAAGAGTAAGACCCCATCTCTACTAAAAATAGAAAAATTAGCTGAGCATGGTGGCATACACCTATAGTCCCAGCTACTTGGGAGGCTGAGGCAGGAGGATTGTTTGAGCCCAGGAGTTTGAGGTTGCAGTGAGCTATGATGATGCCACTGTATTCTAGCTCAAGCAACAGAGTGAGAGACTCTGTCTCAAAAAAAAAAAAAAATTCTTAATCTTTAGGGTGAATAATATTCACAAGAAGAGCTTGTTAAATAAGCAGATTCTTAGACTTGAACCCCAGAACTCCAATTAGGTGGTCTGGGGTGGGCACTGGAATCTGCATCTTTAACAAGCACACCAGGGAACTCTGAGGAAGTGGCCTTCTTTTGTGGGTTGAATTATGTCCCCCCAAAAGATATGTTAAAGTCCTAACCCGGGTAGCTGCAAATGTGACCATATTTGGAAACAGGGTCTTTTCAGATATAATCTAGATAAAATGAGGTCATACTGGCTTAGGGTGGGCTCTAAATTAAATGACTGGTGTCCTTATAAAGAGAAAGATATTTGAAGACAGACACCCAGGGGAAAAGATCATGTAACGATGTAGGCAGAGATTGGAGTTTTGCTGTCACAAGCCAAGGGACACCAGGGACTGTCAGTTAGCAACCACGAGAAGCTATAAGAAGCAAGGAAGGATCCTTTCCTAGTGCCTTCAGAGGGACCTGTCCCTGCTGACACCTTGATTTCAGACTCCCAGCCTCCAGAACTGTGAGAGAGTAAACTTTTGTTGTTTTAATACACTCTAGTTTGTTGGCAGCCCTAGACTAATACACCCTCAGCCCTCACTTTCAGAAACACTGCTATCCATAGCTAACACAAACATGCAAAGTGTATGTCAGTATAACGCACTTGATAGGTTAATATTATGATACTTCAATTTATTTATTTATTTATTTAAATTTTTCCTAGAGACAGGGTCTCGCTCTGTCACCCAGGCTGAAGTGCAGTGGCCTGATCATAGCTTACTGCAACCTCAAACACGTGGGCTCAAGTGATCCTCCCACATCAGCCTTTCGAGTAGTTGGGACTACAGGCATATGCCACCACACCTGCTACTTTTTAAATTTTTTTGTAGAGATGGAGTCTCAAACTCTTAGCCTCAAGTGATCCTTCTGCTTTGGACTCTCAAAATGCTGGGATTACAAGGGTGAGCCACCACGCCCAGCTATTTATTTGTTTTAGAGATGGAGTCGTGCTATGTTGTCCAGGTTGGGGTGCAGTGGCTATCTGCAGGTGCAATCATAGCACACTACAGCCTCAAACTCCTGGGCTCATGCCATCCTTGTACCTCAGACTCCCAGGTTGCTGGGACTGTTGGCATGTGCCACCGTGCCTGGCTAGAGCACTAAAAGTAACCGTACTAGTCTTCTATTGTTGCTGTAACAGATTTAGTGCAAATTTAGTGGTTTGAAACAACACAATTTATTGTCTCACAGTTCTGGAAATAAGACGTCCAAAATGGGCTAAAATCAAAGTATTAGTAGAGCTATATTCCTTCTGGAGGCTCTAGGGGAGAAGAGAATCTGTTTCCTTGCCTTTGCCAGCTTCTCGAGCCTACTAGGGTTCCTTGGCTTGGGGCCTTCCCCCAACTGTAAAGCCAGCAATGGCTGGTTGAGTTTTTCTTACATCAAATTCCCCTGAGACTGACTCTCTTGCCTCCCTCTTCTGTATTTACCTTATGATTACATTGGGCCCACCTGGGCAATCCAGGCTAATCTCTCTATTTTGAGTTCAGCTGATTAGCAACCTTAATCCCATCTGCAATTTTACTTCCCCTTTGCCCACATAAGACAACATAGTCACAAGTCTGGGGATTAGGACACAGACATATTTAGGAGGACATTATTCTGCCTACCACAGTAACCAATCTTTGTACTCATTCAAAATTCTTTGTCGTTTCCTCCTTTTTAAAATCTTCTAGCCAAGATGTATTGTGTGTGTGTGTGTGTGTGTGTGCATTTTAAAATCCTGACAACCTTTTTCCTTCAAAGCATCTTATAAAAGTCAAAGAAAATTAGCTCAGAAATACATAGCAATTAACCTTTTTTTCCAAGTTTGGGGAAAAGTAGAGGAAAAAATTGTCAAGGGAAGAAGAAAAACATCAGGTACTTCTATAGTTTATAGAACTTAACAGATTGAACACAGAAAGCAAGTTAGTGAATGAATTCCAACTGTACATTTTCATTGAAGCAGACCACAGGGTATGGGAGCTTGATCACAGCCATCACACAAGAGGAAAATTGAAAGTCTTTCTTTGGGAACTTCACAGCATCATTTATTAAATAAGCACCCTGGGAGCTAAAGAATTATTTAGCTTAACAACAGCAAGACACGTTGAGATGAGAGGAATGACGACATGAGTCCTTCCAACAATTGAGCAGTTTGCTCAGTGGAGGGAAGTTAAGTGTTAAAGACAAAATATCAACTATAATAGTATTAATAATAATCAAGATCTGTATTTGTGTTTAGGTAGAAACCTACTTTCACGAAGCCCTAAGCACGTTAACTCTCTGAACCCCACATTGGTGGGATATTAGCAAATGCTATATTATTATTCTTGTTAAACAGATGAAAAACCTGTAAAGGCACTTATTAGTGTCACATTTATACATGTCCAAGTTTCAATATATGTAGCATAACTTCAGGGGATAATATTTTATTGAATATTGTATAGAAGTTATTCCACACTAAAAATACTAATAGTGACTATTTATGTGTAACTAATAATATAGGAACAATAAAATTCATTTTTGAAATATAAGGTTCCATGTTATTTTAATCCTCACAACACTCCAATGAGGTAGGCAGAATCCCATTTGATAACCGAGGAAACTGAGGCACAGAGGGTTAAATGGCATGCCCACACTCATCTAGCTAGCTAGAAGCAGAATGAATATCAGCATCTCCTGACATGAAAAACAATTCCATGTGATGGGTTTCAAGACATGCTACCCCAAAACATGGTGCCTTGGCATTTGAGGAAACAGCAGAAGCAAGAAGGTCACTCTCACCTTCCCTTATCCTTCTCCCCTGACGCAGGTCATAAAACCTAGGAAGGTCACTCTCTGACTTTCTCCTACCCTTCTCCCTGAAACAGATCATAAGACCCTCATTCAAGAGGTACCCTCCCTATACCTTGAGGGAAGGAACGTTCTTACCTCTGAAGATACAGGACCACACAGAAGAATTTGAACAAACAGGCCTTGCTAAGTTCCCCATAGTTATAGATCACAGGTAGAGATCATACCCCTCTGTCCAGTCGTACTTCTCCACGATCATTCACCTCTTCATCAAACCTAAGCACAAAAATATACAATTTTCTGCCGGGTGCAGTGGCTCATGCCTGTAATCCTAGCTCTCTGGGAGGCCGAGGCGGGAGGATTGCTTGAGCTCTCGAGTTTGAGACCAGCCTGAGCAAGAGTGAGACCCCTATCTGTACCAAAAAGAAAAAAAAAGACAGAAAAAAAAACAACGTATATAATTTTCCCTGTTTCTTTGGGTCTTCATTTCTGAAGGCTCCAGTGCCACATAAAACATATTAAATTTGTATATTTTTCTCTCATTAATCTGTCTTTTGTTCTAAGAGTCTCAGCCGTGAACCTAGCAATGGGTGAGGAAAAAATAAATCTTCTTCTCCCAACACATGTGTTATTCATGGTTAACAAGCACAAGTTTCATCTTGGATGATTAAAGTGAAATAGGACCAGTAGTAACACATTTTCAGGACTGTCATCCTAAGTCATATTTTCTAATGCCTACATTTCTGTACAAAAGTGTTCACACCTGTGATAACTGTGGTACTGCTCATGGAAAGTGTCCTGTTACAGTCATGAAGCAAGGCTAGAGTGTAGCAAGAGCCAGAATGACTGAGGAGGTAAGAAGGCTTCCACTAACTATATTTTTCTTTAACTCTTCCCAATAAGATGACAACCAATCTTCTTCCCTTCTTTTTTTTGTATTTTTTTTATTATTTTTGACAACTAATCTTTTAATCCAACTTTGCAGTCACTAATCTTTTTTTTTTTTTTTTTTTTGAGACAGAGTCTGACTCTGTTGCCCCAGCTAGAGTGCCGTAGCATCAGCTTAGCTCACAGCAACCTCAAACTCCTGGGCTCAAGTGATCCTCCTGCCTCAGCCTCCCGAGTAGCTGGGACTACAGGCATGCGCCACCATGCCTGGCTAATTTTTTCTATATATTTTTAGTTGGCCAATTAATTTCTCTATATTTTTAGTAGAGACGGGGTCTTACTCTTGCTCAGGCTGGTTTCAAACTCCTGACCTTGAGCAATCCTCCTGCCTCGGCCTCCCAGAGTGCTAGGATTACAGGCATGAGCCAGCTCGCCCAGCCTGCAGTCACTAATCTTAACAAGCAGTATTGGCTATTTCCCCCACTTTGAATACTCTTCCTCAATGGGGTTAATTCCAATTCAGCCTTCAGCTCTCCTTTCAAACACCACTTCCTTAGGGGAGACTTCCCCGGTCCCTGTCTTTTGTAACGTGCTCTCCTTTCCTTCAGCACACTTAATTCAGCTAGCAATTATATATTCGCCTTGGTGATTACACAATTATTGTCACTCTCTCCAGCTAGAGAGGTTGAAAGTCCCATGAGATCAGGAATCTGGTTGGTTTCTTCTCATCACTGTATCCCTAGCAACTGACAGAGTATCTGGCCACACAGCATTTGTAGGAAACTTTAAATATTTCCCTTGAAGGTTTAATAATTTGAGTCAATTAAAACATACCAATAATAGATAAACAGGAATAAAAGGCATACAAATTTTATTAACATCGATAGGCATGAGCAACATACAAAGAAATGGCCAGATGCTTGATGCTTTTAAAGCATCTTGAGTTTAGAGAAATAACGCGTGCTTGGAGCATAGCAGAACAGGTTAGGGTGGCAAGACAGGTTATGGGAGGGAGAAGAGGAGGAAAGGCATGGAGCAAAAGTGGTCTTTTTATGCAGGTGGAACCTCAGAGGTAGCTCTCAGAAAGAAGAGATGATAGCTTGTGGTTGAGTTAATCTTTCTTAGATCTGGACAACGGAGTGTGAGGGCCTAAAGAAAGCCTGACTGTTCCTTTTATCAATGCACCCCCACAAAAGGCAGCTTTTTAGTTATTCTTGTGCTTCCAGCCTTTCTGAATAGCTGTATTTAAATATATCAAAGAAATATATTTTGGAGTAAAATGTTTTTAATTTCACAGGCATTCAATTACTATTCATTTAAATAAATGGATGGATGGGTAAATGAATGAATGAATGAGACTTAAGCAGCTTTAAGATTAGGGTCTCCAGGTAAAATGCATAATGGCCAGTTAAACTTAAATTTCAGATAAACAACAAATAATTTTTAGTGTAAGTATATCCCATATAATATTTGATATGCTAAAAAATTACTCATTGTTTATTTTGAAATTCATATTTAACTGAGTATCCCCTATTTTTATTTGCAATCTAAATGTTGAAGCTGGAAGGAAACTTGAAAATCATAGTTCAAATTCTTCGTTTTAAAGACAAAGAAAGTGGGACCAAGTGACATGAGTCTCAAGGGAGATTTTTTTCTTAATGGTGACTAGAAATGTGGCCTTAGAGTTTGTAATCATGGGTTTCCTTTCTAGCTTGTCTACCTCCTTCAGAGGCAGGCAGTGCCCAGAGACAGGGAGAGGTATGACACTGAGACTCCAGATCCAGCAGTGCCTGAAGCAGTTATTGACATTTTTATTACTGTGGGTCAATACATTTCCTTTATGATCTGAGCTGGTCTGAACAGTATTTCTATCCCTTTTAACCTTGGTAGTCCACGTTAATATTATAAGCACTTCCACATTTTCTTATCCAAGTTGTTAGACTAATCATATAGAGCCATTCACATAGCAGAAGCTTAATAAATATTTATCAAATAAATCACAGCCATAGTTCAGGTTATCATTCTCATGTTACCATTTAAACATTTTCAGGCTGGGTGTGGTGGCTCACGCCTGTAATCCTAGCACCCTGGGAGGCTGAGGCGGGAGGATCGCTCAAGGTCAGGAGTTCAAAACCAGCCTGAGCAAGAGCGAGAGCCCGTCTCTACTAAAAATAGAAAGAAATTAATTGGCCAATGAAAAATATATAGAAAAAATTAGCCGGGCATGGTGGCGCATGCCTGTAGTCCCAACTACTGGGGAGGCTGAGGCAGAAGGATTGCTTGAGCCCAGGAGTTTGAGGTTGCTGTGAGGTAGGCTGATGCCATGGCACTCTAGCCCAGGCAACAGAGTGAGACTCTGTCTCGAAAATAAAATAAACATTTTCCTTACCCTTACAGTATTATTCTTTTCTAAAAAGAAAGTCTGAATTTCTTTGCCTGAGCACCCCAAAACCAAATATATTATTAAAAGAAAAGTAAACATGTAAACTAATAAAACCAGAGGTCAAATTGTATATCTGTACTATGGTTTGAAGACTACCTTTGTTGACCTAAAGGAAAAAACTTAAGCAAAATTAATGTAAGCAGAGAGTTTATTTGGGTCAAGTTTGAGGAACGCAACCCAGGAGCATGAATTCAAATTGCCCTGAACATACACTCCAGTTAGCAGCAGTTATAAGTGAGGTTTTAAAGGAAAAAAGAAAAGGCAGTTCCTAAGTTGTTTATCAAGAATTTATATTAAAATAACACAAACTATTGATTGGCTATACATTGTTATTTGTATCACAAATTCCAGGAACATGAAGATAATGGGTAAGGCCGCTAGTCAGGAAACTGCAGGGAAGAAAAGAAAGAACAAAATGCCTTTAAACAATTGTTCCCAAGGCATGGGTGCAGAAGGAGGGAGCATGGCTGAATTCCCATACTCATGTCTCTCTGGCCTGATAAATTTTACATACCTCACATAGCTCAGACTGCTGTGAACTATTTTTCTTTTCTCATTTCCACCTTTTGTTTGAAATCTTTCTTTTCTGAAAGCATTGAAGATCAATATTTTAGATATAAGTTTGTCCCACATCACTGAGAAGGCCCATTCCCAGGTAATCTCATTCCATGTTAGAGAGAAAGAGGAGAGGTAATACAGCTTAAGAACATAGGTCTCAAGGTCAAATTGATTGAAGACACAAAGGGACAGAGCAACAGGATCTCAATCAGACCGTCTGCTTACAAAGGAGTCACAGCATGTTGGATCATTTCTAAGAATCTAGCTATCATTATTAGTTTTTTGTTGCTGACTTAAGACATCTAGGAATACAAAGCATAATCAATTTAAGAATCAAAAATATGACATAAATAAGGATAATTACTAACAAAACCATTTGAAATCCAGATCTGAAAGGTGTTTCTATTCCTGAGGGTACAAATAAATCATGTAAAGGGTCTGCTTTTCTAATGTCTTGTAGCCATTTAGCCTTTTGAGTGATCCTTTCTGAGTTTCCACTTCTCCATGGGTCATCTTCAGTTGGAGACCTCTGTTGATAAAAGATGTCCATTCAGGCAAGGCTACTTTTTTAAAATGAGAAATGTGAGTCCATGATTGAGTGCCCTTGAATTTAGCTGCACAAGGATTGGTTAACAATACCTGATATGCTCCCTTCCAACAGAGTTGGAGGGAACCTTTTATTTGATGCCATTTCCAGTAAACAAAATTTCTGGGTTGTAGGCCATGATATTTGATGTCTTTGTCTCCTGGGAACTTGCTGTTAAAGGAATCCTTAATTAATTTAGAACTTTTAGTGAGAAGTTTATCAGGCCTTGGCAATAAAAAAGAATATTATCTTTAAGGAGAGCTGGTTTGTAGGCTCTTTCATCCAGGCACATGGGCTTTCCTGTCATTATTTCAAAGGGAGAAAGCTGATGTTTTCCAAATGGGGTAGAACCGAACTTAAGAAAATGGAAGAGCCTTAGACCAGGGAAGGTTAAAAATTTCTGCAGGCTTTGCCAATTGATTTTTTATCATCCCATCTGTGTGTTCCACCAGTCCAGAAGACTGAGGGTGGTATGCACAATGGAAATACTGATCCATCCAATCTCAATCATCTTTGACCACACAAGATAAACCTTTCAGGCTCAGAAAACAGTACCCCAAAATGAAGGCCTCAGAAGCAAAAGTTCTTCTCTGACCTTCCCTTGTCCTCCTGTCTCTCAGTCCCATTATTCCCTAAGATTAGCCACAGAAACTAGAATCCCTTTTCCCCAAGGCAGTTCATAAAATCCAGAACCCCTTTTCCTGAAAGCTAGCCATAAAACCTAAAATTATTCTATATAAAAACTGGCCATAAAGAAATTACCTGCTCTGGGAGGCCGAGGTGGGCAGATGGTTTGAGCTCAGGAGTTCGAAACCAGCCTGAGCAAGATGGAGACCCCATCTCTACTAAAAATAGAAAGAAATTAATTGGACAACTAAAAATATATAGAAAAAATTAGCCAGGCATGGTGGCGCATGCCTGTAGTCCCAGCTACTCGGGAGGCTGAGGCAGAAGGATCGCTTGAGCTCAGGAGTTTGAGGTTGCTGTAAGAGAGGCTGACACCATGGCACTCTAGCCCGGGCAACAGAGTGAGACTCTGTCTCAAAAACAACAACAAAAAAGAAATTACCTGACCAGCCTTGTTTGACTGTAGGTCATAAGACCCCCATTCCAGAAAGGACCATTCTCCACACCCAGAAGGAAGGAATGCATGCTCAGAGAGGCCAAGAAGAAGCTAGACAGACAGGCCTTGCTGGGCTCTGCCACACAGTCTGTTAGCATTAGATCATACCATTTTTGTCCTATCATATTTCTATGTACTGTTCATACTTTGTCAAACCTAAGCATAAAAATGAATGATTTTCTCTGTATCTTTGAGTTTTCATTCTGAAGGCTCCCATGTATACCTGTTAAGATAAATTTGTAACTTTTCCCTCCTATTAACAAATCTGCCTCATGTCAGTGATCTTTCAGTGAATCTTAGGGGGACAAGATCCTTGCTCCCTGTACATGGATATTTTACTGATTAAAAGTCATGGCTGTTTTCATTAAGCCAACAATATTAAAATAGTCTTATTTACCAAAGATTTACCCAAGTCATGTGAACCAAAAAAGTCATTTGGGTTAGTTTCTATTTTTCTTTTTTTTTATTTAAGCAATTACTTTTTCCTTAAGTCAATTAATTAGAGCTCTTTCATATATTTTGGTAGTGAGATATCACATACACATAACACACATAAATATAGAGACATCTAGACACACAGACAGAAGCAGATCTTATAGCTTTTATAAGGTTCTTCATTTGCCAGTGAGAAAGAAAAGAAACTTTTTTTTAAAGACAAGGTCTCACTCTGTCACCCATACTGGAGTGAGTGGTATCAGCATAGCTCACTGCAGCCTCCCACTCCAGGACTCAAGTGATCCTTCTGCCTCCGCCTCCCAAGTAGCTGGGACTACAGGTGCATGCCACCATGCCCAGCTGAAAAGAAACTGTTGATTTGAGGAATGTAAACCCCCTTTATATTATCAGGCCCAAAGAGGCAATAAAATGTGATAGCAGTCAAGTCTCACTCCTTTGAACTAAGTAATCACCTCTTGAAGCCGCTTGCTATATGGACTCTAGACTGACTGATACCAAATAGCCATAAATTAACCTAAAAATGCCATATGTTGGACTCCTTAACTCATAACCTATAGTTCAACAATATATAGCCAGTCACTAATCAATATTACTTCTGTAAACTAATGAGAATTTCTAAAAAACAACAACAACAACAACAAAAAACAGCTTTTGTAATTGCCCTCTCTCCTGGTTCATTCTTTTTTCTTTAAAAACTGAGCCTCTCCTTTGTTCTCCAGTGTTTCTGGGATTGCAACCCTCAACTTTGACCCAAATAAACTCTCTATACTAATTTTGCCTTAGTTCCCTTTTTTAGGTGGACACTAGTTTGCACCTGGTTTCTCTCCTGCATTTAGACTACCAATCTCTTATTTACCTGTTCCATTGCTCTCAGTAATTCTTAGCTAGTCAATTCTAAATTTGCACTTCCAAAGACAAGACTCTTACATGAAGCAAGATAGAAAATTTCTATCTCAAAGGTATAGAACTTAGGTCTAAATATCACTATTTTCTGAGACAAAGAAGGACATAGGTAAAGGCCCAGCTAAGACAAGAGTGCCAAGAAAAGTGTCTTAAACAAAGGCAGGACTTGTTATGTAAACTTGAAGCCAATGTCTCTCCCAACATAAAAGTTTCTAGTTGTTTAGGTGGAGGGAGTGAGGGAGGGGGAGAGAGAGACCGTTACAAATGGAAATTTCCTTTATAGATGAAAATTTCTTTTACAAAGAGTTTCAAAATAGCCAGCTAAATGTCAGAAAGTTGTATTTTGGAGACTGATTTAATTTGCTAAGTGGTCTTTTCAATTTAGCTTGTTTCTTAGATTACCAACTTGGGATAGAGCCCTTTTGTGAATAGGGTAAAGAAAACATTTGCAGTTTTCAGGCCCTACTACTTAAATTTGTGAAAAGCAGGCATGACTCGAAGGCAGAGCACCTAGATCTTTCCAAATCAAGGATCCCATCTTTATACTGAATCCCAGGTCCCCCCAAAGAGGGGGAAACCATGGGACAGGGCTGCACAATGTTTCCACAGTGCTCCTCACTACAAAGACATTCCCCAAGGCTGGTGGGTGACCCGCCAGTCAGCCCACTCTTGATTAGCCCATCCCCACGGGGAGTCTTATCTTTGGTGGCGAGTGTTTCCACAGCCTCCAAGTGTTCAAACCATACCTTTCACGTCTAAACACGCAAAGAAGCAAGTAGCCCCTGCAGTAGTAATCATTCACTGAAACCACTGTCAGCCGCTTCTAAAACTGCAGCTTTCGCCAGTGACTTGCCAGCCATGGCATGCACACAAAGGTCAAGTTCTCGCCCACAGTATGAAGAAACCTGCAGTACCCGGACCTCAAAGAATTCAGCAAACGAGAACAGAGCTTTGTACCTGACAGGAACCACCCATGACTCCTGAGACTCCACAAGGGAGACAGAAGACCCCAAAAGGGTGAGTGCGTATGGTGCCTTTTTCTGTGTTCCTCAAAAAGTCTCGGTGCCACGAGAAGTCTCCCTTAAATTTCTTCATGTGGTATCAAAAATGGCAAAAGGAAGAACAGAAGTGGAAGGAAATGGAAGAATAAGTCTTAGAGGAGCCAATTCAGGAATATTTTAAACTTTCTAAAGAGCCAATGAAGTTTTACATTTTTCTCAGCAAAATCACGCTAGCAAGAAAAGAAGCAAACAGAGGAACCAAATATATTTTAAAAGAGATTTCAGTAGACTAAAAAAAATTCTCAGAAACAGGATCCAAAAGAGAAAAAGCAGAAAGACCTTTAAAAAAAAATTAATACCTGAATATCAGCTTCTAATTAAGCTGACTTCTGACCACAGAGCTCTCTTTAACAAAAAATCTTTTGAAATCTCTTATCAGATTTCAGCCAGGACAAACAGAAAGTAGGTCTCCCATTTTTATTTGTCTGGTTCTAAAATCAGCTTTTTCCAATTGTGCAAACAAATGAGTTATTTTAGGCCTTTCAAAGGCCCCCCATTTCAGCCACTGCTGCTTATGACCATCCTGGGTTATGTGGGTCCATTTTCCTAGATATTTATAAGAGGATGTCCCATAAAACCAGCTGGTGTTGCTAAAGGAAGTTGTCCTTTAAAGGAGCACTCAGATTTGGAAGATTTATTTCCCATAATTTAGGAACTTTCCAAACGTGACCAAGGCCGGAAATGTGTTTTGGGTCAAAGTGTGCTGCTTGTGACCGCCATTCCTCAAGGTGTCACCCATGAATTACGAATTGCTCTCTTACGTGTCTCAGACTGCCTCTAACCGCCAGGTGACAGTAGGGTACTCAAGGCATCAAAATGACCAGTCCCTTATTTATACCTTTCCAGATGAGCAACAGTCCCTAAAATGTCTTCTGGTGAGGAATGCCCTGTGACACTGCTTCACGTCCAGGACAATAGTCCTGGCACCTCTGAGAAGTCTGTAGTCACTAGAGCACGGGGTGGGTCAGAGGGAGCAATTGCCTCTTCTCTTCAAGGTGAGAGAACTCTCTTTCATGTACCTTTTGGTTTGAATCTAACAACAATTGGTCACAAATGAAAATACAAGTCCAAATTACAAGCAATAGAAAGCAGTGCAATTTTAAGAGCATGCTATGTCATTTTAGGCCAAAAGAAGTGAAACCACCAGCCTATACAGTAACCTGAACCCCTTGCTCTGAGGCAGAGGTGGAGACAGTTATCTGTGACCTCTTTACCTGAACCTGCAGTCCAGAGACAGAGACAGAAGTCTTTACTCTTAAAGAAAAGAGAGAGTTTTAAAAACAGCCCAAATAAAATCTAGATCTCAACCAAAAAGAAAAGAGAGGTTTGGATTCAGGAGGACCTACTCTTTTGTACCCAGTGAAACCTCTGTAGTCAGAGGAACACAATGAGTTTGTGTTGGTTCCGAGCGCTGAGTCTGAGAGGGAATGCCAGACAGTGGAATCCTGCCAACTAACGTCAGGTATGTTGACCTAAAGGAAAAAACTGAGGCAAAATTATTAATAATATAGAGAGTTTATTTGGGCCAAGTTTGAGGACTGCGACCCAGGTTGCCCTGAATCTATGCTCAGATTAGCAGCAGTTACAAGTGAGTTTTTAAAGGAAATAAGAAGAGGCAGTTTCTAAAATGCTTAACAAGAATTTACATTAAAATCACATAAGCTATTGATTGACTATACATTGTTCTTTGTATCACAGATTCCAGGTACATAAAGACAAATGCGTGAGGCAGCTAGTTAGGTAACTCTAGGGAAGAAAAGAACAAAATGCCTTTAAACAATTGCCCCTAAGCATGAGGGGCAGGAGAGACTGACTTCCTCAGCTTCCCCAATCTCATATCTTGCCAACAGGTACTCCTGTCTGGATTCCCAGTGACCAGTTCTCCCAAAATTAGGAAACTAGCTCCAGTCAGAGCCAATAAATACCATTATGACTTGATCTGGTTTGATTGGGTCCCTGTGATTTGTAATCCTAAATTTCTTAACTAATACAGGACACTTTCACATGTTTCAGAGACACTGTAAGGACAGGGCTTGGGCCTCCCTTCTGATCAGGGGAGGTAACATGGGGCAGCATGACCCAGCCTAACTGCCTGTAGAAAGAAATAAAAACAGATGACCTCCTAGTCGCTGGAATTCAGCCCATACCCTTATAAGGAGGGGGCCAACTTGGCTGCCTCTTGAGTAATGTCTTCCAGGACCACCAAAGCAAGATGCTAACACCAGCTGATAAGGAACCTGGGTGCAAGGAAACCAGACCTATCCGGATTGACCTATCAAGCCTCAGAAAAGACCCCCATACTGACCTAACCCTGACTTTTCCCTCATTATAGTCTCATTTCAATACTAAAAATCATGCCCAGGGGTGGAGATTTAACATGCTCATCATACAAGGGATGCATGAAGCAACATAACCACCAAGTGCGCAGCCGCCAACAGAACCCCGCCTCTACATGTGGCGACTTCAAAATTGACACACCTGCCTCCCTCTTAACAGCCCTCTTCACAACTGTAAAAGTTCCCCAGCCCTTTGTTCGAAGAGCCAGCCTTGTTGTCCCCCTAACCAGTGCTGTCTCCCTTTTTGTTCGAACAAAAAGTCCTAGTAAAACCTTGCTTGTGTAAATCTTTTTGTCTTGCCTCAATTCCTACTGACTCCAGACTGAGAACCCGAAGTCGGGTATGATTTATTGCTAATCCCCATGGGAGAAAGTGTCTCTGGACTCCAGGTATAGTGTTTAATTTTCAATCTCTTCCTCTGTAATAAAGTTCTAATCATCTCTGGGTCATGAAATTTCAGGGGTGGGGATTGAAAACAATTGTGTATCTTTTTGGTGGGTTTGGTTTCTAAATAAGGGAATTTCAGAGAACGGCCTCATGCTGTGTTTTGGGAAAGAGAGAGGATTGAGAGACTGCATGGGGGAATCAGAGAGACGTTGGGGCTGCTGCTTTATTTTTTATTTTATTTTTTAAATTTTCATTTATTTATTTGTTTGTTTGTTTGTTTGTTTATTGAGACAGAGTCTCACTCTGTTGCCCGGGCTAGAGTGCTGTGGCATCAGCCTAGCACATAGCAACCTTACACTCCTGGTCTCAAGTGATCCTCCTGCCTGAGCCTCCCGAGTAGCTGGGACTACAGGCATGTGCCACCATGCCCGGCTAATTTTTTCTATTTTTAGTTGTTTGGCTAATTTCTTTCTATTTTTAGTAGAGATGGGGTCTCACCCTTGCTCAGGCTGGTCTCCAACTCCTGAGCTCAAACGATCCTCCCATCTCAGCCTCCCAAAGTGCTAGGATTACAGGTGTGAGCCATCACGCCCGGCCCGGGGCTGCTTCTGTAGTTCAGCATGTCAAAGTCCCTATTTTGATGAATCATTTTCTGAGCCCCAATAGGTGCTCTGATAGTAGTAGACTGAGTGGGGAAACTCACCAAGGCCTGTCCAGATTCTTCTTGGTTTCTCTGTGTAGCATTCCTTCCTCCGAGATATAGGACAGGATCCCTTTTGCAATGAGGATCTTATGATCAGGCAAGGTAGGTCAGAGGGTTCCTTTATGGCTAGCTCCTACGCAGAATGGAGGGGGAAACTTAGAGTAATATTTCTAGTTTCTATGACACTTCTTGGGAAAGAGGAATTCTAGTTTCTATAGGCCGCCTCGGGGAAGAGCAATTCTAGTTTCTGTGACTTGCCTTGGAGGAGAAAGGGGATCAGGAAAAAGACGGGTAGGAGAAGGTCAGAAAGAAACTTTGCTTCTGAGGCCCTTCCAATATCCTTCAGTTCAAAGTACTCAGCATTCCAAAATGTCATACTTTGGAGTATTATTTTCTGAGCCCAATGCAGTTTTTTTAATTGGCCTATGGCTTTCGTTACCTTCTTCCCAGAAACTTTGCCTCAAGCTGCTAGAAACCATGCTGAACTTGGTCAACTCTCTTAGTTGGATGGAGTTTCTGCAGTTCTCACAGGTCCTTCAAGAACTCTTAAGGCAGCTCTTTGTCCCCACCCCTTGTCCCTGCTCCTCAGATCACAGGTTAAACCTTTCCTCGGACTATGTGACTCCTTGATCTTTGTCGCCATGTCATAGGGTGTGTGACATAGGGAATGAAATAAAGTCTAAAACCAAGAGCTGGAAGGGTGATTTTTTTTTCTTTTAGGGAAACAATAATGTCAGAACTCATCACTTAAAAAGTCAAGTCTGAGGTAAATCTTCCTTTTTCCCAAGGTTGATCCTGCTCAAATGATCTGGGACTCAACTCTCTCCTCCAAAATTTGTAGGACGAAGAATCAGGACAGTGTCAATTTTAATGCTGTTACTAACATTAACTGGCTCTCTCAGCAAGGAGAAGGACGTTATGTTCTTTAAAAAAAGACATTTTGTAAAAAAGACTTGCACTCAAATGTTTATAGCAGCACATGTCACAATCACAAAGACGTGGAAACAACCCAAGTGCCCATCAATATATGAGTGGATTAATAAAATATGGTATATGTATACCATGGAGCACTACTCAGCCATTAGAAAATGATGATCTAGTATCTTTTGTGACAATCTGGATGAAACTAGAGACCATTTTTCTTAGTGAAGTATCACAAGAAGGGAAAAAAAATACCACATGTACTCAATACTAAATTGGAACTAATTGATCGACACTATGTGCACATATGGAAGTAAAACTCAAGGGAAATCAAGTAGGTGGGAGAGCCGGGGGTGGTGGCTCATGCCTGTAATCCTAGCACTCTGGGAGGCCGAGGCAGGCGGAT
>VBSM01001562.1:18263259-18276673 GCA_008086735.1 Cheirogaleus medius
AACTTTGACTCAAACTGTACGAAAGCAAATTATGTAACCAAAACATATGTACCCCCATAAAACTCTGAAATAAAAAAAAACAAAAACAAAAAAACTATGTTTTTGAAATTGGTATCTTTTGATACCTGCTCTCAGTTGCTGTTACTGACTAGAATGACCTATTTGCCAGTTTCCTCAGCTGAGACTACTCTATAAGCTTATGGGGGAAAGAGGGAAAAAAATTAACAGCAATTAAATTGAGGTGGGCTTGTAAAACAATGAATTAAAAATCTACAGGGAACAGAGGATGTAATAATTTTTCTGCCATGGCAATTTGTCTTTGTTCTAAGTGTCCTTATTTTTAACATGAGTTTCCAGGGTGCTAAACCAATTAAATTGAGGCTTAAATACTCTCTCTTAAGACCTATTTTAAAACATAAAGTGAAGCATGACTTGAAATTAACCTTTCTGAAATAAATAGTCCTGACTTTTTGCTGGGGAATGGAAAAGTTAGCTACTGTCAAACAAATGCATTTTCTCACAAAATGTACAATTATAATTCTTTAAAATCTGAACAGAGACAATTAAGGCAACTTGGTTTCAAAAGCATAAAAATTTGATGTTTAAGGTGGTTTCAGATCGATTTTTAAGGGGAATGTAATATTTTCATCATTTGCCCCTTGGATGTGTTTATTTCTTTGGTGTCAAATATTTGTTGATTTAGTGTCATTAAATGTAAAATTCAACTAACTATAAGAGCCCAGGGGTGACCAATCTGGCTGCTTACAGCTCATCAAAGCTTGTCTAACCTTGTACATACATATTTAAAAATTTGCCCTTGCCTTTACTGTTTAAAAATGCCTTTACTGATTATATGATACTGTGAATGAAAATATATCCTTTGAAAGGCTTAAAGTGACCTTGCAAGGCAGAGACACGAGGGCACCATAACCAACCCCAGCAATCTGAGAGGCATTTTTATAACTTTTGGGCAGGGCGAGGGGGGGGGGGAAGAAGATTAGCAGAAAGGAGAATGGGTGATTAGGTGGGGCTTTCAATGAAAGGCATTGATAAATTCTGACTTCCAACCTTAACCAGGCCTTGAATTATTAATAGCTTCTTTTATAAATGCCAATTTAATGTTGTATGTGTGTGTGTTTTAAAAAATTGCTTTAATAATAGTTGCTCTCTTAAGTGTAACCACATTCTTTGGGAAAGAAAAAGAAAAAAAATTGTGATTATTTATAATACAAAGCAGATAACAGTGACTGTGAATGGTCAGCCACTCAGTATAAATCACAGATCGGAAGTATAGGTCAATTTAGAAAATGTTGATCTGGAACCAAAAGTGAGTATTATTGGACATACGAGGAGGGAACAGGGGAATGCAATAAGGAAACCTCCCCTGTCACCCAACATTGCAGTTCTGTGAGGCATCTGAGTTGGTGCTGGAAACGCTGCTGAGGGAGGAAACATAAAGCAGTGCACTGGCCCAGATGGCCCCTGGCTCTTTATGGTTCTGTTTGTTGGATCATGTCTGCTGGTAGGATCTCCTCCATAGTCTACTCACCTGGACCTTAGATTTCAGTGTTTGAGAGCCTCCAAGATGCCCAGCTACTATGTTTGAATTGTGCCCTCTCTCAGGGTCTGTGTGTGGGTCCCTCATGTTCACCCCAGCTATGGTGCAGTAAGATCAGACCACACTGCAGTGTGCCATCGTGCCACAGGAAATGAACGTTGGTGCCACGACTGAAAGCCATGTCACCGACCCTTACTTCATAACTCCAGAAATTATTCATCAACTATTCAAAAGCTGCCCAGGCTTTTGCTAATGAAACAGGCATTTTCTGCCTTCATGATTAGTCAACACAGTGCTTCCCAGAATTCAACATAGGATTTATTCTTGCCAAAATGCATTTAAGCTTTAGATAATTTTAATGGACCTGGATTTTACAAAAAAAAAAAAGAAGAAGACTTGCTTTAGGCTCTAATTTTTCTTTTACAATAAAAGCTGGGCTCATTTTTATTTTTACATTAATTATTTATCTACATTTCCAGACTAGTTTGAGGGCCAGCGTTTCTGGAAAAATTGAGAAAAAGCATTCAAAAGTGGCTTGGTAAAATTTATTCTAAAAGAACTCATTAAAATATATTTTCTTTTTTCTTACAGTCTTTAAAATTATGTGTATGAGTGAAGTAACTTTAAAGGGTATGATCTAATGCTAATCAACTGAGTAGGGAAACCCAGCAAGGCCTGTATGTCTAGATTCTTCTTGGCCTCTCTCAGTATATATTTCTTCCTTCACGTATAGGACAGCACCCTCTTTGGGGTCTTATGACCTACAGTCAATCAGGTAGGTCAGATAATTCTTAGATGTCTTATTTTTTGATAATATTTTATGATAAAATATTATTAGAATTCCATTTTCTGTTTGTCCCTGGATTCTAGAAATGTGTTGACTTTGAAGATCTGAATTTCTAGTAATTTATCTGTATATTCTTTCAGATTTTATATGTAGACAATCATATTGCCTGAAAATATTGTTTTGTTAATATTTCTTTTTCTCTCTTCTTTCTCCCATTGTACCTCCAGTATATTGAACCAGAAGTAGAGGCATTCCTATCTTGTTCACGATTTTAACATTTCACATTTAATGTTTGCTGTATATAATTGGTAGATGCCTTTTATCAGGCTGAAAAGTTCCTCTCTGGCATGGTTTCATATCATGAATTCTTCTCAATGTATATCAAACCCTTTTTCTACATTGGTCAAAACAGTCATGTACTTTTTCTCCTTGATTTTGTTAATATGGTAATGGTAAAAAGATTTTCTGATGTTAAACTAACTCTGCTTTCCTGAAATAAACCTAACCTCATCGTGGTTTATTATCGTTTTTATACATTGCTGGATTCAGGCTGCCAATATTTTATCTGTGATCTGTACACCCATATTTATGAGAAAAGCTGCCCTGTAAATTCTCTTTCTTATACTGCCCTTATTTGCTTTTGGTATCAAGGCTATACTAGCTTCATAAAATGAGTTAAGTAGTGTTCTCTCTCTTCTTATTCTCTAGAAGAGTTTAAGATGAGAAATTTCTATTCCTTGAGCATTTGTCCCATTTGTCTCTGTGGTTTTCACTAGATTCCCCTCTTCCCATGTCCCAAATCTTCCTTTCTCACATCTCTTCCTTTTCTCTCTCTCTCTCTCTCTCTCTCTCTCTCTCTCTCTCTCCCCTCCTGCTGTATTCACTTTCTTTTTTCTTTTTTATACTATCAATAAGACCCTTGACTTAAAAGCATCCAAATAAATTGGGCTGAAGCCCAGGTATCAGAATATTTATTTTAACAAATGTTTTTAACGTTCCCAAATATGACATTTCTTTGAGTTTGGTATAACCAATTAGTACTGCCTAGATGTGAAAAAAAAAATCTCATAGTCATTTAAAATAATACGGATTGTTAAATGAGAATTTCAATCCTCTGTTCATAACTACCTATTTTAAAATATGCTTGAAACCAATCTATTCACTTTCATAACATGGTTATTCTAGACCTCTCTGCCTTGTAACACTCAACAATGAAAGGAAACAATTCAACTATGTAAAGAATACCTCAGAATTTTGTGGGAGCAAGAGCCTTTTCACAAATAAGCTATGATAATTTTCTGAGTTTTTCTATAAACCTTCAGTTCTATGCTTTATATTTCATAGATATCCTCTCCTTTCCTTTCAAATAGCACAAATGCAATTTTCTTGATGGAGCATTATTTCTGCGTCGTAAAGAGTACTTTAACTCTCTGTAAGAAAAACCTGGGACTTTTTCCCTTTATTTTAGTAAAACATAAATATTTAAAAAACTATCCATATCAATATGATTTCTTTTCTTCTAGTGACTAAATACCAAATGTTCTTTATGAAATGCAAATCTCTTATTCAAAATATAATTAAATTATAGCATATACAGCTTATAAGCAATTATAGTCACGCAATGTATATAATTTGGATTTTTTGTAAAAAAAATCTATAAATGCACAGCTACTACATTAGAACCAAGAACTAGTTCTTTTTGGAAATACAGTATACTATAGGTAAATACTATTTAGGAAGATGTAAAGCAAGTAAGGAGGTTCTTTCTAAAAGAACACCAATTAAGTCTGCCTCTATGGGAATTCTATAGAGGTCCTGCTGACTACTAGGTCATTTAACAGGGAGAATAGACACCAACATTGGAGTCTGGATTAATTCTACGGCCATGGGCACTGATTACTAAGGTTCCTAGTGTCCACTTTGTATCACTTCCTGTGAGTAGTGCCCCCTTCATCACAGAAAACCCCCAAAACAAACAAACCTGAATTGGAATATTCCAAAAGAAAGATTGCTGAGTTTTCAGAAGCTTAACCAGAAACCCCATTTTTCTCAATCCTAGTGTTCGTGGACACTGTGGTGAGTTAGCCAGGTGCTCATTCAGGAAGAAGGACTTTGTACTGGTTTCCTAGGGCTGCTGCAAAAAATTACCACAAACTGGTGGCTTAAAACAACAGAGACTTATTTTGTCATAGTTCTGAAGGCCAGAAGTCTGAAATTGAGGTATAGGCAAGGCCATGCTCTCTCTGAAGCCTCTAGGAGAGACTCCTTCCCTGATTCTTCTAGCCTCTGTGGCTCCAGGCATTCCCTGGCTTGTGGCTGCATAACTCCAAGCTCTGCCTCTGTCTTTACGGGCTTCTCTGTGTCTTCGTGTTGTCTCCTTAGCTACCTCTTATTGGAACACTCGTCACTGGATTCAGGGGCCACCCAGGTAATCCAGGATGATCTTGTCTCAAGATCTTTAACTTATTTACATCTGCAAAGATCCTTTATTCAAATGAGGTCACAGTCACAGGTTCTGAGGGTTAAAACAAGAACATAACTTTTTGAGGGTCACCATTCAACGCACTGCAGATCTATTCCCTGGACTCCTGGGAGGGATGTCAGAAGGCAGTCTCGGCTGTTAGCTTGGGAATTGCCTTAGCTGAAACAAGCTGTCTTTTCCACGGTCGGGCTTCCTTCTGCGGGCAGGCCATATCCTACACTGACCCAGATGGGTATAAAGGCCAGCTTGGAGCAGCACTTCAGGACTGCTGCTGTTCCAGAGCTTCCCCTGTGGTTAGTGGAGGCCTTCATTCAGACTGCACCAGAGCTCAACTTCTCTTCTGCCTTCTTCATCCTCCAGGTGGTTGTCTTCTTAGTTGGCTCTACAGGGAACCCAGCCTGAAACACTAAGGTGAAATGATTCATTCATTCATTCACTCACTCAATTTATTTATTTAATTCAATAAACATTTATCAAGCACCTGCTGTGTGCCAGGTGCTTTCTTTCATAAGTATGGCACAGTGAAAATATTAGAATCTTTCTTTGGTAAAGACAGCTTTTATAGACAGCAATAGAGTGGTCCAAGTTCCCTAGTCATCAGAATCTACATCACCCCAGACGATTAATCTAAGCCAATCACGGTGACCCTACCTCTTGTCAATAAGTCGTTTAAGAATATGTATATGACTGAATTCTGACAAAGTAGACAAAGGAGAAAGTCTTTGAAGGGGGGAGGAGAGGTTTCTAGGAACGATCTCCTCATTCTTAAATGAGAGACAGGAAGGGTACAATCCCTTTCTTTCTCTGGATGTTGCTGTGTCTGGATACCTGCTTGGAACTGATGAACTTCCTTGCTACCAGCTTGCTAAGCTAAAACATAGAAGAAGGCAGAGCCAGTAGAATCCCTGCCAGGAGAAGTCAGACCCTGACATAGTACCCTGGAGCCACATTACCTCTGGACCTCTGGTTTTGTGAGTTATGACATTTCTTTAATACAATTTGAAATGGGATTTTCTCTTTATATTTTTTATTTTTATTTATTTATTCTTTTTATTTCATTATATTATGGGGGTACAAATATTGTTAGGATTACATATATTACCCCTGCTAACCTCCGCCCTCATCACCCCCCTGTGCTAGAGCTTCAAGCATGTCCACCCCCTGGAGGTGCGTGTCACTTTGAATAACAGGCTTAAGCTTAATCCAGGATAGCATAAGCGGTGCTAATTCACTGTCATTTCTTAGAATTGAGTAATATTCCATTGTGAGCATATACCAAATTTTAATTATCCATTCCTGAATTGACGGGCACTTGGGTTGTTTCCAAGACCTTGCAATAGTGAATTGTGCTGCAATAAACATTCAGGTGCAGATGTCTTTATAATATAATGACTTATGCTCTTTTGGGTAGATGCCCAACAATGCTATTGCTAGGTCAAATGGTATTTCTATTTCTATCTGTTTGAGGTATCTCCAAATTCTTTTCCACAAAGGCTGCACTAATTTGCAGTCCCACCAGCAGTGTAAGAGTGTTCCTGTCTCTCCACGTCCTCACCAGCATTTGTTGTTTTGGGATTTTTTAATATAGGCCATTCTCGCTGGGGTTAGGTGGTATCTCATTGTGGTTTTGATTTGCATGAAATGGGATTTTCTGTTACTTTCCACCAAAAGCATCCTAAATGATATACAAGCAGCATTTAAGAACAAGACTTTGAAATAGACGTGGTTCTACCATTTAACTTGCTCTATGTAAACTTGAGAAAGAATTAAAATCTTTAAACATCAATATTTTCATCTATAATTTGAGGTAGGTAATGCCTACTATACAGGGTTGGTATAAAAATTTAGTGGAGAAAAAAAGCATGTAAAATGTTTAACCCAGAACCTGATGCATAGTAAGTGCTTAATAAAGAGAAGATTTTAACACCAAGGAAAAACAGACAATCAATACACAATTGATTGGTTCTTTGAAATGGCAATGGAACTTTCCCAGGCTATAATTTAGGCTCTCAACCTGTCTTTAGTGAGGATGGAAGACAACTGACCACTTCTTGCTCTAAAATAGTCCATTACATGTTGAGAGATCATTATTAGAGGTCTCATTTGTTAATCTCAACTAAATATCTAAAACCAAAACTATGAACTAATTGACCTTTGTTCAATTAACTTGTGCTCTGACTGAAGGGACACAGTAGTGTGACAAGAGTAGGATTCCAGTGTCACCATCAAGTGTCCAGACAAACAAGCAATCACCAGAAGGGTCTTTACAGTCTCAGCTCTTCTGATTTCTGTCTCCTTATCTCTGCAGATGTGCTCTGCTTAGGGTATTGGGGTACTGATGCCAGTAGCCTTAATCACTATTTTTACTCCACCTCATTCCAAAAAGGATCTGAGGTCACTTATAATAAAATATATACTTGAATATACTAAAAAATAAGGATGTGAGAAAACTGAGGTAGAAAATAAGATAAAGTTCAGGGTATTGTTAATATTCAAAGTTAGTAAAGCTTCCTTCCTCCTTCACATCTTGCAGAACCAAATCCTTTAGAGCCCATCCCCAGAGAGACTATGGCAATAATGGTTTGTTTCTCTTGACAAATCAATTACAGTTTGTCACTAGATCATTTCCAGCCAGTCCAATGGTCTCCAAGCATTAGACCCTGATCATCAGTTAGAAGATCTCAATCTAAGGCTATGTGGTCAAATTATCAGACCACCCAGCGCTGCATTAACACCAGAGATGAGAGAGGATGTGAGGGCTGAGGGGGAAGTGCAGCTGACTGACCTGAACAAGTCTCTTGTCTATAGACCTGCTTTTTACCTTTCTCCAGGAAGCAATATAAAATGGCTAATTTAATTATGTTTCCTGGGGACAAAGATTGCATCTTCTTCAGAACCACTCATTGCCTGAAAGTGTTGAGAATACAGTAGTCGCCCCTTATCTGAGGTTTCACTTTCTGAGGATTCAGTGACCTGAAGTCAAACTCAGTCCAAAAATATTAAATGGAAGATTCCAGAAATAAACAATTCATAAGTTTTAAATTGTGCACCATTCTGAATAGCGTGATGAAATCTTATGCCGTCTCGCTCAGGCCTGCCTCGAACATAAATCATCCCTTTGTCCAGCTGAATATCCAGGCTATAGATGCTACTCATCCATTAATCACTTAGTAGCTGTCTTGGTTTTCATCTCACATTATAAGAAGAAGAGTGACTACCACACAATAAGATATTTTGAGAGGGCCGGGCACAGTGACTCATGCCTGTTATCCTAGCACTCTGGGAGTCCAAGGCAGGAGGATCGCTTGAGGTCAGGAGTTCAAGAGCAGCCTGAGCAAAAGCGAGACCCCATCTCTACTAAAAAAATAGAAAGAAATTAGCTGGACAACTAAAAATATATAGAAAAAATTAGCCGGACATGGTGGCACATGCCTGTAGTTCCAGCTACTTGGGAGGCTGAGGCAGAAGGATTGCTTAAGCCCAGGAGTTTGAGGTTGCTGTGAGCTAGGCTGACTCCATGGCACTCTAGCCTGGGCAACAGAGTGAGACTCTGTCTCAAAAAAAAAAAAGATAATTTGAGAGAGACCATCATGTTCACATAACCTTTATTACAATATATTGTTATGATTTTTCTCGCTTATTATTAGTTATTGTTGAGGTAGGAAGATTGCTTGAGCCCAGGAATTCGAGATTACAGTGAGCTGATTGGGCCACTGTACTCCATCCTGGGTGACAGAGCAAGAACCTGTCTCTAAATAAATAAATAATGCAAATTCCAATAGGCACATTTAAATATTTTTATAAATTTTATTTTCTACTTATAGGAACTTCTATTGAACTTTTTAATAATCATAACAAAAATTTCACTTTCTCTGTACTTAGTGAAAGGACAGTCTTGCTAATGTACTAACAGGGAAAATAAGTTTCTATTTAGCAGCCTTTTAAGAGCAGTATGAACTCTGCCTCTAAGGTTAGTAACATGGATCTCTCTCCTACAGAGATGTATACCTACCAATTAAAAGAAGAGGAGCAAACAAAGGAGAGCATAAATCCTCATTAACATTTGCCAGAACAGGTCAATTCACATTCCAAAGGAGAGGGGTCTCCCAGAGGGGGTAGAGAAAGGGTAAACAATCTGATCAACTGTCATTAAAAATTCACTACCTATAGGCAAAAAGGTTGTTTTTGAGTTTGCTTAAACAGCCTTGAAGAGTTCCCGGGCAGGACAGGAGAGGCACAACCTTTCCACTGCCTCAAGGAGAGATGGCACCGGCTGTCTCCCACTAGCAATCTATAGCCAAGAAGAAAGAAAGAAGAAACCAATTCCTGTTATCAACCTGCTATATGAGAGACAGAAAAGACTAACTCAGCAGTTTCTCAGCTGTCTTCTGCTAACTGGGCTACAATCATAAATTTCCCCCTACCCCTCCTCAGCCTGCCCTAATAAAGAGTCAGAGTCATTTGGCCTTGGGGCCAGCGCCTCTCTTTATTTCTGGTGCTGTGCCCTCTTTTTCCTCAGAGAAGGAGTAAAATAAACTTTGTACTGCTTTCTATCCTAAACTTTGAGAAATCTTTCTCACCTGCTTACAGACTTCATACCCTAACACTTAGCAACATAACAGGGTTACATTATGATGGTAATGAACTTACTGCTCTGAAATTATAATAGGTATTATTTTTACTCAAAATTAAATTCTTCCATTTTACTAGCTGCGCATTTTCTTGAATTTCTTCCACACTTGGAATCCCAATAATTAGGTTTGTAGCCCAATCTTGTGGTCTATTAATATAGGAAATCTCTCTAGTAGTTCTATTCATCTTTTGATTAAATTGATCATATTGCATGGAATAGTAAGCTGCCACTATTTAAATGAATTCATAGTAGACCATGCTAGGCCTTTTTGATTTGCAAATTTACTTGTAAAAGCCATGTCCATATAGCAGTTAAATGCTCAGTCTTTTGATATTAGCACAGCATGAAAAGCAACAGTTTTTATAGTTTGGTAGCATACATTTACTTTTAAAATGTGTGTGTGTGTGTGTGTGTGTGTGTGTGCCTATGTATTTCCTTCCATGATATGCTTTATTGCTTACAGACATGAAAGAAATTATTTAACTACCAGGCCAAATATTTGCCAATGTGTTTGGTTATTGCTTCTTATCTCTATAAAAGACCACTAGTTAAATGCTTCCTTTTCTGGTATCTCAACATTAGCAAACAAGAGTACAATTTAGCACTTCACTTGATGATTGATGATGTTCAAAGGCTCAGAAAATGCTGATGGTTAGGCAAAGGAGAGAGTATTTCAACTTTAAATCTTAGCCTAAGTTCACAGTGTGAACTACTTCATTCACACAAAACTGAGAAAAATGTAGAAAAATATGACCTTTTCAGGGACAACAGTTGTGATATGTATAGTTTCCCTAAGTAAATCTAATGCAAATATATGAGAGGCATTAAAAGATAATATACTAATTCGATATACTTGGGGAACATTGTGGACATGAGAATTAGCAGGCCATTTTTATAGGAAAATCTGATATTTAGAAACACAACAAATCGGACAGTGGTATTATGACTTTAATCATCCGAATGAAACAATGAGCTAATTATCTATAATGACTCACTGCTATACTTTCAACACCTTCGAGGATCAATTTCACCCAAAAGCAAAGCAAGCCAGCGCCACATGGTCTGCTCTCAAGCAGTGACCTCTCTGATTCAAATGCAAAATGCTATTGCAGATGAAATTCACTGGGACAAAATGTTCAATAGAAAGATTACATTTCCAGTGGGGCAGAAAGATATTTGCCAGCATCTCATTAAGGCTTCGATACAAAGTCTTGGATTTCAATCAGCATTGAGATAGAATGGCAATAATCCAGTAGCAAGAATGTAGCGAGGGCTTTGTTTCCATAGCATTATGCATTTTTCCCATCTACAATAAAATCTTGAAAAAATTTCCAAGAGAATAGATATGGAAAGAAATAACCTTGTAGTCATTTTAATGTCAGTTACACAATGCATTCTGTGAAGCCTCTGCGGCCTAATAACTTTGCCTCTCACTCAGGGAGGAGAAGGTGACATCATTTACATTTAGCCCAACACGTGAAAAAGGCTGAAATTCTCTGCACTATAAATGCAGCATCAATTCTTCCACCTCTGCAGCCCCACCTCCCATCATTAATATAGTCCAGCCATTTTATAGCCAGCATTTTATCCTCTTTCCTTAGAAGTAATTTACTGACTTAATGGAAATGTGAGAGATTTGCTTTAACAGATTTTATGAATTTAAGCAAAAGGTCCTGCTGAACATTTCCCTCTAGAGAGAGGTTATTCTTTGGCCAGGAGGCCTTTGTAATAGTTCAGTAATCAAAAAAGATTTGCTTCGGACTTGCTAATTTGCTCAGTCTCTTAAGTAACAAAAGGGTCTAAACTCTGCCTCTCAATTTAAAGTGAGTCTCATAAAAGCTTCCAGTTTAGCAAGAAATCTAAGAATTCACAATCTGAGCTCTTAACCCCATTTCAATTTGTGCAAGTGTAATATCATTATGGACTGATTCCTACTACAGGGTACTGGTGGCTTTTCATGGAATTTAGTTCTTTATCTGAAAGGTGGCATGGTGGGCGAACACAAAGAACAGGGTAAACTACTGCAGAAATAAAGTTTGTTTCTCCTGAAGGATCAGAATCTGGGAACACTACAAATTCATAAGAAAGTCTCTTTCCTATGGAACTTTTGGTTAAATTTTGCCAAGAAAGAACTCTGGATTGGATTTTAATTAAGGGGTAGAAAATTCAACTGTATTCTTCTTAATTTTCATGGTTGTCTGTGAAAACGATACAATTAGGCAGAATTGTGTCACTGAAACCACAGCTGTGTCCCCAACATCTAGAACAGTGCCAGGCCTGGGATGCTCAATGGATATTGGCTAAATGAATGAACTGCAACAGAACAGAGTCATTGTCATTTTTTGGTCATGGAGAGTTTTTCATCAGGTTCCATCAACATCCTGCCATTCTTTGACTGGCTTTTTGGGGCTGGTTGCTCCAGCTCCTCCTGCTTCCAGACACCCCTTCCTGAACCCAACTAATCAAACTGTGCAACCTCATAGGGAAAATGTATAATGAGGATTAGGGCCTCTTAACCCAGAAAATAAGCAGAAGAAAAATAACCTGTGAACCTATAATCTTGTTCAATGACATTGGTACTTTAAAAGAAGTCTACACAATTGAGAGCCACATTTGCTGGAATTTCTGAAACAGTTATAAATTTAAGTATTTTGTCTCACTGCTTTTTAAGTCACTGCCTCACCACGTGCTCATCATAGTTAGACTGGAAGATACAGAGAGGGGAAGAATGTTACTGAAAGCTCAGGCACTTGCCCACCAGGCCGCATCAGAAGAATGAGGACAAGTGGTTGAGGAGAAGGAAAGAGAAGTTTATTACTTTGCCGGCAAAGGAGGAAAATGGTCGACTACCATCTCAAAGTCCAAATTCCTTGTACATAAGCAGAAATACAGAGATTTTAAAGGGAGGACCCTCTGCTGAGGCAGGGATGCAGATTTCATTTCCCAAAAAAAGTGGAGGAAGTTTTAAAGAGACAAAAAACATCTTTTGCCATTTTTTTGGGGGGGGGGTCATTCCCTCTGTTACAATAATAAGATAGCAGGAAGGAGGTAAAGCTTCTACCCAAGTTCAATTTGAACTAAATTACATTCTCTAGATATGTCATTCTGTTAATTATTAAAAACTTCATCAAGTATGGAAAGTTCCCTACAAATAAGGTAAAAAGACTATAGCAGGAGGTTCATAATATATACAAAGAAACAATAGCTAAGAAAACACAACACATTTGGGAAACTGGTAATAATAGTTCAGTTTGATAGAAACTTAAGCAAAATTGTTTCTTTTTCAATACTATCTTCATCTCTGTTAATATTCTTCCTAAAACACCTTGCCACTCCTAGTCCGATTTTTCCTGATCGCTTTGTACAGGCACCATCTAAGGACTTTACCTGGCCTGCCTCATTGCAGATAGTCATGTTTATTAATTAGCTAAATCATACTGAAGTCTTTCAACTTTTAGAACCAAAGAACAACAATAATAAAAATCACTTTGGACCCGGGTACCATGGCATGTGCCGATGGTCCCAGCTACTTGGGAGGCTGAGGTGGGAAGATTGCCTGAGCTCAGGAGTTCTAATCCAGCCTGAGCAACATAGTGAGAGACCATCTCTTAAAAAAAATTGCTTTTGTTAGAATACAAGTTTCTGTAGACTACTACTTGCTAGAGGCAAAAAAATAAAAATAAAAGAAATAACACTTTTAAGGATTTTGCCTTTGTTAATAATTCCTACATTTTTATTTTGAAAATGAATGTGAAAACATTTTTGTCTTAAATGTAATTTTTGCCAAAATAATGCACAAAATTAGGTTAAACAGTCAAAAAGTAATACAAGGTCCTGTCCTGAAACTTCCTACCAATAATATCTGTACTTTTGGCTGTTGCTTCTAGTATTGATCTCTTCATTTCTAAATAATGTTCTTAGGCTATTTCTTTTTTCTTTTTTTTTTTTTTTTTT
>VBSM01001562.1:18276773-18297562 GCA_008086735.1 Cheirogaleus medius
CGGCCTCCCAGAGTGCTAGGATTACAGGCATGAGCCACCGCGCCCGGCCTAAGAAATTTTTTTAATTAAAAAAAATGTATTTTAGGCCCATCTCACCCCTTTTGGAGTGCAAAGGCAGATGATGAGAATTTGATTCTTACCCATATACACCCTTCTACACACATCTCCTTCTTCTTTTCATTCTCCTATGAAGTTATAGCATAATTTTCATTCAACCAAAATTCAATGTTTACATTATTATCATTTTTTGTATTTATTATTACTCATAGCTAAGCTACATAGTATACTATAAATACATTTTCTTTATGGTACAATGTTTTGTTTTCTCTGGCAATAATTTTCTTATATTTTCATTTGCTTAATTTTCTGTGATTCATCACCAAACTCTTTAAGAAAAGGGTAAATATTCTCCCAATACATTCAGACACACCAAGAAATCCAGAAAGAGGAAAGGAAAAGTAGCTCCATTTTAACTATTTTAGATACATCCCTGCTGCATTCTCAGATTCCCATCTGGCTTGGCTGTGTCCAGGCCTGCTATATGCTAAGAGCTCCCTTCTCTCCTTTATTGTCTTCCCAGATTCTGTGTCTTCTTTCTTGGTTTTCTCTCTTCGTTTTGCAGAGCAATGTCATTAAAATTTCTTTTCTTATTTTAATATTATAAACTTGAACAGGCAATGGTTGTTTGGGTTTTTTTAGCTACATATTTTTCTGTCTTGAATTTTAATGCAATTTGCATACTACCTGAAAGTCAAAGGCCATCAGAGCTCTTTAGACTACCCTTTGAGAACTTTGACTCTATTGCCTTAAGAATCAATCAAAAACACATAGTTAGACCTATTCTTATTGCTATTAGAAATGCAGAGAAATATACAAGACAAACACAGAGTTTACAGCATATAAGTATATTATTATTATCACTGGGTTAATTTCAGTGCTCTGATAATTGAATAAGAAAAATGAAATATAGAGAAAGACATTTGCCCCTTCATAAGAGGCTTGCATACTCATCAGGTGTGAATTTAAATGGAATCTGGGTAGTGATGCTCTATGTTTCACTTGTTTTCCAGAACATTCCATTTAAAATGGAATCATGGCCAGCATGGTGGCTCACACCTGTAATCCTAGCACTCTGGGAAGCCAAGATGGGAGGATCGCTTGAGCTCAGGAGTTTGAGACCTGCTTGAGCAAGAGCAAGACCCACTTCTCTATTAAAAAGAAAAAAGGAAAAAATTAGCCGAGTGTGGTGGCACACAACTGTAGCCACAGCTAATTGGGAGGCTGAGGCAGGGGGATCACTTGAGCTCAAGAGTTTGAGGTTGCAGTGAGCTATGATGACACCACTGCACTTTAGCCTGGGTGACAGAGTGAGACTCTGTCTAAAAAAAAATTTACACACATATATATGGGGGGGAATTATTTTTTAAAGTATGGCCTATATAATTCTTTCTTAAACAGTAGACATCAAACTTTTGAATTGAAAGCAAATTACTTTATCCAATTCCATTAACCGTTAAGCACACAAACACATACACCTGCACTGAACTAGCCAACCTAGTGAAGTGCTGGGGAGAAGTTTGTGTTCTGAGAGGATCTGGCATGATGCACATTAACCAGTTGAGCTTTAAGTATATGAACAAATATCTTTAAATCTCTCTCTCTCTCTCTTTTTTTTTTTTTTTTTTTTTAGACAGTCTTGCTCTGTTACCCTGGGTAGAGTGCACTGGCATCATCTTAGCTCACAGCAACCTCAAACTCCTGGCTCAAGAAATCCTCCTGCCTCAGTCTCCCAAGTAGCTGGGACTACAGGCACTCATCATGATGCCTGGCTAATTTTTCTGTTTTTAGTAGAGACAGGGTCTCACTCTTGCTTAGGCTGGTCAGCTCATCCCAAGTGAGTCATTGGGTCCTGCTTAAAACTAGTTCACTAAGGTAACCTTGACCAAGTTAGATAAAAACAGTATAGTCTAAGATGGTCTCACAACATTGAGTAGCCTTGTTTAGCAGGTAGTGGCATTCTCTGATCCTTCTAGAATCTATAGTTTACAGGATACCACTTTCTCTTGGCTTTTCCTCTACCTACTTTTCTCCATTACCTTTTTATAATCATCTTCTTCCATCTGTTCCTTGAATGCTAGTATTCTCCAGGGTTCCAAAGAGCTGTCTTCTCTTTTTATGAATATTAAACCCAAAGCTTTGTTATTTATATCCATTTTCAACTATTATCTATCCATATGCATATGACTCTCAAATCTATATTTCCAACCCAGCATCTCTCTTGAACTTCAGATTCATGTGTATACCTGCCTACTGGATATCCCCACCTTGATCTCACTGATAATTTAAGTCAAATATTTCCCAAACTGGGCTGGGCACGGTGGCTCATGCCTGTAATCCTAGCACCCTGAGAGGCTGAGGTAGGTGGATCGTTTGAACTTAGGAGTTCGAGACCAGACTGAGCAAGAGTGAGACCCTGTCTCTACTAAAAAAATAGAAAGAAACTAGCTGGACAACTAAAAATATATAGAAAAACTTAGCCATGCATGATGGCACATGCCTGTAATCGCAGCTACTCAGGAGGCTGAGGCAGGAGGAGGACCACTTGAGCCCAGGGGTCTGAGGTTGCTGTGAGCTAGGTTGACACCATGGCACTATAGCCCAGGCAACAGAGGGAGACTATGTCTCAAAAAATATATATATCTATTTCCCAAACTAAGTCACTAGTTTTCTTCTCTCCTGTATTCACTAATAGCATCTAGTGAGCCAAGATACTGCCTTCTATTGGAGAAGCACTTTCTTTTTTCTCACCTTATGTTTCCTGATGGTGGCATCTCTTCCAGAGTATCACCTCTGGCCTCTCTCCACCCCTCCCTCACTCCTAACTGTGGGAAGAGGAGAGAATGATCTGATTGATGAGTTTGGGAGGGAAAAAACTAGTTATATGAAGCTTTCTCCTTCTTTTCTACTATATTCTTTCCTTTGGCATCTGTGTGCCTAAAGAAAACAAGCACATGTGTATTTCTGTTATGAGTTTTACAGAAGCAAGTCTTCCAAAGAGACTTGCGTGACTTCTCTCTTTCTCTTTCTCTTTCTCTTTTTTCTCCCTCTACCTCTTCCTCATAGTTTTAAATTTGAGTGCAGAAAAAGCAGTGTTATATATTAATATTTACCTCACCAAATACAATGCCTTTAAAGAATTCTAATGTTTCCCATCTCTCTCACTTCCTTATATCCAATCAACTCCAAATGAAGGGCAGCGTTGAGCCATTGATCAGGATACCAAATAAGGGATCCTAACTATTATTAGAATTAATTAGAAATATGGTGCCAATTGTAATAACTCAGGTTTTCATGTGCAACTTCTTATGTAAGTGGCAAAATATACATTGGTCTCATTCTTGGAAAATACTGTCTTTGAATAGTAACAAACAAACAACAACACAATACACTCCTTGCATGCATTGTTCTAACCTGTTTTGTGACATGTAGCTACCTAGAGATGAACTGTTATTTACCTGAAGCTGGTAGGTATAATTAGCTGAAATCTAAACCTTCATGATGCATGGTTGTCTACCAGAAACAAGTGCTTTATTCTATTCTCAGAATTAAAATCCCTTTAATGTATCATCTGATATCTTCCCTTTACCCCTCCAAATGCACTTCCACCCCTCTCCACCCTCCTTTCTGCCTCAGGAGGCTGACTGGGGTGGATAGTCTCCTATGCTCTCGAGCTTCTGCTTGGATTTGGCCAATGGGGAGCCTAGGAGGAGATCAGAGGGAGAGTGGGGTACTTACCAGGGTACTTATTCCACTGGTTTCCTCCCTTTGGTCACCTTGAGCTGCTAGATTCAAAACAGCTCACTCTGTAGGATTTTCTCTGCTCCTGGGTTTCTGTTATTTTCTCTCCCCCCATCTTTCAGGCCTCTGGGGTGGTGACGGCTCTGCAACTATTGGCTCTGAGCTGGTTCCTGCAGTATCACCTGTGCTTCTCCCACACCCCTCCCATACCTAAGAAAATTATAGTCCCTTGGGTAAATAAACCCTCCTTGAATTATCCTAATTTGCATGTGTCATCTTTTTTAGCTTACTGACTCTGCTTTAGTCAATGAAAGTAAATTAGTATGTGAGTTTCTATATTCAATTGTTTCTATTTTCAAATTGTATTCATAGAAAATCTCTTTGTTTCTAAACCCATTTAATAAATGTTGAACCAAATTATTATACTGCTCAGAACTCTCACATGTCCCATACTCAAAATTAGTCATGGAATCCTCCTGCTTCTACCTTATAAATATTCCTCAAATCTATTCCCAACTCTACCATTGTCTTCTTTTATCTCATCATTTCTCACTTAAATTACTAACTGGTCTCCCTACCCCTGCTCTAGGTTCCCGATCTTCCATATAATTACCAAAAAAATATTTTTTAAAACATGTAACCACTCTGCTTTAAAACGCATCAGTGGCTCTCTATTATTATCAAGATAAAATCCAAACTCATTAGTATCTGCAATGTGGACCCTGACTCAACTTCTAGCATTTTTGCATGTTATACCCGATTCTGCTCTTTGCTAGGAACCCTTTCTTTTCACTTGTTCGCCTAGCTTGTGTGTATCTTATAGGACATAGCCCAAGTCTCATTTGCTTTTGGATATCATTCTTGACTCCTCCACTGTCAGAGCACTTACCATTCTAAATGTTCATGCCATTTTGTTGAACACCCCAACTAGACTCTAAGCTCTCTGTGACATAGCACAGTGCCTGATACTTAATAAATGCTTAGTCAATGATTTTAAATAAACATTGAATGAAAAACTTATAGAGCAAAAACATTTTAAAACATCAGCAGTCCGGGAGGCTGAGGCAGGAGGATCCCACGAACCCAGGAGTTTGAGGTTACAGTGAACTATGATTTAGCCACTGCCTCTGCACTCTAGTCTGGACAACAGAGCAGACTTTGTCTCTAAGGAAAAAAAGAAGAAGAAGAGCTCAATGGTAAGATAGCTGCTGGATAGGCTCAGGACACAGGGCAAGGCTCAGGTAGGCATGGGGGGGACTTCAAGATGTGGACTGTGGGCAGGAGTCCTTGGGAGCCTGAAGGCAGCAGCTTTCACTTTAGTTTTTAAATAGCAGAACCTTTTTTTTTGGTCCTTGTTAGAGACAGGAGTCTCACTGTGTTGCCTAAGCTGGTCTTGAACTCCTGGCCTCAAGCAGGAGGCCTTGGCCTCCCAAAGTGCTGGGATTACTGGCGTGAGCCATAGTGCCAAGCCAAGAACCTTTTTTTTTTCCAAATAAAATTGTCTTTTAAATCCCAGTATGTGAAACAGATAAGACCAGAATTTTCTCAGCCTGGTTTTATTTTATACATTCAGCTTTATAACATTTAACATATTTAACATTTATTTATTATAAAGTTAATCAAAGAGCACACTTTTGATAAACATTTGCAACTGGCAACTGCTGCTAATGGCTGGCGACTGCAGTTTTTTTGTGTTTTTTTTTTTTTGTAATAAAGCCATGTTTAAAGCATGGACAATTGTGGTCTTAACAGCCATTGAAATGTTGAAAAAAGTTGAATCAGATGTTTATAAACTTTTAAAGTTACTTACATGGAGTTCTGGGGTTCTATGGAACACAGTTTGACAAACACTGTTTCAGCATCAAGCTTTTCTTACAAGGCAGGACTTTCTCAGCTTTAACTCTCCAAAGGCTGCTAAACATGCCCCATTCTCTGAGGCTACATTCTCTAAGTTTGTTGTAGAGGAGATATCACACTTTTTGAGAAGGTCTGGATCTCTCTGAAGGGTTTTTATCCCCACTCACTTGATAAACTTTTCTCTCCAGAACCATCTAATTTCCCTTTACCAACTCCTCCTCTTCTGGCTCCTGTTTTCTCACCACCCAGAGGCACTCACTGTTAACATTTTGGTGGATTTCCTTCTACTTTTTTCTCTGCATAATTATTTATAAGTAATTGAAATCATACTCTATATGCAAGTTTGTATTCTTAATTTTTTGACTGACCACTATAACAAAGATTTTCTCACATCAAAACTCTTCAGAAACATACTTTTTAGCAGGAGTAAGTTTGTACCATATTGCCCGTATCATAGTTAACTCCAGTTGTCCTGTACAGTCAGACATCCAGGTTGTTTCTAATGGTTCGTAATGATAAATTATGCCATGATAAATCTTTGTAAATATTCTTTTAAAATTTATTTTCTTAGGATGGGTCCTCAGTTGTTGAAAGAACTATTTAGTTAGGCAAACATTTTTAAAGCACTGCAAATCATTTTCCCAAAGACGCCAACAATGTGCATACTTACTAACCAGCATCTGTCTCTCTACCTACTGAAGCCCCAAGTTTTAAATTGTTTCTATCTTAATAGTTACAAAATTATATTTCCTTAAGTTTGCACATCTAAACTACTAAGAGTTGAACATTTTCACATACTTTAGCCATTTGTAGCTACTTACTATAAACTGTCTTTTTTTGTCTACTTATTTCCTAGTGTACTAGTATTTTTCTATGATTTCTGAGATTTCTGAATGTCAAAAAATAATTTATAAGTAGTACATTCATTGATTTTAATCCAAATGTTTTGCTGTAAAGCTGCTTGAAAACAACATACTAAGCATCACTCCTAATTTTCTTTGTTTACTTTGTGACAATGCGAAAAGCAAGATTACCGTCAGCGATGTCTGAATTATTAGAATTCTAAATCTGTAAGGTCCAAAGTAACAAGTACTACTATAAATACATAGTAATTCAACCAAAATTTAATGACTATTGCTTGTATGCCCACTCTGGGCTGGGTACCTTTCTCAGGGCTGGGGATACACTGGTGGCCAAGCAAGGTGGGGCCTTTGCCCTCCTGAAATTTATTGTCTTTATCCAGGTATCTTGATAATCTAGTATACGCTTGAGAACAGCCAAATATATAGCACAAATTCTGTTATTTTGAAACTGTGCAATTTATAGAAAAACATCTTAAACAGTATTAAAATGATAAGGGGACAGTTAGTGACAGACTTATAGATGGCACCAGTGGTAGGTGATATGATGACCTCTCTGGCCCCAAAGTCCTAGAAGCTGACAGCTGGGACCAGCAAACTCCCACTTGCTGCTGCGTTCCTATACCAGCCTCTGAGGTTCATTTGGCTCCAAGGCCAGGGAAATGTAAGGACTAGAGGATCCACAGCTCTGTGACTCTGCATCAGTACAGGTGTTTACTGCTGGTCCAGTTCTGACCTTTACCTCACTTCTAGCAACTGACTTTTTTTAAGGCCATGTATAACTAAGTCCCTGTCTGCCATCCCAATTTCAGGTCCCTCATCTCATGTCTCCACCCCTGGCATTTCCTCACTATTACCTCATTTGCCCCCTAATCTGCTAGTTCTCTGAGCCTGGGGCTATCTTGGTTGAATCTCAGCACCATCAGTCCCCACTGGCTAGATTCTCACTTCCTGCAGCCACACTTCTCTCAGGAAGACCATCTGCCCAGATCTGATGCCAGACTCATGCTTGCTACAACCTGCCCACTCAGCACCACAGATGTCTTCCTGTTGCCTCCAGAAACTATTTAGGAGATAGAATCAACAGAGACAGATGTGGGGGATATGAAATCTTGAAATAGGATGATTTTGCAGGATTGTGGCATGGGTTACTGAAGGAATGATGATTTTATTTGGTGAGACCAGGAGTGAGGGAGGAGCAGGCTTGCTAGGAAAGATGACAGTTCAGTTTTGGACATGTTGAATTTGAGGTGTCTGTAGAATCTCCAGGAAACTTCCAATGGAGAGTTTGATGCATAGCTTGGGAGCACAGGAAAGAGAGTTATAATACATTTGTGTAAATATTTCTGTGTGTGTAACACATACACATATATACTCAGATATACCAAGAGACAACATTTTAAAAGCTAGAAATCTGCCAGTGATCAAGATATCTATGTTTATGTATAGCTGGAAAGATCACTGAGCAAACCACAGTTCTTTTCTCATTATGCAAATCTGTGCATGTTGTTAATCAACAGTTCTGCATAATTAGAAGCTCATTTCAATGTTAATGTAGAAAGTCTTAACCACCCTGAAATTTGCCTAAAGTCAGTAAGGTCAAATGTTGAATAAATATGTATTCAAAGAGGAATATTACAGGTCAGTGCTTCTAACCTGAAAATTAGTTGGGTCTGATTTGGGCTTTACATAGGGTTTGTGGTTGTTTAACTATATTTCACCTGCCTATGAGTGGTGGTTGTTTTATAACCCCACATTTGAAAGACAATATATTGAATACTCAAGAGGAGGGTAAAAAAAAATACAAGATTTGAATCTACCATGAGAAACTAAGTCAACACAAGAAACTCAGGGGGAGAGAGAGTAGCCCCTTTCCACATTTAGTGGTACATGCTCTCTTAATGGGGCACTCCTAATTCCCATGGCAGTTAATGTGAGTTGCATGTGTGTGTATCAAGAAAGGCACAGGCTCACTGTCTCTGTCAGGAAATTATTCCTCTTGTGTTGATCTCCTAGCTGTGTTTTCATTCTACCTTTTAAAACCATTACACCCAACAGAGTTTTGAGTGCATTATAGGTAACTTTAAGAATCCATCATTATGTCCTCTCTCTTAACCACATAATAGGGGGTAGAAAAGTGAGAGTACAGTATATACACCACGCTGAGGAGAAGGAACTTGCCTTGAATTTTTGAGCCCCCACAGCCTATTTTCTGTAATGCTCAGTGGCGAATCACTCTTAAGTGCTCCATCATTCACTAGGATATGTGCTTCATGCCAAAGGTTACCAGATTACAAAAGTAGTCTCAGCTCAGAAGGGACTCATAATTCACCATCACCTTATTTTGACACTAAGAGAGAAAATATGTGCATCAAGACAAGTAGAGGAAATAATGAAAAAAAATCCCCTATATTAAGTTAACAATGCAGCAAACACTCCAAAGGGAAAAATACAGACTAGAACAATAATAAGGATAATAGAAAAGTAATGCTGTTAAATTATAAGAGACTTGCTGGTCGGCACATGAACTCTCCATGGAGTGAGGATAGTTTCTTAAAGATCTTCCCTTAGACATGAGAGGAAATGGGAAAGTTAAGATAGTTTCCAAAGTTGGAAGAAAATATTTTCTTGTGCCACTGTTTCTAAAAGGGTCAAATACATTTCCTGAAGGTGAAATGGAAGTATTTAGAAAAAATTAAGAACACAAGTGACACAGAAGGAGCTGTTAACATGCAAAGGGGGAACAAGCTCAAGGTCCCAGAGGCAGGGTGGTAGAAACCTCACGAATGTAGATAACCAAAGTGACATCTGAAAGGACCTCTGATTAACACGTGGAAAAATAATACGGAACTTGGTTATACATGGCCTTATAAAAAAGTCAGTTGCTAGAAGCAAGGTAAAGGTCAGAAGTGGACAAGCAGTAAACACCTCTACTGATGCAGAATCACAGAGCCATGTGGAAAAAATAATAGAGCTCCCATATTTATGAAAAGGTCCTGGGAAATACGTTCTTTGCCAGACAAGAACGTCACAGGAATGTACATCTTAAATATTATGCATTTCATCTTAGCAAAGTTATAACCAATTAAGCAACATTTACAGAAGAATATTGAAAATATAATTACTAGACAGCTTCAGGCATTGCTATGGGGCTACAACTTTCTTTTGCACAACGACATAATTTCAGGATAAATTTTGCATGAGGGTGCATATCACAAGGTTGTCAACAAATGGGTATAAATGCTATGGCTGACTACTTTGGAAAGACTTATTGGAGTTCCTTGAATATTGTTTTGATGTGTTTACATATGTACATTTATTGATACATAATATTTTACATATTTATGGGGTACATGTGATATTTTGTTGCATGCATAGAAATGTGTAATGATCAACTCAGAGTATTTGGGGTATCCGTCACCTTGAGAATGTATCATTTCTATGTGTTGAGAACATTTCAAGTTCCCTCTTCTAGCTACTTTGCAATATATAATACACCATTGCCAACTATAGTCATACTACTCTGCTATCAAACGTTAGAATTTATACCTTCTATCTAACTGTGCATTTGTACCCATTGACCAGTCTCTATTCATCCCCCCTTCTACCCACACACCCTTCCCAGCCTCTGGTATCTATCATTCTACTCTCTGCCTCCACGAGATCAACCTTTTTAGCTCCTGCATATGAGTGACTATGCGAAATTTTTCTTTCCATGTCTGGCTTATTTCATGTAACATGATGGTCTCCAATTCTGTCCATGTTGCTGCAAATGACATGATTTCATTCTTTTTTATGGTGAAATAGTTTTCCATTTGTATATATACTACATTTTTTTTATCTGTTCATCCATTGATGGACACTTAGGTTGATTCCATATCTTTGCTATTGTGAACAGTGCTATAATAAACATGTGAGTGCAGGTATCCCTTTGATATACTGATTTCTTTTCCTTTGGATAAATACTCAGTAGTGGAATTGGTGGATTGTATGATAGTTCTATTTTTAGGTTTTTTGAGAAATATCCTTGAATATTTTGAGGTGCCTGAATCACTGGATAACAGAATACATTTTTATCCCTTTCAAATTCCTTTCTCTTCTGATTTGGGTGTGTGCTACATCTTTTTGATGGTTTGCATGTTTGTTTGTTTACATGCCACAGTTTAATAGCTACTTTTCCCCCTTAACTTCCTTATTGAATGTAATATATATACAGTAAAGAGGACCCATCTTAAGGGTAGAGTTCAGTGAATTTTTTATAGATGTATAAATTTGTGAAACCTCTACCAGATCAAGATATGGAACATTGCCAGGACCCTAGAAACTTCCCCATATCCCTTTCCAGTCAATACCCTTATACCTCAATAGCTATTCTTCTAACAAATCATTAGAATTATTTTGCCTGCTTTTGAATTCCATATAAATGAAATCCTGTGGTATTGTTAATATATTACTTTTATAAAATTTTCCATACATTGGCATATCGAATTCAAGTATAATTCTAAATATGAATTTGTTCAACAAATGCAATTGTGTCTATTTCTACCCTCTCCTACAACCCATTCTATGACGTTTTAAAATGCAAATGCCCCCTCTTCAAAAAAACCCTTCAGCACTAATACTTACTATGACTCCTCCCCAGCCCTGCAAACTTAACAAGTAAGAAAGTCATAGTGGTTTGAACTAAGTAATATCTGGGGTACTGAACATTTCTCGGCCATTACAATCTTTCTAATCAGTACTGATGATGGGTTTTTAAAAAAGTGTTGAAAATGAAACAAAACAAAAATATGGTTTTTAAAATGTTATATATTTACATATTCTGTAAAAAAGTCAAATGAGCTACAAGAACAAGTCCTATACCCCAAGACATCTAATTCTCTTCTCTAGAGACATTCATTATTACTCACTTCTTGTGTATCCTTGCACAAATAGTATACAGGTATAGGTGTCTTCTTTTTTACACAAAAGGAATCATTCCATTCAAAGTGTTCTACACCTTACTTTTTTTGATTATCAATGCTGGAGGTCATTTGCCATCGGCGTATAGAGAACTACCATGCTAATTTTTAATGGCTTCATACTACTGCATTATATGGCTGTACCTTAGTTAACTTAATTCAATTATAGAATTTAAAAACCAGGAATGTATCCCCTATTTCACCAGTGATTCTAATCACAATGAAATAGAAATTTCAGGACACTAAGAGACAGAGACTAGACAAAGGGTTTCACGTATTCATTATTCCTGACTAAGTGGATAGAAATTTGAAATATATTTCCTACCACTTTTAGCTCCCTGCCTGAAAACAGGAATCTTTATTCCCTGGGAACTAGAGCTGACATAATTCCCTAGGTGACTAGAGGCAAATAATAGCAGACAGATTGCCCATGGTCTTAGCTCAGACTACATACAAAAACCTAGGCTACTCTTCAAATGAAAGGCTGGGATATTCCAGCAGTTTTAAAAAGCAGTATTTTCAAGACTGAAAAAGACTGCTCCCTCTTAAGATCAGGAACAAGGTAAGCTCTCTTTCCATCTCTATTCAACATAGTACTAGAAGTTCTAGGCAAGAAAAAATAAAAGGCATCCAACTCGGAAAGAAAGAAGTAAAACTACCTCTATTCACAGATGACATGATCTTATATTTAGGAAATCCTAAAGAATCCACAAAAAAGTTGTTAGAGTTAATACATGAAATCTAGTAAAGTTGTAGGATACAAGATCAACACACAAAACTTAGTTGTATTTTTATACACTAGTAATGAACAATCCAAAAAGGAAATTAAGAAAAACAATTCCATTTATAATAGCATCAAAAAGAATTAAATACTTAGGTATAATTTTAACCAAGGAAGGCAAGACTTTTATACTGAAAACCAAAAAATATTGCTGAAATGAAAGACAAAAATACATGGAAAGACATTCCTGCTTTGTCTAGGATTTCATATTAATATAATCATACAGTGTGTAGTCATTTACGCCTGGCTTCTTTTCACTTAGCAAGATGTTTTCAAGATTCATTCATGTTGCTGCACACATGAGTAGCTCATTCTTCTCTGTCGCTAGTAGAGATCCACTTTAGAAGTATGTTACAATTTTATCCATTCACTAGCTTATGGACATTTGGATTATTTCCAGCATTTTTTGTTTGTTCTTTTTTTTTTTAACAGTTTCATTCTGCTGTGTTGAGGTCTGGATTTCTTTTCACTTATCCCATTTGCAAACAAATTGGAATTCATAAATCTGTGGACTAGTGATTTTCATCAGTTGTGGAAAATTGTCTTTTCAGATATTGCCTCTGCTCTATTCTTTCTCCCCTTACCTTCTAGAACTTCATTAGATGCTTGTTAAACCTTCTTCTTCTACCCTCTGTGTCTCTAAATCTTTCTTACATATTGTCTTTTTGTATCTCTACTCTGCATTCTGGCTAATTTCTTTAGTATAATCTTTCAACACACAACTTTTCTCTTTCAGACCTGCCCCTAATATTTCTAGGACCCTGGGCAAGAGTACAAATGGAAGGCTACATACCATATAGACATACTTACAAATAAATCAAGCTAATAAAGAATTAAATAAAATATATTCATCCTCCTGCCTTGACAAAGGCCAGGTTTGAATTTAAAATTTTTGGATATCTAAGCTTTGCCCTATTATGTAGTGGCACAACAGGAGCTGATTTTTGACTGCCAGCCTCAAGCCCCTCTCTTTCCGTCTTCAGCTTCATACGACCTTGCAATTGTCACTGAGTATACACATTTATATACCCAACCTACAAATCCAAGTTCCATCCACAGGTCCCACAAGAGCCAGTTCTTGGCCATCCCTGAGGGTGTAGTCTACCCTGAGGATAGACCTAGGGAAAAGTTCTGCATATGGAAGCAGGCTTAGGCCATTGAGCTGGGAATTTCAGGGTCCCTGGTGCCAGGAATGTGATCTAAAAGGAGGAATACTGACTCTATGTGATTGGCCATATCTTTAGCCATGCAGAGTCTTTGTGGCTGAGTGAAGGGCAGAGCAGACTCCAAAGTGCAGGGCCAGAGACTGGGCCTCTCTTGCCTAGGTCTAAGGGCAGTGCTGCTTTCTTTAGCTATGTTCAATTTATCTATTGAGTTTTTAATTTCAGTTAGTGTTATTAATTTCTAGAAGTTTTAGTTGGTTCTTTTTCAAATCTGCCATTTCATTCATATTTTAGTTTCTCTTTTTATTTTTTCAACATGTTAATCATATTTATTTTATTTTCTATCTCTGATCATTCTAAAACTTAAGTCTTTGTGGATCTTATTCTGCCATCTGGTTGGTTGATTGGTCCTTGCTTTGGTGACTTATTTCTTCATGTATTTTATGATTTTTGAGCCCATATTTATCTATGCAGAATTCTTCAAAGCCTGGCATAAGAATGGGTTCCTCAAAAAATGATATATATTTGCTTCTCCCAGGCCCTGGAGGGCATGAAAAGTCTATACCAACTTTAAACCAAATTTTCAGTCTCTGATTTTATAAACCATCCAGGTACTGAAATTTCAGGACACAGATTCATTGTGTTAGTCCCTGCTTGTGATTGCAAATTCTCACAGGAGACCTGCCTCATTCCCATCCCACTCAGTGCCAAGGTTGTTGGGCAACTTTCCAGAAGGTAGGAGATGGTGGTGAATTTCTTACATCGAAGATTTATTGGGAAGTTTCCTTTTAAAATCAAGTTTAGTGTAGGCCTTTGGCTTTGTCTCTTGTGCTCTGACCCTACAAGGTTGTGAAAGTTCACCAGGTTGGGCAGATACCCTCTAGGTTCCCATTTTCCTTTGTCCTAAGTATTCCTTACTTTCTTGCCAACTCATTGAAGCAAGAAGGAAGGTATGTTTTATCCAGCATAGTTAGTGATTTTTAGTGGGAAGGTCAGTTGGGGTACCTAGTCTGTTTTATTGCTGTAAAAGTCTTACATAATCATAACATTTCTCCAATCCATCTGCTTTTCTTAATTCCCACTGATGATGCATTACTTCATGCACTTAGAACTGCTGGCTCCATCCAAAAGTCTTCCAACTGCATCCCTGCTTCCCGGCTATACCCTGCCTCTTCTCTCCATTTCTCATCCCCTCAAGCCAGCTGTATCTGTAAGTCTCAGCAAGAAACAGAATTCACATCTGGCAGGAGGTTTTGTCATGAAGGGATGAAGCTATTGCTGGAGGTGTGACATCAAAAGAGAGAAGGAGTGGGGAAGAAATGCCCCAACTTCACTTTCTACCTGCCTTCTGATATCTTTGCTTAGGCCTTTCTTAGGTCAAACCCAACCACAAGGCAGTCCCTAAGGAAGCTGAGTAAAGAACCCCCAGAGGCATAGAGTTTAGTAGAGAAGAAGAGGAAATGAATCTGGGGGACAAAGAGAAAATAATCAGCACGTCAGCCTTTCTCCAGACCATTTTGAAAGGCCAACTGTCTAAAATGCAAAGCTTATCATATCATCCTCCCACTTAAAATCTGTCAGTGGATTCACATAATCTGTGGGAATAAATCTAAACTGGGATGTGTGACCTTGCCCCTGGCTTCACTCCGCAGTTCTTATCTTAGCCTATGGTCATTCTGGAGTATTTCCAGATTCTCTAGTATCCCATGCTCTCACACCTCTGCTCTTTGGCTATATTCTTTCCTCTTTTGCAAGGCATCTTTCTGCATCTTCTTTGCTTGGTTAACTTCTACTCAACTTTCAGAATCAAAGATTTTGCTCTGGAATCACCTCCTCCTGAAAGTTTCCTGAAAAGTTTTTCCAGGTGTTTCTATCATTTCCTTACTTAATCCCATCATAATACAGATGCTCCTCAACTTACGTCCTGATAAACTCATCAAAAGTAAAAAATATCATATGTGAAAAATGAATTTAATACTCTGATAAACCCATTGAAAAGCCTTAAGTCAAACTATTATAAGTCAGGGAGCATCTGTACTTAGTTGAGTTGAGTGCCCTTTCTCCCTTGAGAGGAAAGATATGCATTTTAACTCTTATATATAACACCCAGCACCATTTCTGGCAGATGGTAGGCAATCAATAACAATTTTTTCAAATGAATAAATGAAAACTAAATATTAGGAAAACAAATAGTATAGTTATAAAGCTCTTTGGAATTTTAGGTTATGGAGAAAAGTCTTGGAATTTGAAGGGTTATCTTTCTTAAATTCATTTCCGAGATATTTATCTCGTATACTGTATTGGCAGAGAAAGATAAGAAAAAGACCACAAGCCTAAGGACTCAGAATTTGAATCCTAAAGGTTAATCCTAAATTTGGGCAATGTCTAGGATACTAGAAAAGTCAGTTTTCTAGAACATAGGAAAGACATAGTTTTGGTGTTAGCTTTGGGTCTTGCCGAATAATGCTTTAAATTATTTAAATAACCTTTAAAAATGTGTATTAACCCATATATTTCTGGTAAATTCATATTCCAGTAACTTTTGTTTTCATTGTGTATTAAAAATCTAAAACCTGTGGAAACAGTCTTGCTTGGCTTCAGATTCCAATAGCATAAAATGCTTTTTTTTTTTTCCTTGAGACAGAGTCTCACTCCGTTGCTCTGAGTAGAGTGCCGTGGCATCAGCCTAGCTCACAGCAATCTCATACTCCTGGGCTGAAGTGATCCTCCTCCCTCAGCCTCCCAAGTAGCTGGGACTACAGGCGCTTGCCACCACGACCACCTAATTTTTCTATTTTTAGTAGAGACGAGGTCTGGTTCTTGTTCAGGCTGGTGTCGAACTGCTGATATCAAGTGATCCTCCTGCCTCGGCCTCCCAGAGTGTTAGGATTACAGGCGTGAGCCGCCGTGCCCAGCCTAAAATACATTCTTTCCAAAAACTGAGAGAAAACCAAAATACTACCACAATGCAACAAAATACTAGAGAATTATTTGCTGTGCTGATTAACATATTTTTATTTACATTTTGCCTAAGATGCCACATGAAGCCTCTATAATGCATTTTTTTCCTAAAACTGATATAAATATATATATATATAATGTATCTTTCCTGAAACATGTCCTTCACCAAATGTGCAGAGTAATTCACAGGTTCACCACTGCAAAATAGCCCTTCTTAAAATTCTGCTAATGTTGAGTTAAAGATCTTACGATATAACACATAAAACATTGTGAGCACTGACCAACTGGCAAGAAAAAATTAAAGAGGAGTTTCTCATCGCAATCTTGAAAGAAGAAGGTCTTGAGGTGGGAAATCGAAAGGCCAGGACACACTACATATCCCAGCATACCGTGCGACTACCAGCGACCACAATTCCCAGAAGGCACTGCTCGCCGCACGCAGGTTTCCCTTGTTGCTGGGGCTTGTAGTTCTTGTGCGTGTCAGCTGGGAAGGCGAGGTGGGTAATTGCATATCCAGCCCGAGGATATAAGGCATAGTTTTCCAGTTTTGGGCAGAGCTGAAAAACTTCAGGCTCCTAGGCTGGCTGGGTTCTTCGTCTTATCTGCTGGCTTCTGCTTTGCAACGGGTAAGTCACGGAGGGGCTACAGTTCCCTTCCGCAGGGCCCCACCCCTTATTTCTGGGAGAGACTTCGTTCTGGTGAGTCACTTGTCCCTTAGCTCTCGCCGTAGCAGCCACCGCCCATCCCTCTTTGTGTGCTTCGGGAAACCGCGGAGCTAGTGGTGGCGACAGTTGGCGTTGGGGGCTTAGGCGAGGGACGTTATCGAGAAATTGCAGGTGGGAGAACTTCCCCATCCCGCCACCTGACAGGTGGGTTGAGTGTTTTTCCCTCAAGGCCCTCCTCCCTGCTGTGTCCCACGTTGGGACTCGAAGGGCAGCTGGGCAGTTCCTGCTGACAGCGCCGCCCGGCCCGGCTTTGGGGAGGAGAGGCATGGGGAACCAGGTGTGGTGACTCAGTGCGGCCTGGGGAGAGGAGTCCGCTCCCTTCCCTTCTTGACTCTCCAGAGGCGGCCTGCGGAGCCTTGAGACTTGTTTGGCGCCCACTGGCCTCTTTCCCCGACGCCCTGGCCTGAACCGCGCCCTCTTGGCGGTGATCTCAGGGGAGAAAGTGATTCCTTTTAGCTTTGCTTAATTTAAAAATAAAAGTCATTACTTACTTGCATTGATAGCGTTTCCCCTCGCCTCGTGTGTGTTAGAAAGTCCCCAAAGAAGGAGATTGTTGCACAAAACTCTGAGACTTTCCTGGAGTTTTAAGAAACTGAACATGTCAGTCATGGAGGCTCTGGTCTCTCTGAGGATAAGAGGGTTGGTCAGCTCTAGTTCAGCTGGTCAAACTTTGTTCTTAGGTTTTGCCTTAAAATGTACTTACTTTAATATCAGTTATTGTTGTTATCTATTTTACAGTTGATGCTGAACAAAAAATAATGTGTCTAGCTTAGCATACAGTATGGAAGTTCTCTTCAACAGCTATTAGTATGGAGCTATTTAGAGGTGTAGAAAGGGTGGAGTAAGAAACACTTTCTCTTGTTTTCTTTTTTAGTTCAAATGAATCTTGGTAGATGTTGTATATATATAAGGGTCTGCCACGTCAACTTTTTACTGTTTTTGTATACTTGAAATTATCAACTAGCATGCCAGTCTTTATGGAGTATTGCAGCTGAAATTTCCTTTATGTATTTATTAGTAGATGGAGTTTTCCTCTTGACTAACTTACCTTTATTATGATTTAATAATTGTGCTTTTTAAGAGATTCCTCCTACATACAGTTTTCCAGAGGTTATTCTCCTAGTTTTCTTTATCAAAAGCATTTAATACTTCAATTGTACAGAGACATTGAGAAAGGTTAATCATTATAATAATCATTCGAAGAAGGTAACAAGTTCCTGGTGCCTACTTATGCTCAGCTACTAGGCTACTTTTTCAATTAAAAAAGTCCTAATTCATTACTTCTTCCTAAAACTGAGGATGAAGCAGTGTTTATGTAATTGATTTTGAAGCTCTGTAATTCTGTCTACCTTATCCATTATTCATTTAGCCAGTATCAATTTAATGTTAAGGTCACTGTGCCAGATGCTGTGAAGGCAACAAAAATGACGAAAACAAGTCTCTGATTTCAAGTAGATTACAGTCTAATAGGGAACGTTTCAGATGTGTTCACAAATGTGCTAAAAGTGGCATAAGAGGTGCAGTTAAGATGTTATTGTGGAGAAATGTCATTCAGTTTGATAGTTAATAATGGTAACTGTTATGTTTTGCTTGTCTTTAATATTACTACTTCCATGGCACTTTTTAGAATCTACAGGAAAAAGAAAAAAAGTAGAATTTACAGGAATTTTCTGTTTGACCTCATTGCTTTTATCAAGTTTCTAAGAATGAATGCAAAACTCTGGTAATAGTTTTGATCCCTGTCATATAGCGTAAGAGCTTAATACCAACCTGTCTTCTATTTTAAGAGCTAGTTTTGACTTTTATCTCCAGTGCCCTAATATAGTGTCATGAAAAACATTGAGACAGTGTGTTCAATTTGGGCATGTGAACATTAAAGCACTTACTATGTGCTAGTTGTTATGCTTAGCTTATGCTTTATTTCTTATATGCATTTGTTTATAATTTTTCAGTTCAGTAGTATATATATGCTTCCATTATTGTAAAAGCAGGGTTTATATGGTCTTTAGATAGCATTGAACTACATGGCCTCATGGGACAATTCTCTTCTTGAAGCACTAATTTTTTAAAAGTGTTCTGCTTTAACCAATCTAATGATTATTTTAAATGATTTTCTGCTTCTTAGGTCACAAACATGTCGGACAAAAGTGAATTAAAGGCTGAGTTGGAACGTAAGAAGCAGCGATTGGCCCAAATCAGAGAGGAAAAGAAGAGAAAAGAAGAAGAAAGGAAAAAAAAAGAAGTATGTTTGATTTTTTTTTTAAATAAACTTAATGTAAAATAATTGGACTTTATTCCAAGTACTTATACTTTTACGTAATAATTTCAGGATAGTAAAAATCTAGCTGTTGTGGCTGGGCGCAGTGGCTCATGCCTTTAATCCTAGTACTCTGGGAGGCTGAGGCAAGAGGATCGCTTGAGCTAAGGAGTTTGAGGTTGTAGTGAGCTATGATGACACCACTACACTCTACCTGGGGTGACAGAGGGCGACTCTGTCTCCAAAAAAAAGAAAATTCTAGCAATGTGACCACAAATATAGCACCATAAGTAAATCTTACTTTAAAGAAGCCAGATAACTGAAAATGACAAAACCGGTAAATTAAAATATGATTGTTTTTTACTGAGTAAAAAATATTTCATATAGATTGATGTATTTCTAAGATTTGATTTATAAAAGTTCAATTTACATAGTCTTCTAGGAATATATTTATTAAATAAAGTAAGAGGCATCTGTATTGTCATAGCTCATTAAGATATGGCAGACAAATCATAATTTAATTTGGATTTTGAACTTATCTGAATATTTTGCTACTCTAAACTGCTAATAATTTGTCAGAATGGATAGTATTAATGATAAACAGAAATATATATAATAGATGACTTAATTGATTAGGGGATTTGTTCTTATTTCTTTTATCCTGAATTAGTCATTGAAATATTTTTACTGAGTTGTAGGTTTGATAGTACCATAAAAGTGTACCAGGCCCTCTGTATTCAGACTTTGGGCATCATGTATTTCATCATATACAGCAAATATATGTTGACCCTGAGCTGGAGATATTTTACTTGTTCCCACATTGAAACTCTTTATCCCTATGAAAACTCTTTAGACAGATCTGTGTATTTTTATCACTGTTATGTTTTAAATTGTCAGTATAAGCTAGTTTGTCCTAAGTGTGTCTTTAGTACCAAGTTTTTATATGTGATAGCCTAAATAATAGCCAAGACTGCCAAAAATCTCTAAGACTAAGAAAAATCAATAGAAAAATTGAAGGTACAATTTATGTGCAGCATTGCTATGATGCTATAAAGGTCTATAATTGAATAATTTGCTAATTTTTTCTGAACCTTTCTGTGATACATTATAATAAGAGGGTTCAAGCTTTACATTAGCTATTTGATTAAAAACTCACTGGTAGAAGCATGATTCAGACTGTCAGAGCCATTCCAAAACAGTATCTATAGCCTTAAATGCTTCAATGTTAGGAGCAAATTTGATTTTTGTTTTCTAAGGATGGCCGTAAATGGCATAAGTGGCTTCTAAGAGATATCTGTTACATGATTGATATCTAATTTAAAGTTTATAAAACGTTACAAGAGATAATTCAATGGTATTAAACAGAGAGTCTACCAATATATTGTTTTATTTATTTATTTTTTTCCTGTTTTCTTTTTTTTTTTTT
>VBSM01001562.1:18305684-18328101 GCA_008086735.1 Cheirogaleus medius
CCTCCCAGAGTGCTAGGATTACAGGCGTGAGCCACCGCGCCCGGCCAATTCTTGTTATTTTGAAGCTTATGTTCTTGTAGGGGAGATAGATTCTTATGGTTATATGATACAGTGAGAGACTGGAAGGGGTAATACTAAATAGAGTGTTCAGGAAGATTTCTTTAAAAAGTGGACTTACAAACTGAGGTCAGAAAGACCAGAAGAAGCCAGCCATACTTAGGTTGAGAGGAGGAGCATTCTGGTAGAGGGAATAGTGAGCACAACATTCCTGAGTAGTAGACATTGGCTTAGTTAGGCTGGTGTATTTGTACCTTAGTGAGCAGGAGGAAGAAGAGCAGGTGTGGGCAGAGGCCAGATTATGTAGGGCCTTGTAGGTGATGGAGGGAGTTTTAATAGGAGGGTTTTAAGCAAGGTAGTCTCTTAGATGGGTCATTAATCAAGCTACTATAAAAATCTAAAGACTGGCTTGTTTGGTCATTAATAACCAGTCTTCAGTTATTATAGTTTTATAGCTTCTCTTAGGTAACTCTGATTTTTGAGAGTTGGCTCTGAGAAAAGTTGATTAATATAAAGATATCTCTTGATAAATCATTTCTAGCCAATAACAAACTGATTTTATCTTGATCTCAGAACTGGAAAGTGTTTTTAGCTCAGGTTAATATTATAGTATTAGTACTATATATTTTATATTCATGTAGCATGTGCATGTTTAGACTCTAAACTTTAGAAGGACACATTCAAAGAGATCATTCTCTTATTTTTCTTTATGCCAACTTAATTTTTGTCTGTGAGTATAATATGAGAAAGGGAGAATGAAAGAAGAAAGACCACTAAACCTCAAACTATTAGTTTAATGTTATTGCTAAATTAAACCATGGAGAGATAATTTAGTAAGTAGCTACTTTTTAAAATAAAAATGTCTTTATTTAGTGAGTGCAATTAGCTACTGAAAGATTTTAAAGAACATTTTATATGTGATTTAAGCTTTGTTGTATATTTGGATTAATTACTAAAGAGAGAGTGGGGAAAGCATATTTAATCTATAATTTTATAGATAACTAAAATATTTTTACAGAATTCTGTGGCATAATTTGCAACAAAGTTTTTTTTTGGAGGGGTTGGAAATAATATCTTCCTCTTGATTAAATATCAGCTTATCTATTATAAACTATTTGATTTGAGAGTTTTTAGCTGTCAGTAATTAAGAGTAGAGATTCAGTTGGTGATACTAGAATAATGTGGGGGAGTAGTAAACAAATGTGCTTTGAAAAAGAAGCCAAATGACATTGCTTTAACTTATTTTGGCTCATGATATTTATTTGAAATTTTAAATAATATAAAGGCATGTGAGATTATGTTTGTCAAAGCAGCGTGAACTGATTAACGTTGAATTAAGAGTCTTTTCGAATAGCTAGGGAAATGAACAAAGGATCTGCTGTTCCTTCTTAGAAAAGGTTAATTCTATGTTTTGATTTTAGCATTTACGTTTCCAAGTTAGATCTATAGACATCTTTTTCTTTTTCTTTCGTTTTTTTTTATTTCAGCATATTATGGGGGTACAAATATTACAGTTATGTATATTGCCCCTGCCCCCCTCCCCCTCTTTTTCTTTTTTTAAGGTTCTTATTTCTAGACTGTTTTCCATCCATTATCAACAGATTAACCATTGCAATGGAACCTGTGAAGAGTTAAAGGCTTTATGAATGAAGATCACATTGTTAGAAAATTATGTTAAATGCATTTCATAATCCTTAAAACATATGCCTAAAGTTCTAGTATTAAATCCAGTATTTATTTATAATTTGGCTTGAAGAATACAGGATGCAGATGAGGCCATTGCTATCAAACTTTTTTTTAACAGTAATCCATGATAAAAAATCTATTTTTTATAATGACCCAGGATGGATACTTATTTTTCTTTTCACCATAAAATTTATTCCTTAAGTATTTATTACATATTTTTGAATTGTAGAAGTATAAAAACACTGCTAGATACTCAAGGATTTATTAAAAAAACATCAGGAACTCCTGACTCAGCCTTCTCAGTAGCTAGGACTATAGGTATGCACTACTGCATCCAGAGCAAGTCTCAATTTTTAAGTCAGGGGTTTCTATTAATATAGCCTGAAATTTTAATAAGCAACTATCTGAGATCCATTTTGTCACCCTTCCCCTGAGGAGCTCAGGGACTCAGTGGGAGGTTCTTATAATAAGAGAAGCTCCCATAGTGAATTTAGTAGCCTCTAGTAAAAGTAAAAATATGGCTACTATTGTCCTCATGGGCAGGCCAGCCTGCAGCCATGGGGTCCAATTTCTTTGATAAATAGGCCACCAGTTGTAACTGTGGCCCCAAAAGCAATGTTAACACCCTCAGAGCTATTCTATGTCTCTCATGAGCATATAAAAAGAAGGTTCTCTGAGGGTGTGGTAGGCCCATGGCCAAGGCTTGGAGTAAAGCCTTTTTAAATGCCTGAACAGCCTGTTTTTGTTCAGGCCCCCATATTAGAGGTTCCTTATTGGTGTTTCCTTTTAGGCTTTTATAAAGGGGCTTAGCCAGAAGCACATATTAGGTATACACATTTGGCATAACCCCATAAGTCCAAGAAAAGTGAGCAGAAGGGGCAAAGTGGTAGATTCAGATAGACAAAGTATGGCCTGGACCTGCTCCAGAGACAGCTCTCGTTTTCCTGGGGTGAGAACCAGTCCCAGGTAGGTCACCTTAGATTGAGCCGGTTGGGCTTTGTGATGGGACATCCCATATCCCCCCATCTGCCAGGAATGGCAGGACTCAGATAGCATGTTCCCGTGCTTCCTTTAAGTTTGGGGAGCAGATCAGGTCATCAATGTATTAAAGCACCACACCCTGGTGGAGTTGGAAGTTATCTAGATCTTTCCCCAAGGCCTGGCCAAAAAGATGAGGGCTATCCCAGAACCCTTGTGGCAACACCATCCAGATTAATTGGTGGGGTGTGCCATGTAGGAGCATCCATTCAAAAGCAAATTTTGGCAGTCAGGGTGGAGAGAGATAAGAAAGTGTCCTTTGGGTCCAGTACACTGTAATGAATGGTCTCTGGGGGAATATTACCCAGTAACATATAAGGATTGGGCACCACATGGTGCAAGGGCACCACTCCCTCATTGTCCTTAAGTCTAGCACCAATGAGTAAGTACCATCATTTTTCTGGACAGGTAAAATAGGGGTCTTACAAGGAGAGTAAGTTGGAATAAGTAGACCTGAAACTAGAAAACATCTTACAAGGGGCTTAAGACCTGCCAGGGCCTTAGGTCGCAAAGGATACTGTTTAACATGGGAATATCCTAGCTGTGGTTTGAGATTGACAATAATTAGCTCAGCTGTTCTGGCACAGCCCAGGGAACCGAAATCCCAGACTACCGCAGGGATATCTGCCTGCCAGTCATGTTGACTTTGGCTTGAGACCTTTGAATCTGTTAAGAGATCTATGAAGCTGAATTCCTCCTAATGATAGAAAGAAAACTGCCCTCACTGTTTAGAAAGCAAGTCTCATCCTAGCAAGTTGACAGCACAAGTAGAAATTACTAGAAATAAATGTTCAATGATCACATCCTCCCACAAACAAAACAAAGGGAGAGAAAAGAATTGTTTGGTAGGGCCCCTGGAGGCTCCAGTGACCATACAGGATTGAGTGCTCCGTTTTCTGGAATAGGTGAGGACAGAGCAGGCAGCTCCAGTATCAAGAAAATTTACTGGCCTGCCTGACACCAGGAGGGTTACCCTTGGCCCCAGTCCAGTGACAGTTATCTGCCGGGGGCTGACGGGAGCGGGCTCCTTCATTGTTGTACCATGATCCAGTCTGGGAACTGACTCCACTCCTGGGACAATCCCATAGGACAGAGTGCAGCCCAGTGACCTGTTTGATGGCACCGATGTCAAGGGGCCTTGGGTAGCCTGTCCTCATTGGGGCAGTTCTTAGCCTAGTGCCCTTCCCATCAGCAGATGCAACACCGAAGGTCCCTTCCTCTAGTGGTGGCTTTGGCCATTGGTCCGAATGTGGGTGCCAATGTTGCCATTAACCGGACATGCCTAGCTTGCTTCCTCTATTCCTTCTCCCGAGCCTGCCTCTTAAGCTCAGAAGTTCTGTTATAGAAAACAGAATTAGTGGCAGCTACCATATTGTCCAGGGAGGTGGCAGGGTTTTCTGGAGTTTTCTCCTAATATCTGGTGCTGCTTGAGTCAAGAACTTATCTTTTAATACCACCTGTCCCTCACAGGACTTAAGATCGAGAGTGGTGTACTTCTCTGTTGCCTCCTAGAGCCGATCCAAGAAGGCCATAGGGTTTTCCTCAGGCCCCTGGATTATAGCAGAGACCTTGGAATAATTGACTGCCTTTTGCCTGGTGGCCTTGAAGCCAGCCTGGACATGTACTAAAAAATGTTGGTACCACATGATTAACAGGTGTTCTCAAGGTTGCATCTGCCTATGCAAGCTCCTTCTCTGAAAGCCCTACCTGGGGGATGGAGAGGGTGAACCACAATGTAAATTTAAACTGACATCATAATTAGCCTTAGGTAACTCCAGGTCACTTTCCAAATCCCATTTTGCCTAGGCTGGGGGATTCCCAGATTGGTAAAGCATTCCATCCTTTCCCAGGTGTAGCAGTTGCTCAGGATAGGATTAAGGGTAGGGTGACACCTAGACAGAATGCCTGCCCTTATCCTTCTTCCCAGGTGAGGCAATTGCTTGAGGCAGCACCAAAGCAGAGCACCCTTGTCCCTAGAAGAGCTGGAGATCCTAGCTATCTACCTAATGGACAAAAAGAATAATGTATGAAAAACAGGTAGTTATTGAAATGTTAATATTCCAGGCTAGGAGCACTTGTTTCCACAAGGGGGCATTACTGTAACATGGACCGTGTTTGAGTAATTGATGAGCTAGAAGAGACCTTACAACTAACTTTGTGTTAGCCCAGAAGTTCACTTCTTCCATTTCATTGTCTTTTACCAACACTTCTACTCCCTACATTCACTTTTCTTGGCTGTATACCTTTTCTAGGTCCTTCTTCCTCACAAAAGCCCCTTCTTGCCAGAGACTTTCTTCTATTTGAAAAATAATTGGGCTGTGTGTTATCCTTCATCCTTGAGATTTCTGTGTAGTTTTGAGTGATTGACCCAGTCTTAATGATAATTCTAAATCTAGGTGCATTCCCAGGTCCCTTTTGGCTTAAAAATATTGCAGGCCAGAAGGCAGCAATGTTAATTTTGTATCCTTGGAAGGCCAAGGCCTAAGCTGGCAAGAAAGGCCTTCTTGATTGGCTTTTTGTCCTAGAGAATTAGAGTCACAGTCTTTTCAACATTACTTACTTGATCAGTGAATGCCATGGCAAGCGTCCTCAAACTACGGCCTGCAGGCTACATGTGGGTGTTTTTGCCTGTTTGTTTTTTTACTTCAAAATAAGATATGTGCAGTGTGCATAGGAATTTGTTCATAGTTTTTTTTTAAACTATAGTCCGGCCCTCCAACGGTCTGAGGGACAGTGAACTGGCCCCCTGTTTAAAAAGTTTGAGGACCCCTGGTGTAGGATTTTTTCCCCCCATTTACTTCATATTTTTTCCTTGGTTCTCAAGAGAATAGATATCTTTGCTCTAAACATCTAAGAAGCTGAAATTCATACTCACATATATATATTAATTCCTTTATTTTGTACCATTTAAAACCTGTTTTAGGCTACATTTTTAGGCTACTTTATATGTAAAGGTAATCTGATTGAAGCACTGTTCTTACTAAGCAAATCATATCTCAAATACTTGGCAAAAGCTAGTTATTGATGGCTGTTATTTTTCAAAGCTGATTGGACTCATGAACCACCCTTAAAAATGAATTCGAGAAGTGAGTCTTTTCTTAGATTTGAGCATATATGAGTTTCAGTGTGTTTCTTTTTTTTAACCTCCCTAAATACATGCTTTCATTCGTTCTCAGGGGTTTGTTGAAGTTTGGGAATATAGCGACATTGCCTTATTGTATAATTATAGTATTCTCTGATTTTTCTAGATTAATTGGGTTAAAATGTGGTAGTCACTAAATAACACTACCATTTCCTTTTTAAAAAATTAACATTCCTCGTTAGGCAGTGGTAGTAATATTTTTTTTCTAGGTTTGTCCCTTCTGTGGTGAACATTATTTATTATTGCAAGATGAAATTATGGGCCAGATAACAGCTAAGAGTCCTTTTATGAGTCTTTTTCGTCAGCTGGCTTGAAACTATTTTTTTGGCAAAAAGAATATATTATAGTTCTGAAATGGAGATTTTTATCTAATTATAAATTTGAAGTCACTGTGATTTTTTTTTTTTTTTTTTGCCTCTGGCTAAGAAATTGAGATGATTTGGTAGGATCACCCTTTTGATTTATTTTATTTCTGAAACTTATTTCAGAACTGGCTAGGTTAATGTATGTATGTATATATGTATGTATGTATAATTACTATTTAGCCTGTTTCCATAAAGGATTTTGGTTACCGTTTTTAAAAAATGTAGTCTTAACCAAGTAAGATACTGTTGAACATGTTGAGTGGAGTCATCGATACTTGAAGTCACCAGAAAAGCATGTTAAACTGGGAAAGAATTCTATAGTTCATCACAAATGATTAGATAGATAGGAATTTTACTATTTCTTTCAATCTCTAAGATATGTATACTTGGAAAAATGATTTTCCTAAGTATGAAATTAAATATGTAACTTAAAGAATACAAAATTTCTTCTTTGAAAATCTTTACTATGAAAACATCATGGTGCCCTCACTATAATAAACATTTATTTTGTGTTTACAGCACAGTAGGCAAGCAACTGTTAGATACTACTCTTTATTCCTATGTCAGTTGGGACTTAGACTAGGGGAAATCTCACAGTGAGAAATGGACAAAAAGATGAGGAAATGTAACCTAAGAGAAGTCTGGGGAAATTAATATTATTCTACTTCAGATAAAAATCATTTTTAGCTACTTTGAATTATACATACAGCACCTAGCAAGGTATCATCCTATCCACATGAGAACTATATGAAGCTATCTGGCTTTATAATTATTTCTGATTGGTTTAATCACAGTATTAGAAACATTATGTTTTTATAGTTCTTTGAAATTTAAGCAAGAATTAGCCATTGTATCTTAGGAAACAAACATTCTAGCTATGATTTTTTTCTTCTAATCTTACTGGTTACAATAGAATTTGCCATTAAAAAAATAAGGATGATTAGTTTTTTACTTATGTTTAAGATACAGTTCATCATACTATATTTGTACATTTTGTTAGATTACCAAACCTGTTTTTACTTTAGTATGTATAAACATTGAAGCATAATCTTAAGGGTTCAATGAATGTGACTATTCATTCAAAAACACATATTTCTTTAGTTCCTATGTAACTAGGAACTTACCTTCTTTTCAATTGAGTATTAAAAGAAGGGCTTTCAGCTCAAGATCAAATGTATTAGTCACTTAATATTGGAAAATTATTACATTGGAAAATTATTTTTAAAAGCCACTTGGGATTAGGGACATTAATGGTAAAATTTAACCAGAAGATGGCAGTGATGATCCTCCTATACTTCCTGCAACGGTAGTCAAAAAGTTTTACAAATGTCATAAGCATGAAACGTGCATGTCCAACTATTGTTATAAAATGTTAAAAGTTGACAATTTAGGGGAAAACATGTGTTGTTTGTTTTATATACTATGAAAACTGTGTATTTTTCTATAAGAAGGGATTAAGAATATTTTGGGTGTCTGTATCTTTGTCTGTACACTTCAGTTTTTTCTGAATACTGGGGTAAGGAAGTTACCATAAGTCTTGCCTGGTTTAATTTGCATGCATCACTTTATGTTATGCATCATGTCTGGAAGGCATGCTATTTTATAGCCTGTTTGCATTTTTCACCCAAATTGCTGGAAACTAATGAGCCTTTTAAAGGAGCCATTCCTTAAGCTGTAGTCATTTCTCTAAATTTTATTGGTAAAGAGGAAATAAAATCATTCAAACATTAATTTTTGAAAGAAAAAATTAGACAAAATTTAGTATTTTAAAATCTTAGAAAACCAGAGATGAAATGACTTAATGATGCATATTTCAAAGTTTTAATTTTGGTAGTAGTTGTAAATAATACTTATAATCTGGTGACCTTAAAAGTGAGAAGTTAGAAAGAGGAGAAGGAATGCTCTCCTTTGAAAATTAGTGGCCACATTTGGTGACGGATGAGATGAAGATGCATCTTTCCATAATCTTGCCTTTTTTTAATATAAAGCTCAAATGCATTTTGCCAGAGAAATTGCATGAATCTTCAGCATGCATTGTTAACTTTGTCTTTTCCCCTTTTTTTCTATTGTTCATTTTCATTCATATATATTTATTTTTTGGTTTGCCATTTTTTTTCTTTTTTATTCATGTTAAATTATTTTTGAAACGTCATAAGCTGAGCAACCTCTCCGTGTAGTAACAGCGGATACCTGTCTATTTCACTATTTAGTCCCTCCTCCTATGTCTCCATCCTCCAAATCTGTGAGCACGCCAAGTGAAGCTGGAAGCCAAGACTCTGGAGATGGCGCTGTGGGATCTAGGTATGGCAATTTTCTTTTAATGTTTTAATTATAGAATGCATTCAGTGCCCAAATACTGTCAAAGCTTTAGAGGGACTCTACATAATTGTGTTGAGTTAGTCCTAACATTTTAAACTGTAGATGGCATAGAAATTCTGTTGTAAATTGGGGGGGGGGAGCAATTTTTTTTACAATATTTTAAATGTCGCACTTGATTAACTTAGTACTAAATAGTTAACCAATTTTATGCTAATTATTTTATATTAGAAATAAAGGTGTTAATGCATTTAAATTTTTAAATTTTTTTTTTTTTAAGGCAGGATCTTGCTCTATTTCCTGAGCTACAGTGCAATGGTGTCATAGCTCATTGCATACTTAAACTCTTGGGCTTAAGCCATCCTCCTGCCTCAGCCTCCCAGCTGGGACTATAGGCATGTGCCACCAGCCCAGATAATTTTTCTGTTTTTTTGTCTAGATAAGGTCTTGCTATGTTGCTCAGGCTGGTCTCCAAGTTCTGGGCTCAAGCCATCCTTCCACCTTAGCCTCCCAAAGTGCTAGGATTACAGGCGTGAGCTACTGCACCCAGCCTGCATTTAAATTTTTTATGTTTAAGCAAACTTTATATTGGTTATTGTGTGAATGTTCTGGTAAATAGTGTAAAACCTCTATTGTGCTTAATTCCCTATTTAGTGATTGAAAATCTAAACAATTCAGTTAAGCAGCCCAATTCTGTTCTATTACTCTTCTATTAAGTAATTTTGCTAATTAAGATAGAAAATAATAATGTCTAAAGTATCAAGGATAAGGAATAACTGCTAAGGAAATAATGAGAATGTTTACTGCCAAGTTTTCCTAAATTTGCATCTTTCTTGCAAAATTGTATTTCATGTTTGTTTTAGGATCCTACATAAATACCGTGTTTCCCCGAAATTAAGACCCACCCATAAAATAAGCCCTAGCAGGATTTCTAAGCATTTGCACAATATAAGCCTTACCCCGAAAATAAGACCTAGTGATGGGCGTGGCTATGCAGCGTATCTGCACAACCTATGCATTTCCTCGCGGAGTGGTAAAGAAGATGAGCAGCCCTTCTCATCTGCTCCATCGTGACAGCTACTATCCTAGAGGTGACCAGAAAGGTGTGGGCAGCCCCACCAACAAGGTCGGCTCCCCCTGTCAGGTTCTGGCCATCCTGTGTGTGCTTCAAGCTTAGGCTTTGAGGGGAAAATAACGCATCCCCTGAAAATAAGCCCTAGGGTGTCTTCTTGAGGAAAAATAAATATAAGACTCTGTCTTATTTTCGGGGAAACATGGTATTAGAACTTGCTTTTCCAAAATTGAGTAGTAAGATTTTGCCTTTTTTCCAAAGATCATATTGAGAAAAGTATTATTACTTATCCTCTTTGTCATATACATACATATACAGACACACACAATTAATAGCAAGTCTTTATTTAATAGTAGCATGCTTTTTGACTTCTTATGACAGCTGAAATTAGATTAAACATAGCTAGTCAAAATCCACAGCTGATTGAATCCTTATTTGGGACTAGGAGTTAAATGTCCACCCCAGGAAAATCTCTTCACACACCTTTTAATAAGACATAAACTTTTAGAAGTTTTATCTTTTTTGTGCCTGAGTCTCTCTGATTGAAGTTACATACAAGTAATGAGTATGTAAAAAATAGGGGGGGAAAAAAGCAAGGGGCTGGATGATTCATAAACTCAGTACTTTAATCAGTTCTTGAATAATCAGGTTATCATTAACAATTAAAAGGCACATAAAGTTTGCCAGTTTGAATTTGAGATGTATTTTCCAAAACTGTTCTGTGTATAGAACCAAAATTGCAAATCTAAACAATACCGTCTTTGGAGGTAAATGACATAATTTTTTCGTTTAAAGGAAAATCAAAACCTTTTTAGAAATAATGTTATTACCTCATAAAATAGTATGAATTATAGATTAAAGACAGTTTAGTCTAAATTTATTTTTAGGGCTAAATTTATTTGTTTTGTACTTCATACTTCTGTACTCTTATACAAATATGTCAGTATTTTTTTTAAATACCTGATATTTAAGAACCTTTAAATAACTGGAATTTTCAAGTGAAGAATTTTTTTTCCTTCTACAACAAACATTACCATAGTAAAAATATTTCCCAAGATAAAAAAATTACTGTGTTCATTAAATTTCTTTATTTGATATTATACGTTCTTATGTAGAAACTATATGGCGTACATTATGAACTCATTACTGATTTTGAATAGGAATAGAAAGATTATTTTATCTACTTGTCTTTTAAAATTAATGTGAATTAAAATGTGTCCTCATGAGTTTCGTGGACAACCTAGAAATTATTAGAAACCCTTCAGAATATTGTAAACTTGGTACAGGGAGTAAATACTGGTAAGAAAAGTATTTGTGTATAGAACAGATAGTCATCAAATTGTCAACTTTGTTAAATACTATGAGTTACCACAGAAATTCATGGCCCTTTCATAGAACTTACACTCTAGTCTAGTGATTACATCGTTAATTTAAAAATACTATTCACTTTCTTGAAAAGCTCTAAGGATCATGTGCTAACTTATGTTTAGTATAAAGTGTAGATTTTTTTAAATGATAAGTTGTAAACCAAGAAAACAGGTAGTTAATATTTTTAAAAGTGTTTGTTATTAAAGAATGAATACAAAGATAGTTTCTTCTGAGTTTAACAGGAGAGAAAAAATATCCTCTTTTTGAATGAGATGGGTAACCTTGTATCTTTTTAGTCTTAATACATACATTGTCTCCTTTGAAAGCACAGACTCACTTTGAAACGTTAATTTTTAAGAGGGCTCAGTATACTCATTTTATGTATACACACACAAAATTATGGAAAAATGATGAATTTCACTAAAATATCTCCAGATTTCATAGTGGAAAGATAGTTAATCTTGTTGATGGTGATATTGGTAATGAAATAATGCATTTCTAAATACATGACATTTAAAAAGAATGCTCAGGTCTGAGAATGAAAACAGAATGAATTCATATTGAACAAACATGATAATAATGAAAGAAAAAAAGACAATGAAAAATATCACAGGAAAATTCATGAAGATGTGTGAGATGTATGCACTTGTACACTCAACTTCATTAGTTAGCCAAGGTGGTCTAAGATTAGTACACTCAAGGAGTAGGAAAAGATAGATTTGATATTGCAAAACATGTTTTCTAAACATGTTTGAATTACTCTTTCTAAATGCCAAAAATTTCTATTGAGATTGGTGGTAATTTATGAATAAATATAAAAGGCTATGAGAAGTGATAATCCTGTAACTTTGCAGATTAGGAAATTGCATTTCATTAAATTCCTAGTTCACTTTTGTAGTCATTTCTGTTATCTCTAACTTTTAGCTAACAGTTATTAAATTAGGTAATCCATACCTCTTGTTCCTTTTTTCCATTTTTAATCAGTTTATTTCTCAAGCTTTTGAATTATATTGGAATTGTACTTTATATGTCTGAAGATACATTTAGTAAGTATAATCATGTATGTTGTGCAGTGCATTTTTCAGTATAGCTATATTTTGAAGTAGTCTTACTTGATTTTAGACTAAAATGACATCCTCAACAAGGAACTTTATGTCATTGATAACAGCTGGAGCTCTTATATAATGTAAGGCCTGTCGACAGAAAATTCCTTGGAGACCATCTCATAGAACCCCTTTTGGTTTAACAAAGCCTAAGTTTGTTGCTTTTCATTGCTTAGTACAAAGCAGATCTTCAGTGTGGCTGCTTCCTTAATTGCATATACACAACCTTGTTTAAATTTCATGATCTTTCTTTATATTAATATTTTTAAAATGGAAGCTTTCTCTAGTTCAATGCATGATTATTTTATTGATAAATTACATAGGTAGAGAAATCACTTGTTGTATTAAAATATTTTAGCAACTAAAACTAGTTGTGCATTATAACTTATATAAGCAAGAAATATATTTGACAAAAATGAGAGTACTAAATGTATTGTGCTTAACTTTTTTATAGGGACTGTGAGCGTTGTCTTATCTTATATTGCTAACCTACAAGAATGCCAATGTGATAAAGTACCTTTAGTTCCAGTGATGACTAGATTTGGCTTAAGTGGAAAAGATCTGGTGTAAAGTTATTTACCCAGTAGGCAATGCTAAAACATCACTGAATATTTATTTAGGATCGATATTCTCCGAAAGTTAGGTATATCCTTTGAATATAAAATATTTTTCTAGGGAAAATCTATTTTTTCCTAGAGACAGAAATCTTTAGTTCTTTTCTAAAGCAGATGACATGTAAGCCCAAGGCAGTGCTTAACCCATAAATTACAGAAGGGTCACATTTTGGAAACTTTAGCTATTTTGTATCCCAGTGGAATAGTCTTTGGTTTTCTTACCAAAAGGCTTATGTGTTGACTCATTTCCTTTACCAATATGACAATTTCCTGCACACATTTAATGCTTTGGGCAAGATTAGAATATTTTAACTAAGATGTTTTTACTAATGTTTTTTAAATTAGGAATCTTAAAATTTTAACTATTTTATAGCCTAGCTTATTTTCATCCAAAGTATTATTTGGGTTGTTGTCTTAGTTTTTCTTATTCATTATTATACAATATTAGTTTTCTATAATTTGAAAATATTGCCTTTTAATTATTCTGGGTTGTATGCTTGCATGTTTAACCATATTATGCTTATTGCATGCACTAGAGTATTGAGTAATACCTGGTGGGTTTTTTTGTTTCTTTTGGTACTAACCAGAACATGTAGTTTTTTAATTGTGAACAGTACTTTTGCTTTAGCTATTCATAGAATGTATTTGCTTGACTAACTTATGACCTTTTTTGCTAATGCTTCATGGTTGTCCTACAACCATTTAGGACGCTGCATTGGGATACAGATCCATCAGTTCTTCAGCTTCACTCAGATTCCGATTTGGGGTATTGAATAGATTTATTACCTTCCCTCTTTAATAATTAATTTGATTCTTTGTGAAACTTTCCTTTTCATTTTGCTTAAGTTTTTAATAGTGTAGTATATCTTTAGGACAAGAGTTATATTTTACTGTGACACCTCATTTATCCTGTATCATTAGTGAAAGTATATATAAGATTTTCTAGGTACCCTAAGTCCATTTAAGTGTCCAAATTTCTTTTATTTCTATATTTTTTATATAAGTTTTCTAAGATATATTAAAAACTTCCCAGACTTTTTCTAATATGTAGTCTATATCTAATTGAACCTTTTCTTGGTTACTTGATATGAATATTAATTTATTTTCCAGTGTTAAAATTTACTGATGATTTCTAAGGTTTTGAGAGGAACAGAGATATTGGTCTCTACACTATGGCCACAGATTGCCATTTATTCATTCATTCATTCACTCAGTTGTTTATTCTAGACTCCAATGCAAATTATAAATATTTGCTGTTCCCATTTTGCCTAACTCAGATACCTGTTTGCAGCTTCTAAAACATGTGACCATACCTTTGGAACTGTGTCTAAAGTAAGAGTAAATAAGCCTTGAATTAGAACATAAAAGAAAAATATATGCACTTCTTATACATTAACTGGAAGACCTCTCTATTGGCCTACTGAGGCTTCCCCCTCTCCCTCTCATTGCTTCTTTATTTTTAGTAAAAGTGGCTTTTGGATAAGTGAGGTATTGCATTTCTACCCTCCTCTTCCTCCAAAATCTTGGAATATTTTGTTAATTTGTTTTAATATTGTGAGTTTTTGGCTATTATACTCTATATGCATTCAAGTTAGTAACTTGTTCCTGATATTGTTGGCTTGACCATTTTTTTCCAGATATGTGAGTGATTTACTTTCATATGATTTGCATCGTAAAAATAAGAATATAGAGTTTTGGCCGGGCGAGGTGGCTCACGCCTGTAATCCTAGCACTCTGGGAGGCCGAGGCGGGAGGATCGCTTGAGTTTAGGAATTTGAGACCAGCCTGAGCAAGAGCGAGACCCCGTCTCTACTAAAAATAGAAAAATTATATTAGCCAGGCGTCGTGGCGGGCGCCTGTTGTCCCAGCTACTTGGGAGGCTGAGGCAAGAGGATAAGAGGATCGCTTGAGCCCAGGAGTTTGAGGTTGCAGTGAGTGACAATGATGCCACTGCACTTAGGGCGACAGAGCGAGACTCTTTCTCAAAAAAAAAATAGAATATAGAGTTTCTTATTTCAAATTTTATTCTTAGAATACTAGATTACTTCAAATGTACTTTAAAATTTTTAATGGCCCCCATTTGGGACCTTAGAAAAAATTAATTTTTAAAATGTACTAATTTTATTACACTTTGTAAAGGATTTGGATTTAGTTACTAAACAGAATTGAAAAGGATGTTTATATAAGAAAAAGTTACTACATTACCAGTGACATATATATATTTCAAATACCCTGCTTAATATTCTGGAAGTTGCAGCAGTATCTTTATTGATAGCTTCATAATTGAGAACTGCTTTGGGAGTTTTAAAGCATACTTTAATTGGTTTAGAATTTAAACATCTAATATAAAAGATGCCCCCCAGATAGCTAATAAAATATTTTTCTTTTGGTCCATTTTCTTCAGCCACAACTCTTTTCTTCCATTTGTCAAAAAAGAATGTATTGGCCGGGTGTGGTGGCTCACGCCTGTAATCCTAGCACTCTGGGAGGCCGAGGCGGGTGGATCGCTCAAGGTCAGGAGTTCGAAACCAGCCTGAGCAAGAGCGAGACCCTGTCTCTACTAAAAATAGAAAAGAAATTAATTGGCCAACTAAAAATATATAGAAAAAATTAGCCGGGCATGGTGGCACATGCCTGTAGTCCCAGCTACTAGGGAGGCTGAGGCAGGAGGATTGCTTGAGCCCAAAAGTTTGAGGTTGCTGTGAGCTAGGCTGACGCCACGGCCCTCACTCTAGCCTGGGCAACAGAGTGAGACTCTGTCTCAAAAAAAAAAAAAAAAAAGAACGTATTACCTCTAAAACAAAAGTGACTTTAGTAGGTTTATGGTATTCAAAAGATCTGTGGCTTTAGTCTAGATGTAGAATATCTGTACCTTGGTTTGCCCATATATGAATCAATATTGACCATGCACAAATTACAGATTTAAAAGGTTTAAATATTTCATTTTAAAGTCCAAATTGACAGTGTTATTCGCAATTTCTGCCAAATATAAGAAGAAGGAAAAAGACTTTCAACAGAAAACTTTCAATCTTAAAGCTGAAGTTTCCTAATGGTGAAGAGAACTAAACATGGCCTGAGTGAGATCATATATCTGACTCTTAAAGTCCAGAAACATATTCTTGCTAAAAACAATTCTTATAACCAACCTTATTCAGCAGTCCACTTTGAAATTCCTGTCCTCTTGTTCTATTATTACCCACACATTTGTTCTAAGAAACATACTTATTAATATTTGCTTTTTAAAATGAAAAATAAATAACCCTGAATGATTCAGAAATATCTTTTGGTTTTGCTCCCTTCTGATTCTTTTGTTAAAGTCACTTCATTCTTCATCTAAAATTTATTGAATAAAACAGAAATTTAGATTACAATGTTGAATGCAAATGACTGTTTAACTCTTAATTTTTAAATATAACATAGTTTGGTATAATTAAAATGTATCATTTGTATTCACTTAATTTAGACGAGGACCTATTAAACTTGGAATGGCTAAAATTACACAAGTTGATTTTCCTCCTCGAGAAGTCGTCACATACACAAAGGAAACTCAGACTCCAGTTATGGCTCAACCCAAAGAAGGTGAGTATCTATCTTTAATATGATTGTCATTGAACCCTCATGTTAAATAATTCTCTTTTTTTTCCCCTTCCTTTTGTTTCTATTTCTTTTTTTGCTTTTTTGGGGGCATATTTTCTTGGGGAAACATTAGAAAGCTAATGCTTTATGATTTCTGTATTTATGTCTTTGTTTTAGAGATTTTAAACTTTCTTTTAGACATTAACATTGTAAGTTGTATGTATGGTTTTCAGTTTTGTTGACATAAATTTAAGTCTTTCAGTCTTCGTCATTGATAAATACTGCTTTTTGAAGCAGAAAAGTTTAAGAATGTTCTTAATTTCTATCATTGAGCACAATTCTTCCCCAAAAGAGTGTAAAGGAAGTCAGTAAATGAAGTCGTGTAAATTATTTTCTGTAGAGATACTGCATTCTGATGTTATTCATACTAATGAACAAATCTATACCTAATTCTTAAACTTCCTCTTTTATGATGTAGGGGGCTCTACTATGTTGATCATTTAGTAACCTTTAATCTGTGTGTAATGCAGGGAAGTATGCACAGACATACTGAATGTGGAGTCCCTTTGGTTCTTAAACCAGAAAGAGTTAACAATAGTTAATGATTCAAGCATAAAGTACTGTGGTAGTTCTCGTTTTTCTCAATGAAGCTAATGAATTTATGTCATGTATAAAAGAAGTTTATATGAGATCCCTAATACAGGTCCACAGTCTCTTATCTGAAACCTTTGGGGCTATATATATATATTGGAATTCAGAATTTTTCAGATTTTAGAAAAGTAATAAAGCATATATTATATGTTAACACTCTAGCAGCATCTTGGGTATTAATATTTTCGCAGCAAAAGATTTGAACATATTAAGTGAGATAAACAATAATTCCAAATAACTTACCTCTGCTCATGTCAGAGTTTACCACTAAATGAGTTATGGATTTTAGAGCTATTGACAATTTTAGAATTGTGGATAAGGTATTTTGGGCCCATAATAAATTGTCCTTTTAATAGCGCATGCATAAGGAATATTTTTTATACTTGGCCAGGAATATTTATTTCTATTCCCTATAGAAAATTAAGCATAGAAACTTAATCCAATATTTAAATTTGTTTTTAAAATTTTAGTTAAATTACCATGTTTCTCCATTAAGGAGAAATAAAAGTAATATTCATTGCAGAAAGCCAAGAAAGTATACGTAATCAGAAGTGGGGTGGGGGGGAGGAATCCTTGAAATCCTTAGCTATTACCAAAGAAAATCTTTAAATTTTCATAGTTGTATATACTTCAAAAGAAAACTGGGATTATAAATACTTACAACCCTTTTTAAAAAATGTATTTATTTATGTATTTAATTTTAGAGATGGGGTCTCTTTACATTGCCCAGACTGGTCTTGAACTCCTAGGCTCAAGCTATCCTCCTGCCTCAGTCTCTAGAGTAGCTAGGACTATGGTCACACACCACCATGCCTGGCTTTTACAACCTTCTGACTTAATAGTAGATCATTACGGACACTTTTAATAACTTTCCTTTCTCTGCCCTCTGAGAATGGAAATGAAATAAATACATTCAATCTTTCCTTTCACTTGTTCCAAAAAGGAGTTGACATTATCATACATACAGTTACTCTTTGAAAATTTTGAGGAAATCAGGGTAACATTTTTATCCATATATTTTTACTTGCCCAGCCCATGTGAATATTTATTTCTGTGGATACATTTTTTCATTCCTGCTCTTTCATTTATTGGTAAGGTAGCTTTTGTAGGTGCAAAATCCTCATCCTAATGGAGTAAAAAGCCATTAATGGTGAACTTGTTTGAGACATAAGCAACTTTTAATGAAAAAAAGAGAGAGAAAGAAAGAAAAGAAAGAAAGAAAAAGGAAAGATAAAATGTTGAACTGTCAGTATGGAGAATATTAATATCGCAGGATTCTATAATTTCCAGAAAATACTATTTTATTAAGTAGCATATTAATTTGATGAGTATTATAATATCTCTTTTTGTAGCTACATTATTAGATATGTTAACTCAGTGAGCAAAACAGTCAAAATGAAGGCACATTGACTCATTTTAAAAATAGGATTTTTTTTCTTCATCTGATAATTTGGAGATTGTATTTTTAGTTATACCATCATACTTATGAAATGCATTTTGGATTGTTTGACAAGTAAAGCATTCTGAAGCTATTTTAGGTAATGTCTGTTATAATATATCTATAATTCATTTAAGTGAAGACTTTCATTTTTTAAAAATAATTTTTCTAATTTCTATAGTAGTATATCATAGAGAATTTAGAATATAGAAAGGATATACAGCAGAAATGTCTATTATACCACTGTGCATTATTCATTGTTAACATTTCGTTTCCAGTGAATATATTCAAGTTTTCTATGAATATGTTTTTTCAAAAATTCTACATGTATATAGTTGGGCTGCTCAACAACAAGGATATGTTTAGAGAAATGCATTATTACATGACTTCTTTGTTGTGCAAACATCATGGAGCGTACTTACACAAACCTAGATGGTATGGCCTACCTACATACCAACGCTATATGGTGTAGCCTGTTGTTCCTAGACTACAAACCTGTACAGCATGCTACTGTACTGAATACTATAGGCAATTGTACCAGTGGTAAATACTTTTGTGTCTTACCTATGTTTAGATAAATATATCTAAACATAGAAAAGGTACAATAAAAATACAGTGTTAATAATCTTATGGTACCACCATCATATATGTAATCCATCATTGACTAAAATGTTGTTATATGACACGTAACTAAATACACACATGTGCACACACACGAGGTTTTGTATCCTACTTGAAATTTGCATTTTTGATTGCTCATTTTCAAGATGCCTGTAAATTTTAAATTTTAGACATGTCATTTATTGCCTTTGAACTAATTTGAATGTATAGCTGACATAACATAAAACTGCCATTTTTTTAAATTACTTTTCTCATTTTTATCTTACAAGTAATTTAAAAAAATAAAAAGATCATGATTTGTTAGATAAGCTGAAGACCCAAAAGCACAAGATGAACTGTATTCTTTTCAGCTTTTCAGTTTGAAATTATTCAGGGCAAGGCTTTTAGCATCCTCATACTTCAGCTTTTTTGCCAAATTTTCCATGAGCATAGGGACTGTTTTCATTTCTTCTTCATTGCTGTAATGCCTGGCTTGAACAGGGCCTGGCATGTAATAAGTACTCAATAAATATTTGATGAAGGAATTCATTGCTTTAACTTTCTCAGGAAAATAATTTTGCCTGCTCAGGATATTTATTTTCATGCCTTTTATCTGGAAACAACTACTGGGAAAATAGGTTATTTTCAAGTGTTAATGTTATAATACAATTATAGATAAAATTGGATGGTAAGGTATGGTTACTCTCAGTTCTTGGTTTTAATATGACTATAGCATGTTATAATCATTATTTTTTCTTAGATCCAAAAAGAAACCATTGTAGATTCTCTTTTATAGTCTTCTTGAATTTTCATGAAGTACTGCGTAGATACAAACGTGCGATTATTATGTGTTCTCTGTATCTGTCTGAATGCTGTGAACAAAATTGAATATTATTTTAGCTATTCATTCATGGCAGTTCTCCAAACTTGTTTAAATTGGTGACTGATAATTATAACAGCAAAAAGTGCCCACTATATACCAGGCACAGTGTGAAACACTTTACCTCTCTTTAGTCCTCTCACCAAAACTCGGAAAGTTAAGTTTTGGTTCGTTCTATTTACACATGAAGAAACTGAAGGTGAAAGAGGTAGTTTATCAAGGGTCACATAGCTACCGGGTTTCCCCGAAAATAAGACCTACCCATAAAATAAGCCCCAGCAGGATTTCTAAGCATTTGAGCAATATAAGCCCTACCCCCAAAATAAGACCTAGTGATGGGCGTGGCTACGCAGCATATCTGCACAACCCATGCATTTCCTAGTGAAGCGGTAAAGAAGACGAGCAGCCCTTCTCATCTGCCCCATGAGAGCTCTATTGCTCGACATGAGAGATTGGGGCCAATGGTTCTAGAGGAAATAGAGTCACAAGAAATTCAGGATGGAATTTGGGGTTTGGAGAGTTATGATGATGTTCCAGAAGAAGATGACTTAACTATATTTGAATAAATGTAGATTGTTGTACCGAACTTAAAAAAAATAACACATCCCCTGAAAATAAGCCCTAGGGTGTCTTCTCGAGGAAAACTAAATATAAGACACTGTCTTATTTTCAGGGAAATACGGTAGTAACTGTGATTTTGAACCAGGTCTGACTGATTGTAAGGTGGGCTTTTTCTCTAGTGCTGCCACTAAAGCAGTGACTCACATGCTTTTATGGTAGTAACTACAGTAAGTAGTTCAATTTATATCACAATTGAGTACAGACACAGATGGATGACTGAAACAAAAGTTTAATGAAACAATATCTTCCCTTACTATATTTCATTTTTTTAAAAGTGTTGACCATGACACACCAAATTTATTGGTTTACACCTGTAGTTTGAAAAATATTTCATTAAAGGATAGCATGTTAGCTTATTTATTGATGTATCTGCATCAGGATAATACTGTTAGGGATCATCTCAGGGTACTGAATAAGCAGTTTTGATCTTTTATGGTGTTGAATAGAAGTTTTATTATCTTAACTGATTGAAAGTGACAAGATGGGTCAACTGAGCCCAGTTTCTAATGGGTATGTCTATATCAACACTACTACCTTTTAACTTTTCCTGTGTAGACTAGACTTAGCTGGTAATTTTATAAAAGCTCATGTTTATTCATTTGCAGTCTAGCAAGTTTTCACTGATCCTATTAATACAAGTTTATGGAGTATATGTTAAATATTAAGGCACTAGATTAACCTTTCTTTGGATTTGTGGTCCTTTTAGTTACAGGTTGAGGCATATAAATGAAGGAGAATGAGAAATGCATCCTGATACTGTGAAGCTATCCTTAGCCTTTGGAACTATTTACAAAAATGAGATAATTTCTTTTCTATATCATTACAATTATTTTTATATCTGGGGCTCTTATATTAAGTTTATTTTCCAAATTTTTTGTAGTTTTAGAAAGAAGGAAAGAGAAGAACCTTGATAATAAGATTTTATTATGAAACACTTTGTGCTTAACTGTTCTGGTGCTTACCCATTATTTTAATATGGTGGTTCCCAGACTTAGCCTGGACAGTTCCCATTCAAGAGTTATGTAACAAATTTCAAAACTCACCAAGAGAAAAAATTGGTGAAATCACAGTTGGACTATAACAGATAGTAAATTAAACTTGGATAGGTAGCATAATCTGTGCAGAAGTAATGTGAGTTACTAAATTGAAGGTAAAAATTGGTCTTAGAGTTAACTCTCATCTTTCTTTCATATATTTTTAAAATGGCTGAACCAACCTATTCTTTTAAAAAGCTGTTTTTATTCTGCCTTGTTTTTCTTTTTTCCCATTCTAGCCACCTTGCTTTCAAGTTTACTCTCTAACTTGGCAGTACTGTTTCTGAACTGAAGTGCTTTGCTGTCTTAAAGCACCTACTGTGAATGAAATTGACTAGGACCATGTGACCTCAGTCAATTTCCTTCTCTGCAGGTAAAAAGCTTCTCTTGGCAAGAGCCTGGTGCCCACAGATATACTCCTGGAAAAGTTACTTTCTTCCTTTACCTTTAAAAAGTTTTAACTCTTTTGAAAATGGCATTATTTTTTCTTGCCCACCTTTTCAGTATGGATTTTGTTGTTGTTGTTGTTTTTAGAAAGAAGTCTCTTTAAAGGAGAAAGAAATCCTAAAAGTTATCTAATCAGCTTGTTTACATCTGAGGAAACTGAGGTTCAGCGAAGTTATTGATTAGTCTAAATCCACAGCATGAGAGGATGGCTATATCCAGAACCTGGCTTTGATTTCCAGTGAAGTGCTATTTTCCTTATTCTATTCCACTTTCTTATCTGTGGGGGAGTTTATAATTATTTTTGGTATTGGTTTAGTAGCCAGATATTTTTCCTTGATACCTGATTAGCATTTATGATGTACAGAAAATTATTATATATAAATAGCTCTTAATCTTTTTTTTTTTTTTT
>VBSM01001562.1:18328201-18357990 GCA_008086735.1 Cheirogaleus medius
ATTTTCCCCTTAAAGCCTCAGCTTGCAGCACGCACAGGATGGCTGGGACCTGACTGGGGAGCCGACCTTGTTGAAAGGGCTGCCTGCACCTTTCCAGTCACCTCTGGGATAGTAGCTGTCACGACGGGGCAGATGAGAAGGGCTGCTCGTCTTCTTTACCACTCCTCGCGGAAATGCATGGGTTGTGTAGATACGTTGCGTAGTCCCGCCCATCACTAGGTCTTATTTTCAGGGTAGGGCTTGCGCAAATGCTTAGAAATCCTGCTAGGGCTTATTTTATGGGTAGGTCTTATTTTTGGGGAAACACGGTATGTAGAGAGATAACATCTGTGTTAAAAGAAAGTAAACGGTATAATTCAACTATTAGTCCTTATTTCCCTCCCAAATTAGCATTACAATTATATTTAAAATATTTCCTGATTAAAAAGTCAGCTACACATTTTTCCCTTGTTGAAGATCAAATTATTAACAAAACCCAAGTTTTCTTTTTTTTTTTTTTTGAGACAGAGTCTTACTTTGTTGCCCAGGCTAGGGTGAGTGCCGTGGCGTCAGCCTAGCTCACAGCAACCTCAAGCTCCTGGGCTCAAGCAATCCTCCTGCCTCAGCCTCCCGAGTAGCTGGGACTACAGGCATGTGCCACCATGCCCGGCTAATTTTTTTTTTTTCTATATATATTTTTTTAGTTGGCCAATTAATGTATTTCTATTTTTTAGTAGAGACGGGGTCTCGCTCTTGGTCAGGCTGGTTTCGAACTCCTGACCTTGAGCTATCCACCCGCCTCGGCCTCCCAGAGTGCTAGGATTACAGGCGTGAGCCACCGCGCCCGGCCCCAAGTTTTCTTATTCTAGATATTTAATAAAAGAAAAGGAATGGATTCTATTGATATATTCATGAAGCTTTCTCCCAATGAAGATTCTCTTAGATACATATTTGATTTTAAAGAATATGGTATTAGAAGATGAAATTATGGACAGATTGAAATGGAGTGATTCTAAATGATGCTGATCCAGAAAAGAAAGGGTTATTTTGAAAATATTAAAGAAAAATCATTCTTGTCTAGCCTGTATTTTTAAACTAATGATTAAAGCATTTCCCTCTAATGTTCTCATAGATGTTTGTGAAGTTATTCATAAGTTGAATTTATGTAAGTCAAATTGTATGTTTATATACAACAAATTTCCTAATTTTTAGAACTCATTGTCAACTTCCTTTGTACTATGTATGAATAATCAAACTACCTTGTAAGTTAGAAATTCTTCATAGGATATTAGATTATCTTAAAATATAATGAATTGATAAATAACAAATGTTTTTCCCAAATAGCAATGCACTAACGATGGGATTTGTTTTTCACTTTATATTGAGAATCATGAAAAGTGATAGATGCATAACTAGCAATGTTTGTTTAATAAGGATTTTCTGAGATCTTGCATATTACCTTTTAAATGTGTTGTAATATTTTAAAATAATTCAAAGTATACTTTGTGGCTTATTCTTAGCTTATCTTAAATATATCTTAAATGTACAGTGTTTCTTAAATGTAATGTGACATATAGATGAGAAAACTTGCTCTGAAGACTCCTTCCTTCAGTTTAACAAAAGCCACCCATTTCACAGATGATTTAACTTTGATTAACCTACACCATTGTAACAGATTATTCCGACAACTGGAATTTCATTCTTTGGTGTTATTTCTAGGTGCAGCTTAATTTACAGAATAGCTTTTCTTTCCATCTCACCAAAATACATCACAATTTTGATGTTAACTCAAAGTAAAAATTCAATGGTTCATTAAACCTAGTTTTAGCATTCATTGACAAGAGATTCGTCATTTTAAAAGTAACTGCTACTTTTATCCACTCTTTGCTGCTCAGTTTTATAACCTTAGATTCCCTGTCAGAGGAAGCATGGAGTTAACCACTTAGCATATTGTAATGAATATTCATCAATAAATTGATATGACATGGCAGTCCCATTTTTCAGTCGTCTTGCTCTGTTACAGTCTTTTCCAGTTTTAAATATAGCTTCTCATGTAATAGGGACTAGCTTAGAAAATCTTTAGATCTGTAATTTTATATTTTTGGCCATGTTAATAGTCCTTTAGTAGCTATTGTATTAGTTTATAATAAGAGAAGTGTATTTGTTTCAGAGTTACATTTTTTAATCTAATGTTATTGATGTTAGGCATTTTTGCCAAATATTTGAAATATGTAGATAAAAAAGATCAGCTTTATAACAAAAATATTACATTTTACAGTTATTAAGAACAGTGTATCATTTGTTTTCATGTTCCTTAAAATTTATTTAGCTTAATCATTTTTATGAAGCTTAAGTACCAATTGTAGTTTTAAAATTTGTTTTTAATCCATGTAGAAAGGGAGATATGTACATTTGCTCTAAAATAAAATCCTGAGAGCATGTATTTAAATAGTTGATACTTATCATTCAACTACAACTAAAATAATTTGTTTGGACAAGTAGGCATGGCAAATGCTATATAGTAGACAGATATAGAGCACTAACATACTTCATCTACATTTTAAATTTTAAAAGGAAAAGAGTGTCTATAAACAAGATCTTTTCTGTTAAATATGTAGATTATGAGGTCACTTAGCACTAAAGTACTGACCATATGCATTATGACAGGAATTTGACATCTGTCATTGGAAATGGTACTTAGAAGCCGTATAATGCAACAAAGTTAAGGGAGGAGAGTAAGATGTGATAGGAGGCTGTAATTTATAATTCACCATGCTCAAGTATGACCTGTCCAGAGTGATTTTAGGATTTACATACAGTGAACCCTACTACTAGACAAAATTGATTAAGATAACTGATAGTGTTAGCAGAAAATGAAAAATATGTATATTCTCACACTGAATTTTTAATTGAAGTAAATGCCCTGTTATTCTAAAAGTCAACTTTTAAGTTAAATGTAATTAAATTATTTTATTACATTATGCCTACAGGTGACTTTATGGAAGAATTTCATTCTAATGTTTGGGCATTACAGTATAGAATTGCCACCAGTTATACTGTTTTCAGATTAATAATTCATTGTAGATGAGAATTCATCTAAAAAGGAATAGTGTCTTTCTGTTTCTCTGTGTGATTATTTTGCCCAAAAAAGCTTTCATTTTTTTTAAGTAGCACAAAAGCTGTAATTGGCATGCTTTGTAAGGAAGTGTCAATGTGCAAGAGAGTGGCGATCACTAAGAATTCTTTTACGTGTTCTTTCCCCTTTGCACCACCGCCTCCTCAGCAGGGTCACTGAGATCACTAGCTTTTCTTGAAATGGCCATTTTCACTGGCAGGTGCATTATACCCTGTATTTTCAGATTGTTTTTCCATTCTGAATGTTTGGCAGGTTGATTGCTCTGGCTGCATTGACGGAGAAAGGGCTGACAAATGCGGTTGGGCTGGCTGAAAAGACAGTGATTACTGTTTTCCTTTGTGGCTGATTGAGGCCCTTGAAAGGAAAAATTTTAACCTTCACCATTTGGTTCAAAAGTATGAGCATATATTGAAATCATTCGTGCCATTTATCCTAGTTCTGTAAACTTGTCAGAACGTAAAAATCGCTCAATTTCAAGTAATGTAGGATTGGCATACGTCATTATCATTTTGATTAAGTTGGAGGTTGTATCATTGTGTGCATTATACAGTGTCATTTAAAGCTTTCTTTCCACAGGTACAGTTATATTTTTATTGCTTATACTATAGAGTTAGAAAGATTTTCATAGCTCTCTAAACCTAACACTATGTGTGTGGTTTGGCAGCTGGTGTGGCCTATAAGCTGCATTTTACTTGCAGGGTAAAGGCTTGTCTGTAGGCCTCCTGGAGTGCGGGTAATTGCACAGGCCCGCCATTGGGGAGAGACACAGGATTGGAAGCAGTCAAGCGGAAGAATGTTATGCCATCCCATTGCCACCTTGTAGCAGAAAGACACAATCCCAGCAGTGCCATCTGTTTGTTGCTATCTAGTCAGCTGGCCTGGCTGCTGGGACCATGACTTGGCAGCTGGTTCCCATCCTTGACCATTCTTTTGTGTACATCGTATGTATGTGTGTTTTAGATAATTTTGAACATGGGTCAGGAAAATGACTATAACTGACAAGTAAAGTCCCCTTATTGAATAGGCTCTCATTACTTGAGATGCACTCTGCTGTAGAATGCCTGCTGCCATTCTCTTGTAGACAAATAACACGTGTATTTAGGCAATAAAAATAAGCATTTTCTTCATAAAAATCCATCTTAGTATGTAGCAAAAGAAAAGGTAGGCAGGATTGTATGTTCTATAACATTTGAAAATAAATGATATTCAGTTAGTTCGTGGTTTGGGAATGTAAGAGATTTAGTAATTTTTTTAAAAGTCTTATAAACATTGTATCTTATCCCAATATATATTTTTATTCAAAGTACGAAAACATTATTTTGTAAGTGCTTATTGCCACACCATATAACAGTACATAATGAGACTTGCATTTCAAATGACGGAATAGAAAATGTGGTCTTATAGCTATTATCTTTAAAATCTGCCTCTCAAATAGCAACCTGAGAGTTAATGTAAGCCGTCTTTATGCCATATGAAGACCCATTAGACACTGATGGTTTCAGATCACAAGTAAGCAGCCAGCTCTGTAGGCTATTTGAGACATTTGATTTTCCTCATTCTACAGCATTAATGTGTCAGCATGCTATATAAAACTATGCAGGAGTTGCATGTTGTTCTGTCTGGAATGATAATGCTTGCAAGCTTTTAGAGACTTCCATGAGGATCATCCTAGTTGCTTATATATAATATCTTATTTCAGTTTATATAGTTGCAGAATTTAGCATGGCTATTGATGAGGTACCACATAGGTATATATAAAAACTAAGAGGTTCTACTTAATTCTTTAAGATTGTGTTGATAAAATTCATATTATTTGTACTTGTTCTGTCTTATCAGTGGTTTACTTTTGCTTTTATCTAGGGAGTTGTGATACCTTCTGAAATACTATTTCAAAAGTTCTAAGTGATTTTCATAAAAATAATTGTTATCTTTCTATTTTTTCAGATGAAGAGGAGGAAGATGACGTAGTAGCTCCTAAACCACCTATTGAACCTGAAGAAGAGAAAACTTTAAAGAAAGATGAGGAAAATGATAATAAAGGTATCTTAAAGAAATAAACTTTAAACAATTTTGTTGATTTCTGCTAAGATTTCTTTTATTATTTATGTATTAAAATAGTATAAAATATCCTAAATCAGAGAGGCGAATCTGGTTGAAAAGAATGACATTCATTGATCTGAACTGTGGACGTGATTTGACTGACATAAATCAAACTTCAAAAAAAATTTGCTTTCCAGCTCCCCCTCATGAGCTGACTGAAGAAGAAAAGCAACAAATCTTGCACTCTGAGGAATTTTTAAGTTTCTTTGACCATTCTACAAGAATTGTAGAGAGAGCTCTTTCTGAGCAGATTAACATCTTCTTTGACTACAGTGGGAGAGATTTGGAAGACAAAGAAGGGTAATGTTTACTTGCTAAGATTTTAACTTCAACAATGTTAAATTACTTTAAGATTAAGCGTGATAAAAGTTATAACACCATCTTTTTTTGGGGTTTGATCTTTTTCCTTAGAGAGATTCAAGCAGGTGCTAAACTATCATTAAATCGACAATTTTTTGACGAACGTTGGTCAAAGCATCGAGTTGTTAGTTGTTTGGATTGGTCATCTCAGGTAAAATGTAACAAAATTGGTTGCTCTTAACTCATTTTTTAATTATAATTAGCAAGTAGCTTTAATTATAGGAACTCTGTGTAATTAAATCAATATGTATCATTTTTTTTTAAATGGCTGTAATGTTACCAGATTTATTTTATCTTATGTACTTTGGAAGAAAGCATTGGAAACATTGTGTTTAAAATTCAGGACTTCATTTATGCCACAGGCCAGTTTTGCTGATTTCAATTGCTCAGCAAATCCTTTGTATAAAATTTAGACATATTTTAATTAAATGTTTTAATGTTAAAACATTTTAAATGATTAACTGTAGTAACTTAAAATTGTACTAATGTCCCAATGAGCATAACTCCAGAGATATCTTTCTTGATGAAATGTTAGATATTTGTATTTTCAGAATAATCTGATAAAGACCATTGAATAACTAGGAGCATAAAATAGTTCCTATTAAGCATGGCATTTCTTTTCCACTTGATTGTTCCGAGTAGTATCCAGAGTTACTCGTGGCTTCCTATAACAACAACGAAGATGCTCCTCATGAGCCTGATGGTGTGGCCCTTGTGTGGAATATGAAATACAAAAAAACTACCCCAGAGTATGTGTTTCACTGCCAGGTAAGGTGGTCTTTTAATAGTCTTCCCCAAGTTTAAGAATTCACTGATGAATTTAGACAAGTGCCTTTTTTCTTTTCTTGTCAACATAATGGTTTCATTGGATTGGCATTTATTAAACCACTCTGTATTTGCAAACAGATGTTAACAGAAAACTGAAGACTTCTCAGTTCAACATGATCTGCCTTTTGTAGCTTTTCTGACATTTCTTATAATGTTTAATCACACCTAAAGTCCTTTACAGTTGTGATTTTCTGTTATTGTGATTGATTGTATAAAAGGAATCTTTTATACAATGTCTTTTCTACAGGGAGTTTCTCAGGAACTTTATTTGCTGAATATACAATCAGATGGTTGGCCCACTGAATTACTTATACATGGCCTGAGGAGTTGGAACTAGATGGTTTTAAGTAGAAACATATGTAGTTGAAGTAGGAAACAGATGCAGATTTTTAAAGTGGATTTAGTAGGCTAGAATTTGCAAGCCTTTTCTGGTTGTATAAGTTAAAATCTTTTAATAATGTCATAATCCTGAATAAACACTTACCTGAATCAAGACTAGCATATACTTTGTCACATCACTGTCAAAGGCTAATACAGGACCAGTTATCTTTTTAATACTATAATCAAATGAAATAGTTTTTTGCTTTCTTTGATAAACTGCTTAAACATATTTATGTAAACAATCATTACATTTGAATTTTAAGCAAAAAAATAGTTTAAAGATATATTTTTATATTTCTGAAACAAAATGAAAACTTTTAATGAACTTATTCGTTTTATAACCTCTAATACCTTGCAATAAAGAAGGAAATGATTTGGATAACAGATTGATTTTTATAATTTGTCAGGTTTTTTCCATTTGAATCTCAAGTATAAAAATCTTACTTATTTTCAGTCAGCTGTGATGTCTGCTACATTTGCAAAATTTCATCCAAATCTTGTTGTTGGTGGTACATATTCTGGCCAAATTGTGCTTTGGGATAACCGTAGCAATAAAAGAACTCCAGTGCAAAGAACTCCACTGTCAGCTGCCGCACACACAGTAAGTAAATAAGATTATTTCCATTAAACTTCTGTCTTCCTTCACCATTAACTATTTAGTAGCGTCTATCAGAGTAGGCTCAGAATGTGCTTCCTTTGATGAATGAATTTCTCACCATTTAGCAACCAAGAACAAAGGCTTAAGTTCTATATTTTTAGAGATGTTTTATCAGAAACTTATCTCCCTTCTGAGATTCTTGTTAATCAGCAGAATAGCAGCAAATTTCACATTAAAAACAGACTTTTGATATGAAACAGAATACCTGTGATTAGACTAAAAAATTTATTTCATTTTTTTGTGAAATAATCTCTGAAAACTTTAATGTCTCTAGCACCCTGTATACTGTGTAAATGTTGTTGGAACACAAAATGCTCACAACCTGATTAGCATCTCTACTGATGGAAAAATTTGTTCATGGAGTCTGGACATGCTTTCCCATCCACAGGTAGGTTGAACTTGTGAAACTGAAATTTTGAGGCAAATGTTGTTATATTTTAAGTGTGTATATACCCCTGCTTATGTTTTTCATAAACTATTTTATAATAGTGTCATCACAGTTTATAAACCTAAACATATGTTAAATATAGTTTGTTGTGTATGTATTTTATTTTCAAACCTGCTTCATTTAATTGAGGTAGGTTTACATAAGTAGTATAATAAAGGAATTGTTTACAAAACAATTAAAACTAGAAGTTTTTCTACAAAAATTGAAAATTTACAAAACAATTTTTTCCATGTAGGATAGCATGGAGTTGGTTCATAAACAATCAAAGGCAGTGGCTGTGACATCTATGTCCTTCCCTGTTGGAGATGTCAACAACTTTGTCGTTGGGAGTGAAGAAGGTTCTGTATACACAGCATGCCGCCACGGCAGGTAAACCTAAACTGGGATGTGCAATAATTTAAAACTCACCCTGAATAATCCCACTGAAACAAATTGCCCCTTATATAAGTAGAAATCTGTGCTAGAGCCATCTGTTATTTGTGACAGAATATTTGGGTTCAGGCATGTAAAATGAAAACTTAAATACTTTTTAAAAAAAAAATCATTGGATTCATGATGTGTTCTAGATTTTGTGGGTTGTGGTATATTGTGGCTTTATGTGTGTGCATGTACTCAGAGAAGTTAGTGGTAGGGAGGAACAGTCAGCAATTACAAATACAATATGCATGTGCCACATACAACTTTTGAACTTGTAAATAAGATTTTTCAGCTATTTTCCCATTTTGATTTATTTGGAGTCTGAGCTTTATTCAGTCTTCCTGATAATTGTACCATAGTGTCACATATACCTTTTAAATTGACTAGTATTTCGCCTGGTGTTCAATCTGTTTTGAAATTGTCTAGTTGTACCTTATCACTTACTTCCTTTAAGAAAAATTGAGTGTCCAGATTCCATCTCAAAGATAGATCACCTTCACTTCAATGCTTTTGATTTAAAAGTAGGCCTGATTGTGTCTCTTACAGGCAGCATCCCTTTGTCTCTATTCCGCCACCTCAGATAGGACTTTTGAGTTCCATTGTAAACAGCATGATGTTTATGGTTCCAAAATGTACTTATTGCTTTAGTAGTGTTATCAAATCTGGATAGAATAACACTCAACATGAGTTATTCTGATACATTATGAGCACAGAGTTACATTATGAGCACAGAGTTAAGTTTGTCAAAATTAAGTCAAGGTCTGAAATACAAACCATAATAAAATGTGTTTTATAATTTGTCTATTTATAAGAGCTTTCCCTAACATTTTCGCTTTTATGAAATAGCAAAGCTGGAATCAGTGAGATGTTTGAGGGACATCAAGGACCAATCACTGGCATCCACTGTCATGCAGCTGTTGGAGCAGTAGACTTCTCACATCTTTTTGTCACTTCCTCATTTGACTGGACAGTAAAACTTTGGACAACTAAGGTATCTAAAATATAGATGTCTGCTATTCGCTCAGATTTCTGACACAAGGTGGTGCTCTAATACTACACAGGAAAAAAAAAACATTTTAAATCATTTAGAATTGTTTACTGATAGATCAAACCTGCTAAGAAGTTATACAAAGCATAAGTGAGCTACTAAATGTAGTTTTCACAAAAATGTGCCAGCAAATATGGTACCCCACACATAATCAAAGACCAATCTTGCCTCCACTTTAGGCTTTTCAAGCACAGAACTGTTTACCTTGATCTTAGTTGGGGAAAAATTCCCTGAGTATCTTGCATAGCACCTCATATAGTTGTCGTTATTCCAGCACAAAAGCTTTGCATTTGCTCTTTGGAGAGCTTTTAGAGGCCTATTCAGAACTACAGTGGCTCACAGAGCTGATGAAAAATGGAGAAAAGACAGAAACTGATTTACAGTAAGTCCTATATAATAAGGCTATACATAATAAACTTGTATCATTAAGAAAAAGCACTGGGTAAAGGCATGGATGCGTATATTTTTTGTTATTCTACTTATAAGTAATTTAAATTTGTTTTGATTTTAATGAACTTCAGTTACTTGAAAAACCCATTTATGTGATAAAGTGCTTCTTGATCCTCTAGCAATTCCAGATAAATGTGACATTGTCCTGCCCTGTTAAAAGTCTCAAGACAAATCCAAATAGGGAATATTACCTCCTGTGATAGACTTTGTAGTTTCATTTGATCCCAGTTCATAACTTAAGTACCTTAACTTTGCTATCTAGTTTTTCTGTAGTATTACATGTGGCTGATAAAACTCAGTGTATCAGATTCCATATAAATTAAGTTAAATTTTAAGCTTTTTTTTTTCCTGGTTCCATCTTTCTTATCCTGAATGTTGACTTTTTGAATAATTGCTCATGAGACAAAGTTTAGAGACCTCCTTTGGTTCAATTTCTTTGAGAAAACTGAGTGATCTTAACAGATGTTCTTTATTATTATAGTGAACTCCTATTTATCAATTGCTGGCCTTAGAAATCTGGGGTGAACTCACTGTTCACTCATGTTCTTTCTTTGTGCTTCTTTTCTGTCTAATAATGAAGTGAGTTAGAAAACTTTGCTTCTAAAAGTTTGCCTTTTAAAATTGAGTGTTTTCAGGTTTGGCATTAGCAGATATAAAAATAGTACTTAAGTCTAATGAAGGAGACACATAGAAAAGTGCATAATACCATGCCCAGGTATGATAGGCACTTACTAATGGTGAGTTCCTCTTTTTCCTCATAATAGGGATCATACAGCCTGAATGCATTTAATAAATCATCTTGTTTCCTTTCTTGGATTGTTACTGAATTTTTGTTCTTTGAATGAAACTTATACAGTGAGAAATGGTAGAGGAAGAAGATTCTCATAACCCACAAGCAAAGAAAGGCATAATCTAGCCAGTACAGGTTGAGCATCCCTAATCAGAAATATGAAGTGCTCCAAAATCCAAAACTCTGAACGACACCATGACACTCAAAGGAAATGTTCACTGGAAGATGGAATGGCAGGCGTCCTGCACTGATTGAGTTTCCTCTTTGTGCTCTGGCCACCAGTGACCTTGAACTGGAATAAGCAAGTTGGAAAATGAATGAATGAATGAATATGAATTACTATAAAATAAAAATCTGTAGGCCTGGCGTGGTGGCTTACACCTGTAATCCTAGCACTCTGGGAGGCCAAGGCGGGCAGATCATTTGAGCTCAGGAGTCCGGGACCAGCCTGAGCAAGAGCGAGACCCCGTCTTTACTAAGAACAGAAAGAAATTAGCTAGACAACTAAAAAGATATAGCTGGGCATGGTGGCACATGCCTGTAGTCCCAGCTACTCAGGAGGCTGAGGCAGGAGGATTGCTTGAGCCCAGGAGTTTGAGGTTGCTGTGAGCTAGGCTGACGCCCACGGCACTCTAGCCCAGGCAACAGAGTGAGACTCTGTGTCAAAAAAAAAAAAATTTGTAAAGTATACAATTATACAAATGCACAATAATAAATGATGCTATATGAAAGCACTCAGTGAGCACACCATATTTGTTTTTTGTTTTGGAACTGCTTGGTGATAAGGGGTGCTCCTTATAATTTTCACCTTGCAAACATGCATTCCTTGATTTAACCCACCACCTCTATGACCGCTGTCAACTCACTGGTTCACCAAAAATTGGGTAAATAATTATCTTACTTGTTCTTATTAATCTTTCTTAAACATATGTATAGCTCATATTTATTTCGTGTTTAATATTGGGAGTGTTTGGGGTCATTATTTAGAAGTTTGGTGATGTTTTTGTGATCAGAAATATGCGGTAGGAACTTAACTCTTGTTTATATCAATTAGCCTATAGTAAACTTGAGTTTGTTATATGTTGTTTCACTTAACATCATACTTAAGATAGTCTAAGAATGTATCAATGATATCAAGTGAGGACTTATTGTATTCCAAAATCCAAAAAAATCCAAAATCCAAAACACTTCTGGTCCTAAAAATTTCTGACCAACACTTTTGGTCCTAAAACCAAAGCAAGATACAGAATTGGAAAGATGAAGCCAACTATTTCTCTGTAGGTGTCAAACAGCCATATAAGTTGTTAGATTTCTGGATATGTTTTCATCTTAGTAGCTCTATATATAGTCAGAGAAGACACTATGTCTTTACATCTTTGTTAGATTGTTGGCCAGCTTCCTTTTGGGGGGATTGAAAAGAATCTTATCTGTTTGTAGATTTTTAAAAAATATCTTAGAACATCAGTTTGCTAGCTTCCTTTTGGCTTTAAATTTGAGGCTTCTATCCTTAAATACATTTAACATCAGGATGTGGAAATGAAGAATTCATCTTGCCTAATCAAGAACAGAACTTATCTGTGATAGCAGACTGATTGATACTTGCTTTTGTGATACTATACAAGTAGTTGATTGGTGATTGATATTTTTGTTCTTGTATTTTATTGTATTTCAACATAGAATTGCCTTCTGAATAAGAATCACAGGTGGACATACATCTTTTCTTGCTAATTAGGCTAGGCACTGCTTCCTTCTTTGAGCATTATATAGAAGACTCATTTATTCATTCAACTGTGATACGTGCCTCTCCCCTACCCACCCAATACCCCTCCAAAGTTAGTAGTCAGGGATGGGCCAGCATGGAGTGTTTTTATACTTGCCCAAGGATCCTCTAAAACTTTATAAGAAGAATACCCTTTATTCTAATTGTTCAGCACACAATAATTTTACTCTATGAAGGGTAAAGCAGCAGCTATCTGCTGAGTAAATATTTTTATATTTGGCAATGCCATGGGTCCCAATGTCATTGCTTCAATCTTGAATTTATACTTCCTGTTTAATTATGTTGCTGGTATTTATTTCTGCTTTGCTGAAAAATTTGATAGAGCCTCTGTGCTATAATAATGACTAATAGGCAGTGTTAATGAATAATAAATGGTAATGAATACTAGACAATGTTTTCAAATAATCTCTTTTAAAACATTGTTCCAATTTTATTTTAAGCTTTTTAAGCCAGTATCTTTACATTTATGAATTTAACAGACTTTAAATGTTTTGCTTTTCTACCTATACTTTTTAACTACTTCTGATTCTGAGGATTGAGTCTCCATAAACTGAAAGAATGAATCATTAGATATTGTTGTACCTTTATGTCCTTTAAGATCTGCCTCTGCCCCAACAGCTAAACAAGACTCCTTCTTTTTCTCCCTTTCAATAAGTCCTCCAAAAATCCCTGGAAATCTCAGTTTGGCATTACCTCAAATTTAAAGTAATCTACTTCACAGCCAGGCATGGTGCTGTAATCCCAGCACTTTAGGAGGCTGAGGTGGGAAGATCGCATGAGCCCAGGAGTTTGAGACCAGCCTGGGCAACATAGCAAGACCTTGTCTCTACAGAAAATTTAAAAACTTAGCCAGGCATGGTGGCATGCACCTTTAATCCCAACTACTCAGGAGGTTGAGGTGGAAGGATCCGTTGAGCCCAGGAGTTCAAGGCTGAGGTGAGCTATGATTGCACCACTGCACTCCAGCCTGGGTGACATAAGCAAGACCCTGTCTCAAAAAAAAAAAAAAAGTAATCTAGTTCTGTAGCCATCTTCTAATCTTTGCCTCAACAGGAATTTATAATAGTATAATGCGGTTACAGAGTTCTGGCTCATCAATTGTTTTCATTACTTTATTGAATTCAACTATTTTTAGTACAGGTTGCACATCCAAAAATCTGAAATCTGAAATGCTCCAAAATCTAAACTTTTTGAGTGCTGACATGACACTAAAGGAAATGCTCATTGAAGCATTTCAAATTTCTGATTTTCAGATTAGGGATGCTCAACTGTAAGTATAATGCAAATATTCCAAAATCTGAAAAAATTTGAAATCTGAAACACTTTGGTCCCAAGCATTTCCAGTAAGGGATACTCAACCTGTATAGAAGATAAACAAAAATAGATTATTTCTCACATATTGGTGAAGTTTAAATGGGCTATTACAAATAGTGCGGCTGTGAGCATAGCCTTTTCATGGACATAGGTACTCATTTTCAGTTGGTATATACCTAGAAGTAGAATTACGTTGACATATGATATGAATACATTCAGCTTTAGTAGATACTGTCAAGCCGTTTTCCAAAATGACTTTGCCAGTTTATAACCCACAAATAGCATATGCAAGTTCCTATTGCTCTGCATCTTTGTTAACACTTGGAATTTTCTTTCTTTCTTTCTTTCTTTTTTTTTTTTTCATTTTAACCATTCCAATGTGTGGTGTTGCATTGTGTGGCCATTTTAATTTGCATCGTCTTCAGGCTAATGAGGTTATGCACCTTTCCATGTGTTTACTGGCCATTTTGTGAAGTGCTTGTTAAGTCTTTTTCCTGTGTTTCTATTGGTAACCCCTTCTTTGGAAGCTTATGTAGACCAATAAACATTTTATTGAGTCAGCAATATGAACATGACTATGAACAATTTTTGTTTTAAGTATTTGATGGGAGACCATCAAATTGCCTGAAAATGGGATATTCTTTAAGAAATACACAATCACCTCAGAAGTCAGAGACCTTAGTACAGTGGTTCTTAATCATTGGTGTGCATCAGAATTAGTAGTGGAGCAACACCAGAAATACTGACGAAGTGCATCTGGGCTGGGGCCCTGCATCTGTATTCTTCAGAAGCTCTGCAGATGATCATAGTGCACATCCTAAGTTAATTAAGCCACTACCTCAGAGTGAGACTTCATTGGCATTGTTATCAGGGAGAGTGACAGGTAAATAACAATCTTAAAAGAAAAAAACCTCTTAGTTTCTGTGTTTAGCTTAGTTTTAAGTTTTGTTAAAATTTTGGTTTTTTTAATTAAAAATACATTTTTGGCTATTAAGATCAATGCTGTAGACATTTACCATCATATTTGAAAATTTTAAATTCACAGTTTAAACTTGTTATTATGGAAAATTCCAAATACAAAAGCAGAGGGACTAGTATAATGAAGCCATTGTATCCATTACCTAGTTACCACAATTATCAACACTTGACCTGTATTGTCTGTATTGTCCAGGGTTGTCTATATTCAACCCTGGATTATTTTAAATAAAGCCGAGACATATCATTTTATCTATATTCAGTATTTATCTCTAAAAGATAACATCTCCTTTAAAAAACTACTGTATCATTATTACACCCTCCAAAATGAACAGTGATTCCTTAATTTCATCAAATGGCCAATGTGGTTTTTTATTTTGGGTTTTTGGGTTTTTTTATGTTTTTTGTTTTTTGTTTTTATTTCATCATATAATGGGGGTACAAATATTGTTAGGGTTACATACATTGCCCCCACCACCCCTCCCCGCCCACCTGCCAGAACTTCAAGCGTGTCCAATCCCCAGGTGGTGCTCACGGCTCACATTATGTAACTCTACACTTCCTCCCCCCCTCCCGCCTGCCCTCCATCCAACAAAAGATTTTTTTTTTTCTTTTTACTATTTTTTGTTTGAAGCAGGATCCAAATGAGGTCCATACATTTGTGATTGATGTGTCTTTTAAGCCCCTGTCTTAAAATAGGGTTTCCTTCCTTCCTTTTTTTCTTGCTCTTTTGTTCTTGAAGACGAACCCAGGTGGGTTTCTGTAGAATTGGTCCTAGAGAGTTTCTCATGGTCTGGATTTTGCATTTCTGTGTATCACTCATATTAATGTATGTAGTTATAGATTGTTTGTATTTCCATAAAGAGAAATGTACTCTCATGAATCAGTTGGTTATCTACCAGACCTTATGTTGACGTCTTTTCAGTCATCTGAAGATCATTCGACAGTAGATTGTTCAGAAGGGTATGTTTTTCCCATATTTACAAGAGTATGTGGTTATGAAGGTTAGTTTGGTTGTATATAAAATCCATGACTTACATTTCCTTACTTTGCATACCTTAAATATGTTAGTTACCCTGTTGTCTTCTGACAAAAAGCATTGCTGTCTAAAAGTCTGATGACAATCTGATTTTCTTTTCCTGTGACTTGGTCTTTTTTAAAAACATGGGTGATTAAATGATTTTTTTTTCTTTTTCATTAAAGGATCAGTTTTTCTAGATACCCTTTAAATATGTAGTTCCAAGCTGTCTTTTATTTTAGGAGCGTTCTTTTGAATTATTTTTGGTATTTGTTCCATATTACTTTGGTCTTCCTCTTCAGGACTCGTCATTTAGATATATCTTTGCTGCTCTTGTCTGTCACTTTTTAAAAATTTACTTTATCTCTTCTTTTTTTTTAAAATAAGCTTTCTTGAGCTCCATATGCCATAAAATTTACCCTTTTAATGTGTACAAGTCAGTGGTTCTTAATGTATTCACAGAGGTATACTCTATCACCAGTATCTAATTTTAGAACATTTTCAAATTTCAGAAAGAAACCTTTTACCCATTAGCAGTCACTTCTCATTTCCCTTTCCACAGTTCCTGGAAACCACTAATCAATTTACTTTCTATCTCTATGGATTTGCCTGTTATGGGCAGTTCATAGACATTTCATGGAGTCATTCAACGTGTATACTGGCTTCTTTCACTTGGCAAAATGTTTTCAAGCATCATCACTTCATATCAATACTTCATGTATCAATATGTCATCCCTTTTGTAGCTGAATAATATCCTATTGTATAGATGTACCACCTTTTGTTCATTTACCAGTTGATGAACATTTGGGTTGTTTCTACTTTTTGGCTATTATGAATAATGCTGCTATGAACACTTATATGTTTATTTCTCTAGGGTATTTACCTAGGAGTGGAATTGTTGGGTCATATGGTAGCTAATTAGCATTTTGAGGAACTGCCAGAGTGTTTTTCAAAGTGGCAGCACCATTTTACATTCCCACCAGTAAGCTATGAGGGTTCTGATTTCTCATATTCTCAACAACAATTGTTATTTTCTGTCTCCTTAATTCTAGCCATCCTAGTGATATGAAGTGATATCTCATTGTGATTTTGATTTGCATTTCTCTCATGACTAATGATGCTGAGCATCTTTTCTTGTACTTAATTGGCTATTGTAAGAGTTCTGGGTACAAGTCACTTATGAGATATATGGTTTGTAAATATTTTCTCCCAGTATAAAGTTGTCTTTTCACTTTCTTGATGGTATGGTTTGAAGTGCAAAACTATTTAATTTTGACATAGTCCAGTTTATCTACTTTTTCTTTTGTCCTTTGTGCTTTGGCTTCATATCTAAGAAACTATTTGTCAAGTTCAAGGTCATGTAGACTTTTATGCTTTCTTCTAAGAGTTTCATAGTTTTAGCTTTTCCATTTAGATCTATGATACATTTGAGTTAATTTTTGTGTGTGATATGAGGAAGGAAGAGGTGTCCGACTTTATTCTTTTGCATGTGTATATCCAGTTGGCCCAGCACCATTTGTTGAAAAGACTATTCTTTTCCCCATTTAATTGTCTTAACACCACAATAACTTTGTATGGGATTTGACTGAGATATTTTTCTTTTGCTTATTGTCTACTAATGAAGTGAATTTTTCTATACTTTTAGAAGAGAAAGAATGGGCAAGGATAGTTTTCCTAGTTTCATAGTTTAGGTTAAAGCTCTCTCTCCTGTGGTTTTTGCAAACTGGAGATACAGATATATCTTGTACTTTCTGAGATGTGCCTTTTCTGTTCCTTTCCACCACTTTCCTATATCTCTTTCCTCTGTCTCTTTTATCCTGCATTCCACAACCTGGATTCTCCTCCTAGCAGTTTCTTCCAGCAAGACTTTGTCTTGGAAAGGAACTTTGGTTTGTTAATTTTGAGAGTTTATATGGCCCAAACCATACAATGAGACCTTAACTTCTGTTGCATCACAGTCTGCTTGCATTTACAAATGACCCTTGAAGAACATGAGGATTGGAGAGAGGAACCCCTCCACGCATTTCAAAATCTGCATATAAATTTTTGACTCCCCGAAAACTAATAGTTATTAGTAACTACTAATAGCCTAGTGTTGACCAAAATCCCTTACCAGTAACATCGTCAATTAACACATATTTTATGGTCTATATATTAATATTACATATTCTAGTCTTACAATAAAGTAAGCTAGAGAAAAATGTTAAGAAAATCATAAAGAAGAGAAAATATATTTACTTTTCATTAAGTGGAAGTGGATCAACATAATGGTCTTCATCTTTGTTGTCTTCACATTGAGGAAGAGAAGAAAGAGGAGGAGTTGGTTTTGCTGTGGCAGAGGCAGAATATGTGTAAGTGGACCCACACAGTTCAAACTTGTGTTGTCCAAGGGTAACAGTATTTATAAATGGGATTGTGCTAAACTCCTTCCTGGTTTCTGCTGTTGTTCTCAGACTGGTCCACCATACTGTCCAGTGAGCATCTGCTGTTGACTGTGAGGTTTTCTGTTCTCCAGCTGTCAGAAACTCTTATGCCTTTCCACGTCTTCAGGGAGATTTAGAGGAGATTCAAAAAACACACTACCACTGCTGTCATCTTCCCAGAATCTTGTCATTGACAAATGTTTTTGAAGCATGTCCTATTCCTTTTTTTTTTTTAAACAGGATGGCATCTACAAGTTAAAAAGAAGATGCAACCCAATAGTTGATTCTTAGTTTATAATGCCAGGTAATTCTGTAGTGAAACAAATTGTAGGAACTTTTTCTAGGCTGAGTTAAATATCATAAAATGTTACCATGCCTGTTGAATGTATGTCATTTTTTTTTCAGTGATAAGTAGTTTAATGATTTGTGTGTATGTCATATTTTGACTCTGCTAAGAATCAACTTTTCCCTTTCAGAATAACAAGCCTTTGTATTCATTCGAAGATAATTCAGACTATGTTTATGATGTTATGTGGTCACCCACCCACCCAGCCCTATTTGCCTGTGTGGATGGCATGGGGAGACTGGATTTGTGGAATCTCAATAATGACACAGAGGTGAGCAAGAAAATAACAAAAATTGCACTGAAAAATAGAAAATTGGATATTTATTGAATAATTTGTGAAATTCCTTTTATCCCAAAGAATGTAAAAGGGCTCTATGATTGTAGCTTCATCACAAAGAAACCAAATAAGCTTTGTACCCTAAATAATAAACAGCATGCTGTGCAGAACTGAAGGGAGAAATAATGTTGCCAAGAGCACTGGGGCATTTCCTTTTATTTCTGAAAAACACTGTCATGTCTCTAATGTCCTGGCAAAGTCTCATTCATAAGGCAACTGGGATATTTTTCATTCATAGGCTGGAAAGCAGATAGTTTTAGACTATAGAAATATGTTAACCTTAATTCTAATCCTAAATTATCTCTTAGCCTTGATAGGATTGTATATCATCCATAAATATTAGTTTTTAGCCTGACTTCTTTGAGTGGAGGAAAAATGTATTTTGATGACTTTTTCCACAAAGGATTGAAAACAGTGTTACTATCACTATAAAATGAAGATGGAGAACATGAAATTTCCTAACTGCTATCCTAAAATCACTCATTAGCAATTAAATTTAACTGCAGCTATCATTTATTTTTAGTCATATGTATTTTTACCAGCTTAGAGAAGCTTAAAATATTCTTAGAATTCTACATTTCTATTGGTGGTAGAAGTAATGCTAGCAGTTCTATCAGTAACAGTTGTTGACAAGAAAGTCACTCAGTGCCTTCTCCTAAAGTTTCTTCTTTTCAAACTAAGAAAATAAAATGGTACCATTTTATTACCAATTGGTACCATTTTATTTTCTTTATTTGGATTTTGATCTTAGAGATTTATGGTTACAATTAAATGTGGATCTTTCCTGTAATAGTTTAAGAATATATTGAAATATAATTTTTTTCTTTGTAATGATTTTGGCAATCTAGGGGGTTAAATTAATCATTTGGGGATGACTGATGTCAATTAGAAAGATTATTTTTGTCAGATTTCAAAAATTTTTTTAAATTTTCTTGTGCTTTTAGTCTGAATCAAACACTGAATATTTGTTCTATGTATAGCAAATAAATCTTTTTCCTCAGCATAGAAGAGGCATAATCAGATTCCAGGGGGCTGTTATGATTATGCTGGTACCCTAATCTTGCCTCCCTCCAGCCAGTTCAGGGGAACAGGGTTTGGAAAGACTCATACAGCACCTTTAGTATGAACCGTTCCTAGGAACTGTGGATCAAATATAGGTTTCAGCTGACAGAGATGCAAGCTTACAAAATTGATTCCTGTCCTCTAAAACTGAACCGTAATCTGTTTATAAGGGTTTTTGAAATGTTTTCTTTTTAAATGGGCTTTGGCCATAAGTTTTCCGAGATCAGACGAGATCGGGCGCGTTCAGGCTGGTATGGCCATAGACAGGCCGTATGTTTTCAAACAGCTTGACTTCTTAAAGAGGTTTAAACAACAATAAAGACTCCTTTATTAAAGAGAAGATCTTTCAAAATGAAGTGGCTAGTCTTGTGAAAATTTCTTACATAAGAACTTATTTTCCCAAACTATTTTCAAGGATTGGCTATAACATCATTCATAATATATCACTGAACAGGAAAGAAGTTGGGAAAATTCTTTATCTATTTTCATCTTTGTTTTTAAAAATGTAGCCAGATTGGATGAAGAATTACTGTTTTACATGTTTATAGAAATCTTGATGAAACTTTTAACACTGTACTATATTTTAAATGACTTTAGGTACCAACTGCCAGCATTTCTGTGGAGGGTAATCCTGCTCTTAATCGTGTAAGATGGACCCATTCTGGAAGAGAGATTGCCGTGGGTGATTCTGAAGGACAGATTGTTATATATGATGTGGGAGAGGTATGGGACTCGCTGCCTATAATTTTGACACATCTATTTAGTGGCATTGTAGTGAAGGTATCTTTGTGGCTAAACCTAGTCTTTGAGGCTCATGAATTGTACAAACCATATGATTGTAAAGATAAAACTTATTTCTACCACAGAAGTGACTTTCGAAATTAATTTTCTTTCTAAACTAGATGTCATGTGTCCCCATGCAACAGATTTTGAGGGTAATACAGTATGTTGGAAGTACCTTGTTTCTTGAAGCAAGCATTGCTGGAAATTAGAAATTCTTCAGAGAAACGAAGTTCAGAGCTATAGGTGGACTTCGGGGTTTTATAGAATTGATATTGAAATAAGATTTTATTTTCCTGTATCTGTCAATATGTCAGGGCCATGTGGTAGAAATCAAAAGTAATATGTTTGAGAGTTATCCGATGACTGTGAAACATGTACCTTGAATCTTGAGCCTTGATGCTTAAGCCATTATAATTGAATCCACTAGGATGAGCTGCAGCTGTCTCATCTTTGATGCTCTGATTGGCTGTATACAATGCCCAGCATGGATTTCCTCCTTTTTAGCCCTGACTAGCACCGTAGTCACTTTTTCTTTTGCTATGCCTCTTGATTCCTCATTCTCTGTGGATACTCCATAGCCTCTAGCAATTGGATCTGGTGGAAAGTAGATTGAATCATTTAGAACAGCCAATTGAACCATCTTCACAGGTGGAAATGTTCTGTATCTACACTATAGTAACCATGAGCCACATGTGGCTATTGAATACTTAAAATGTGGCTAGTACAACTGAAGAACTGAATCTTAAATTTCATTTAATTTTAATTAATTTAAATGTAAATAGTCACATGTGGCTAGTAGCTACCCTATTGGATAGTGTAGATTTAGAACCAGGCACATACCTTTGCCACAACGAGTGGTTTCTGCCCTAACATGGCAGTGTCAGACTCCTATGATATTATAATGGCAGTTATCAAAAATATTTATTATTGGACTGCTTCTGTTAGGCAGAAGCATCACAAGCCTCTTTTCCCCTTTTGCTGTTGGTACAACACTAAAGTAGGAAATAGTAGCATAGCTTCTGATGAAGGAATTGTGGTACCAAGAAAGGTTATCTTATGCTCCAAACAAAAATAAATACTTGTAAGAAACCAGCACTTATGAACTATGCTTCCAAAATTATTTCATACTAGGAATGGTACAAGAATAAAGTAAAAATTTTTTAAGGAATTTCTCCCCACTGGCAAGACCCATGAGATGGTGCACAGGAGTTATATTTACAAAGCATCATTGTTATTCTCTCTTGCACTGATGGTGATAATGGCAAAGTCATTTCTGAGATGTCACAACATACTTCACAAACATTGTCTTTTGTTTTGAAATGTGGTAAATTATTGTTATAGTCCCTGTAATTATGGGAAGGCCATTCAGGTCAATTATTGCTTTTTAATGGAAAAATTATTTGAAAACAAACTGAATAATAGAGGGTAAGTTGATCTTTTATTTCAGTGTACATAAAACACTGTCTTTCTTTTAACAGCAGATTGCTGTTCCCCGCAGTGATGAATGGGCACGGTTTGGCCGAACACTCGCAGAAATTAATGCAAACCGAGCTGATGCAGAAGAGGAAGCAGCTACCCGAATACCTGCTTAGTTCCTGAAAAGGGGAGTGTAGCCTTAGTGGAATTGGGGAGGTTCTTAAGTAGATCCTAAGACTATTTGCATGCTTCTGTCTAAATGATAATTAAAAGGAAATTTCATGGATTAAACTGTGGATTTAATGCTGCAAGGAAACCTTACAGTGTCCCTTTTTATATAACATGTATCTTGTTTTGGATTTGTGTCATTTTTAATACAGCTAATTGACTTTACAGAATGCAGCTTTTTCAGAATTCTAATACACAGGTGTATATTTGGTATTAGTTTTTCTTTTGAAATCTTTTCAACTTATAACACTATATACAGTTATTTCTAAAGCACAAAGTAAATAAGTTCTGCATATTTTTAAATAATCACAATTCCCTGTTATATTGGTAATGTTCTCACTAACAATAATGTGTAGGAACATTGTTTATTCTTAGCCATAGCATGCATATACCTATCCAAGTTCCATTCTAACATCCTTTGTCGTCTTTATAATTCATATGGTAGTTATCTATAAATAAAAACAAATTTATGCGTTAACTTTTCAACTTTTCATTTTTACTCCTTGCAGTTTGAATTTTTCTGTCTCTTTTATAAAGTCTTTCCCCCCTCCATCTTTATTTAAGCTCCTGTTGTGAGCAGCCACCTCAAATTCTGTAAAGCTTTGTGCTTTACAGATACCATACATGGTATACCATAGATCTCTCAATGCACTCTGAACTGATGTTTAGATAATCTGTCAGTGAAAAAAATTTCCCCTAGGTTAACTTTTGCTTTACTACCTTATTTTCTTTCCATCTAAGATATATTTACTTCAAAGAATAAATAGAAAGCTGCCTATTATTTTCACTGATTGAGATTACTATGTATGTGAGCTTTCTAGAATAAAACCTCCTTTGAGAGAAAATGATTTCATGGTTGGAGTAGCCATGAGGGAAAAGTGCTCAAATGAACCCCTACTTTGGCATTGAATCAACTCCACATCTTGAGATCTGTTACCACAGCCTTGTCTACAAATCTGAAAGGTAGATGACAGATATCTAAGAATTAGTATTGAAATAAACCTGTCTCGGGAGTAGAGGAAAGGACTATGATCAGATTGTACTTTTATCCACTTTAAATTGTTCATTTCCTTGATCCTGACCCTTTGTCCTTCTAAAGTTTAACTGTCTTTTATTCAAAGGAATGTGAACTAGGAAGATTAGAAATCAGAATTTGAAAATTTTTGTTTTAATGTTACAATTGTAACAGATTTTTTGGGAGAAGAATTTCCAAATAATAGCAAAACTTCTTACTGTGAGTATTATATAGTATAAGGAATAATTGATCAGGAACATTAGACCTAAACTCTAGCTATAACTCTAGCACCTGTGAGAAGTATGATTTTAGGCAAGTCTGTGCCTCATTCTTTTTATCAAGGAATTAAGTTTGGATAAATGATTTCTGAATTTCCTTCCAGCTCTAAACTTTATAATTGTAATTATATTAGGCAATTCTCTACTTTTGTATATTTAGTTTTTAATTGCCCATTATATTCCAAAGGTAACATCTCAAGTTATTTCCTGGTAGCAATGTCTGTGAGTCAGAACTTCAGTTTTAGTAGAGTCTTTGTATGGGAGAATCATATACTCATTCACTACTTATGTAGTTATTGTAGTTTTGCCTCACTTTGTAAAAATGACTGAGAAAAAGGGAAAACATAAATCTTAAAACATTATGGTGACTAGGGTTGGAAATCGAGATGTGGAAATTGAGTGTGTTCTTCAGACTCAAGTTGTTGTGTTCATTTGTGAAAGGAAAGAATAAAATTGGTAAGTATTTGCAAATTATTTATAAATAAAAAAAAGTTTTGCTTTTTGGGAATAATTTCTCCTATCCCCTAGAAATATGATGTGGACTTTCGCCCATTCATCTTTAGTCTGCATTTTTAGGAATACATGAATTTATTTAAGGAATTATCTTTAGACTATATAATAGCAAAAGAGAAAAGTACTGAGATTATCAATCTTCTGACAAGATAAAGTTGACTAGAAGTGTATCATAGCTCTTTCCACTTTCAGAAATGAAAGCCTTACAATTTGAAAAATACCCAGTTACAGAAATTGTACCATATTTGTTATCAGTTATACTTTTTTTTCCTGAGTAGAAAAACAAACTATAGCTTTCTGGCTAATTTTTAATTTTTTGTTGTTTGGTTTTTTCTTTTTGAATTAAAGATGATTTCCTTTGTGTTGAGGAAGAATACTTAGTTTTTCAGACAGTAATTAACTTGTAATAAATCTCTAAAATATTTTTTTGCTATTATATAAACTAAATATTCACTGGTAGAAACTTTCCTGCTTACAGATCCAGTTCCCTACAAAGTTTAGAAAATCCCTATATAAAATGTTACAATAATGCTGAGATACTGCATCTTGAAGGAATGGATGACTTAAAATTTAGGGGGAGGAACCAAAGGAAAGTAGTTTTAGGGGTGATTGATACCAGTCTTTCAGTGTTGTAAGAATGTTGATTTATTCTATTCTGTACTAATGTGGATAGACTGTAACTTCCATCACTTGAACCATATGGTAAGGAAGGACTTGAATAAATGAATGAAAATCTGCTGTGAAGCATATATTATCTTTCCTTTCTATTGGGCAGTATTTTTTTTTTTTTAGGTCAGAAAGCCACTTGTTTTAGTGGCTGTGCTGTAAATTTCAGTGATCACCTGCCACACTGACTGGGCAGTGCATTTTTAAATGTCTTTTCCACAACCCCAGTATTTCAACATTTGACATGGTAATAATTTTCTAAATGAAAAAGTTGTATAATTAGGTGTATATTAACCACTTCGGTACGGCACTCACCGGCTGTGAAACCTTGCCCACAGCCGGCACTCACAGTCCGCACGATAGTTTGTGCTGTGCATTGACCATGAATCCGTTTTGCTCTTGTGTGATGAGGAAAGCTTTAAAGCACTGAAAGCTTGTTTTACTTTACAGGCAGCTTTAGGAAAATAATTATAATAACTCCTACTAAGGACTTGTTAAAAGGTCACAGATTCATAGTAACTTATTAGCTGAACGTACACACTGCAACTGCAGACATAAAAGCTGTAAAAGTAAAAGCTTTTGCCTGTCGACTAAAGTCGACAGTTGGCTGTGCGCGTTCATATCATGGCTGTCGGCTAAAGTCGACGCTGGGCTGTGCGCGTTCATCTGTGGCTGTCAACTATGGTCGACGCTCGTACCGAAGTGGTTAAAGATAATAGAGCTCCAGTTATAGCTCCAGCTGCTCGTTGGCATCCAAGGTAGTGGTATCATATCTGAATCTTGGGCATAAGTCTAGCTAGGTTAAGCCAATGGCTTTGCTTCTTTTGGTGACTTGGTGATGGGGTTCCCGTTCAGTTTTTTGTTTGTTTTACTCCAAGCTACACAGCAGCAAGAAAAGTTCTTGTTTTCCTGCTGTCATCTTACCAATTGCTTAGGCAACTAGGAACCTGGCAGGTTTGGGGAAATAGTCTCAACTAGGACCTTATTTTTCACTCATTAAAAATTATTAATGCTGGGAAATTACCTGCTTAGAGATCTGGCTTACAGGTTTGGGGGCTTCCAGTGCTACCAAAAAATTAGAAAGTTGCCTGAAAGGCAATATTAAAAGAACATCCACATTCAATATTTCTTTGAGGATTACAATTAGGCACATTCTTTTAACCATTTTCTTCAGTTTTACTGCCCCCAAATGCTAGTAATTTGCTTGTACTGTATTACATTTTAAGAATCTATTTCATATAGGAAAGGTACTATGGAGCCCATTTTAGAAAAACATCCTACAGTCCTAACCAGAATGCCAACTGCAAGACTTTGAATAGTCATCACATTGTAATGCTTTTCACAATAGGCCAATATCCTCAGACCTTTTGTTGGATTTTAGGTGTTTAGATTCTTTTTCCGTCTTCCATGTTCATGATCCCCAAACTTCTAAAAGTTCAAATGGATGTCAGGTATTTAAGTTTTCAGTATATACCTTCTAACCATTTCTAGCTTCAACATAGCCAATCAGCAATCTTTTACAAACTTTTATAAAATTATGGTATTTTGTGTTGTTAGTTTCATAGCAGGAATCTCAGTTTTGGCTTCTTAATATTCCATTACCAGTTTCCAGTCAGAGGATGGAACAGCTTGCACTCAGGTAAGCTTTCTGAAAGGTCTATTTCACTTTGTGAGGTCACTTATTCAGGTCTCTGGTAACGTATTATCCTGCCTCTCTTATAATGTACTTGATTTGGTCAGAAAGCTGTGGGGTGGTGATTGTATGGGGTGTAGAACACACCTGCGTTGTGCTGAACATGCAGAGACCTGACACTATGACTCTGGAAATCAGGTATACCACCGATAAGACTTTGATAGCAAGTAATTTTACCTTTTGTGAATTTTTGTACTAGATTTTTTTTTTACAACCACTTTTTTTCTGAACAAAGTAATGGAAATGCTTTGAAACAAAATTTCTTAAGAGTTGGTTTGGTATATGAGAGAAAGAACACGGGGCACAAAAGACCCAAGTTCTATTCCCAATTTCCTCCATTCCAGTGATGTAACTAGACAATGGTCAGTATTGTCATTCGTTAAATGAGGAAAATATTTGTTTTCTGTGACAATTATATGAGAGAATATTTATGTGAAGACCTTTGTAAGTTATATTACAAAGTACTATAAAAATAAGGGATGTTCTTTTTTATTTTACAAATACAAGAATGGAGAAAGACAATCTGTGTACCTCTCCGTACAATGTAACAAGAACTCATCTTCTAAAGACTATGTGGCTTGGTGTTCAAGAAATTATTATGTTTTAATTCTAAGAAGTCACATCACAATTTCAACCCTCAGACATTCAGGAGTAGCAGTGAACTGAGGGAAAAATATTAATTGCGCTTAATCAGTGATACTTTTCCTAGGAATGTTTCATCTTATTACATTCTGTGGTAAAGTTACAAATTGTGCGAAGTAGAAAAAAATGACCCACTCAGAATTTCCAGCCTATCCTCAGCTGATGCTCTTCTGTTAGTTCAATACAAATAAAATTGGTTATCACTGAATACCATTTCATGACCTCTAAGAATATTCACTGCTAGAAATTGGTTTTTAGTACTGATAGATTCATCCCAAAATTTTGTATGTAGGAAGCAGAGAAAAGAGCTGATATTTCAGTAAAACCTTGTAAATAATACTTTCTGTGAATGGCTAGTTGTGCAGCACATTTTGTAATTGTATAGGATCATCCAAGAGACTTCAACACTAGTTCTTTTAAAGGAAATTAATGGCCTACAAAAGAGTTTTTGTTTGGTTTAAGTGGCATTTATGAGATTGGATCAAGACAGTTGGCAGAAGAGAAGCATCTACTATCCCTCTCAACCCTAAATTCCATAAAGTGCTAAGGCAGAAGAAAAACAAGAAAATCTTGCTATAGCACTGAAAAACGAGAGGATTAGTAATGGAATAGAAATGTGGAAGAATGCCAGATAGATAGAAAACAGATAGGATCAGAGCTATAGGCAAATAAAACAAGGAAATCACAACTCAAACAGGCAAAAACTACCACGAAGGGATGAATGGGTTGGAACCCGGAATCAACAGATACAAAGTGCAGGAAGGTGCCCTGGGATTCTGGAACAGGGTGATTCATTAGAGAGCTGATTCAGAATAGCTAAGCAAGTTCCTCAACCATGGGCCAAGTGGTAGGCAAAAGGAGTGTCTATGCCCAGCCTATAGGATAACTAGGTGAAGCCACTGGAGCTGGAGAAGCTGGGCAATGCCCCCACATATTTTCTGGCCTTCAAGAGGAGAAGAGGAGCCTATACAGTAGTGCCCCGTTTACCCACAGTTCGGCTTTCTGCAGTTTTAGTTGTGGTTGGTGCTGTCCAAAAATATTAAATGGAAAGTTTCAGAAATCAACAGTTAATAAGTTTTAAGTTGCATGCCATTATGAACAGCGTGGTGGAATCTTGCACTGTCCTGCTTTGTCCCACTCAGGGTGTGAATCATCCCTTTGTCCAGCATATCCATGCTGTCTACACTGCCCACCCATTTAGTCACTTAGTAGCCATTTAGGTTACAACTGTCATGGTATCATGGTGCTTGTGGTTAAATAACCCTTATCTAACTTAATAATGACCCAAATCACAAGAGTTGTGATGTGGGCAATTCAGATGTGCCCAAGGGAAGTTGTAAAATTCTTCCTTTAAATGAAAAGCTAAAAGTCCTTGACCTTATAAGGAAAGAAAAAAAAAAATCATATGCTGAGGTTTGCTCAGATCTATAGTAAGAACCAATCTTCCATCTGTGAAATTGTGAAGAAGGAAAAGGAAATTCATGCTAGTTTTGTTATACGTCAAACTGCAAAAGTTAAAGCCACGGTGCACGGTAAGTGCTTAGTTAAGGTAGAAAAGGCATTAAAATTGTGGGTGAATGACATGAACAGAAACATGTTCCAACTGACAGCAATTGGGTTCACTACTGTCTGTGGTTTCATGCATCCAATGGGGGTTTTTCAATGTATCTCCACAGATAAGGGAGGGACTACTGTACCTAGAACCAAAATATTATCATATCCACAACTGGCAGCACAGCCTACTTGCTCCCATCACAGGCTTTGATCAACAGAAATAGCATCCATAAAAAGAGGCTCTCAAATACAAAAAATAAGCAACTAAGCATCACTAAAACATGAAGGAAGCCAATAATATGAAAGCCCTGAACAACAAACTTTAAAAATATATATATCCACGGAAAGAGTAGATAAGAAAAGACACCAAATAAGTGTATTTAATATCTCAAAAGCATAGAAGAAGATATCCTAGCCATAAAATAAGAACAGGTTATTATAAAAGAGAACCAATCTAATTTTAGATATTAAAATCATGACAAGTTTTTTTAAAAAGCTAAATAATAGAGGGATATAGCTGAAGAGTAAAGCTGTCAACAGAGTAATCAATTAAGTATTGATGGAGAAAGTATCAAGGAAAGCTAAAAGATAGAGGGATAAGTCCAAAAATTCCAATATCTAAACAGGAGATAAAAGTCCATAAGGAGAAAAATTCAGAGTAAAATAGATTTACTTGATCTGAAAAGACACAAGTCTTAGGATTAAGAGGATTCATCCCTTTTAAGTATGAATCATTGACCAAAAATGTCAGAATATCTCAACAGGAGTGAATATGGGTATATTTTTACCTTAGTGCACTAAAATGTACATTTAAAAATGCAAGACTTACCTTGAAGAAAAATTTAAAATACTCTTCTAAGTAACTCAGGGTAAAAAGGAAATAAAAAAATAATTTAATAATTAATACAGAATTAGGACTCCTTGGAGAATTGTCTAAAAATGTCTGGTCTTGGCAAGAAATGAAAACAAGAGATTGGAGCATCTTGTCAAAGCAGAAAGCTAGGAAGCAATCAAAGATTCCTGAGGTACTATCAACAGGACTCTGAAGAGGCTCCCACTGGTCAAATATGAGATAATTTGAGCATCAATAAAAATAAGTGCAGGCTGGGCGTGGTGGCTCACGCCTGTAATCCTAGCACTCTGGGAGGCC
>VBSM01001562.1:18360845-18385291 GCA_008086735.1 Cheirogaleus medius
CTCAGGCTGGTCTCGAACTCCTGAGCTCAAACGATCCACCCGCCTCGGCCTCCCTAAGTGCTAGGATTACAGGCGTGAGCTACTGCGCCTGGCTGACAGAACAATTCTTAATGTGTATGCGCCTAACAACATAGCATCAAAATACATGAGGTAAAACCTGATAAACCTGCAAGGAGAAATAGATGATTCCACTATTACGGTTGGGGACTTCAACATCCCTCTATGAGAAATGGACAGATCCAGCAGGCAAAGAATCAGTAAGAATGTACTTGAACTCAACACCATCATCAATCAACTGGACATGAGGGATATCTATTAACTATTTCATCAAACAACAACAGAATACTAATTCTTATGAAGCTCACATGGAATATTCACAAAGATGGACCACATTCCGGGCCCTAAAACACACTTTAACAAATTTAAAAGAATAGCCAGGCATGGTGGTGCACACTTGTAAACCCAGCTACTTGGGAGGCTAGGGAGGGAGGATTGCTTGAGGCCAGGAGTTCAAGACCACCCTGGACAACAAAGTAAGACACCCATCTCCAAAAAAAAAAAAAAACAAAAAGGCCTACAGTGCCTGCTGTTTGGCCAAATGGAATTAAACTAGAAATCAATAATGGATAGCTAGAAACCTCAAAATACTTAGAGATTAAACAACATACATCTAAATAACACATGGGTCAAAGAGGAAATCTTAAGAGATATTTAAACTAGGCCAGGCACAATGGCTCACACCTGCAATCTCTGCACTTTGGGAGGCTGAGGCGGGAGGATCACTTGAGCCCAGGAGTTTGAAGCTGCAGTGAACTATGATCTGCACACCACCCTGGTTACAGAGTGAGACCCTGACTCTTAAAAAATAAATAAATAAGCCGGGCATGGTGGCTCATGCCTGTAATCCTAGCACTCTGGGAGGCCGAGGTGGGCAGATCGCTCAAGGGCAGGAGTTCGAAACCAGCCTGAGCAAGAGTGAGACCCCGTCTCTACTAAAAATAGAAAGAAATTAATTGGCCAACTAAAAACATATATAGAAAAAATTAGCTGGGCATGGTGGCACATGCCTGTAGTCCCAGCTACTCGGGAGGCTACGGCAGAAGGATCGCTTGAGCCCAGGAGTTTGAGGTTGCTGTGAGCTAGGCTGATGCCCTGGCACTCTAACCCAGGCAACAGAGTGAGACTCTGTCTCAAAAAAATAAATAAAAAAAATATTTTGAACTAAATGAAAATGAAAATACAATTCATCAAAGTTTGTGGGATGCAGCAAAAGAAGTGCTTACAGGGAAATTTATTACATTGAACACATGTATTAGAAAAGAAGAAAAATCTAAAATCAGTAATCTAAGCTTCTACCTTATAAATAAATAAATCCAAAGTAAGCAGAAGAAAAATAATAAAAGAGCAGATATTAATGAAAGTGAAAAGGGGAAATCAATAGAGAAAACCAACAAAACCAAAAACTGGTTCTTCAAAAAAATCAATAAAATTGATAAGCCTCTAGCCAGGCTAAGAAAAAATTAGACAAAACACAAATTACTAATATCACAAATGAAAAAGGGCCATCATGACAGATTCCATGGACATTAAAATAATAAAGAAATATTATTAACAAATCTATTGCCCACAAAATGTAAAACACAAAACTATAAAACTGGAAGATAACAGGAGAAAATCTTTGATAAGGAGATAACCTGGAGTATGGTGATAACTTTTTAGATACAATATCAAAGGTATAATATGATCCATGCAAGAAAGAATTGATATGGTAGACTTCACTAAAATTAAAAACTTTTGCCTCTGTGAAAGACAATGTCAAGAGAATGAGATGATAAGCCACAGATTGGGAGAAAATATTTACAAAAGACACATCTGATAAAGGACTATTATCCAAAATATACAAGGAAATTTTAAAACTCAACAATAAGAAAACAGACAACCCAGTTTACAAATGGGCAAAAGAGCTAAACAGACACTTCACCAAAGAAGATATACAGGTGGTGAGTAAGCATATGAAAAGATACCCAACATTATATGCCATTAGGGAATTGTAAATTAAAACAAGAATGAGGTAACACTACACACCTGTTAGAATGGCCAAAATCCAAAACACTGACACCACCAAATGCTGACAAGGATATGGAGCAACAGAAACTCTTAATTCATTGCTGGTGGGAATGCAAAATGGTACAGCTACTTTGCAAGACAGTCTAGCAGTTTCTTACAAAACTAAACATACTCTTACCATATGATCCAGTAATCACACACCTTGGAATTTACCCAAATTAGTTGAAAACATGTCGAACAAAAATCTGCACATAGATGTTTATAACAGCTTTATCCATATTTACCAAAACTTGGAAGCAACCAAGATGTCCTGCAGTAGGTGAGTGTATAAGTAAACTGTAGTACATCTAGACATTGGAATATTGTTCACTAAAAAGAAATGAGCTATCAAACCATAAAAAGACATAGAAGAAACTTAGTACTAAGTGAAAGAAGCCAATCTGAAAAGGCTCCATACTGCATAATTCAAACTGTATGTCATTCTGGAAAGGGCAAAACTATTGGGAGGGTAAAAAGATCAATAGTTGTCAGGAGTTGGGGAGAGAGAGTGATAAATAGGCAGAGCACAGAGTATTTTTAAGGCAGTGAAACTATTCTTTACAATGGTAGATACATGTCATTATACCTTTGTCAAAACCTATAGAATGTATAACACCAAAAGCGAACCTTAATGTAAACTATGGACTTTGGGTGATAATGTGTTGATGTAGGCTCAACAAATATTCAAATATACCACTGTGGTGTGGGATGTTGATGGGGGAAAGTGTGTGTGTGTGTGTGGGGACAGTGAAGAGTGGTATATGGGAACTCTGTACTTGCTGCTCAGTCATGCTGTGAACCTAAAACTGCTTAAAAAAAAGTTTATTTTTTTAAAAATCCTCCTACTTTTCATCCTATGTTAAATAATAAAAAAAAAAATTTATAAAGTTAAATGTGAGACCAGCCTGGCAACATAGCAAGACCCTGTCTCTACAAAATAAAATAAAATAAATGTCAGGCATGGTGGTATGTGTCTGTAGTTCTAGCTACTAGGGAGGCTGAGGTAGGAGGATTGCTTGAGCCCAGGAATTGGAAGTTGCAGTCAGCTATGATGATGCCACTGCACTTCAGCCTGGGTGACAGAAAGAGACCCTGTCTCTTAAAAAGCAAAATAAAAGTTAAACGCACAGAAAAGCATTGGGAGAAATATTGCAAAGAGTTAATATCCAGATCATACAAAGAAAAAATATAACTACCCTAATTAAAATTAAAAATGAGTAATTCAAAAGCACACAAATAAGGACCCTCATTCCTAGGAATATGGCAAGGTAGGTTATTTGTATCCATTTTGAAAACTAAAAATGCTGGATTTTTAAAAATGTTCAAAACACTGAAAATTTCAGAATACAGGAAAAAATTATAAATTAAAAAAAAAATTATAAAGCAACAAACTAAGGAAAAGCCAAAACCCAGAGAAGTAAACTGAGCACTTAGGCAGCCTTTCCATTGACAGCTAATATCAAGTTTCCGCAAATACTAAGATCCTGGTATTATCAGGCATAGGGTACATAAATTCAACTTCAGTTTTAGAAAGTATACATATTATAGATTCACTAAAATAATAGGAAACAAAGTATATAAATTCCAAACTAAAACTGTGGAACAAGAATAGAAAATTAAGAATTGATCCAAAACAACCAAGAAAAGAGTAAAAATAAATATAAAAGAGATGAGACAAAGAAATCAGAGTGAAATGTTAAATAAAAATGTTTATCAATAATTACATTAAATGAACTACAAATGCTTCAGCTGAAAGACTGATGTCAGACCACACATTTTTAAAAATTCAAATATTTGCTGCTTACAAGAAATCTCTAAAACTTGAGAAAATGTGAAAATAAAAAGATAGGGAAATTTTTCCTTTGAAATACTAACAAAGAAAATTGGTGTAGTTATATTAATATCAAAAAGACTTGTTTTCAGACAAAAAGCATTACTAGAGGTAAAAAAGGAGATTTTATGATGACAAAGAATTCAAATCATCAAGAAGCTCTAATAATTTTAAGTTTTGGGGCACCTAATGATATAACCTTAAAGTAACTAAACATTGACAGAACTACAAGGAGAAACAGAAAATACAAAATTATAATACACTATTTTAACATGCGTCTTTTCCTAATTGACAGAACAAGCAAACAAAAACTCAGTAGGATATAGAAATTTTAAATAAATTACTGTACTTGACTAAATATGCATGTATGAAAGTGAGCATACACATATACACACAGTGAACCTATGAATAGTAGAATCATATTTTCATAAGCACTCATGGAATATTTATTTTAAATGACCATCTATAGAGCCAAGAGCAACTCTCAACACATTTTTAAAGGACTGTAATCATCGCATGTTCTTTGACCACAATGCAATTATGCTAGAAATCAATAACAAAAGGGATAAATCTTTCCAAATTTGGAATTTAAGAAATATTCTTCTAGATAACCCATGAATCCAAGAAGAAATCACAATCTGCTATGAGTTCCTTGTCGGTATATAGCATTTCTAGCACATGGTGACTAGAAGAGAGTTCTTAGAAGAAATCATAAGGAAAATTTCCAGCTTTTTTTTTTTTTAAAAAACCTAGGTAAATATTCATCTCAAGAAGTTAGAAAAAGAATAGTAAAATAATAAACCCAAGCAAATAGAAGAACACAGATAAGAGTAGAAATTGAAATAGAAATATAAAAATAGCAACAAAGCGAAAAATCCATTCTCCATAAAAAACTATTGACCAATCTCTGCAAAGAATACAGAAAGAAGATATAAATAATATCAGAAATGAAAACCATGGAAATGAAAACCATGCTACAGACATTAAAAAATAATAAAATTTAAATACATTTTAAAATTTAGATAAAATGAACAAATTCCTAGAAAATTAAAATTTCTGATCCAAAAAGGAATTTTTAAAACCCTAAAAATCCAAAGAACTGAAAGAAAAAATGAAGAAATGTGAACAAAGCCTCAGATACTTGTGGAGCACCATTAAACATACCAATGTATACGTAATTGTAGTTCCAGAAGTGGAAAGAAAGCAAAAGGGGTGGGAGGGGGATGGAAATTCATACTTAGGCACATCATATTTAAAAACAGAAAATTTTGAAAGCAGCAAGAGAAACATGACTTACCATATATAAGGGATATGATCAATAGCTGATTTCTCATCAGAAACAATGGATGCCATAAGGTAAGAGGATAACATATTCAAAGTGCTGAAAGAAAAAAACTGTCATCCAAGAATTCTATGTCCAGCAAAATTGTTATTCAAAAATGAAGGTAAAATAATGACATTTCTTAAACAAATAATGACTGATAGTATTTGTTGCTAGCCAAACTGCCTTGCAAGAATTACTAAAGGAAGTCCTCTACTATCTGAAAATAAATAACAGTAGATGGTGTCTTAGACCATTTTATGCTGCTATAACAAAATACTTCAGACTGAGTAACTTACAATGAACAGAAATTTATTTGGCTCACAGCTCTGAAGACTGGGAAGTCTACAGGCATGGAGCTGGCCTCTGGTGAATGCTGTTATGTTGCATCAGTCCATGGCAGAAGGTGGAAGGGCAAGAGTGAGAGCGAGAGTGCAAGAGAGGCCTAAACTCACTTTTATAACAAATCTACTCTCACAATAACTAACCCACTCCCGCATTAATATTAATGTATCCATCAGGGCGGAGCCCTCATGACCTAATCACCTCTTCAAAGTCCCATCTGTTAGCACCATTGCATTGGGGATTAAGTTTCTGACACATGAACTTTGGGAGACACATTCAAACCATCGCATTCAGCCCTAACCCCCAAAATTTATGTCCTCACATGCAAAATACATTCATTCCATCCCAATAGTCCCAAAGTCAGCTCATTCTAGCATCAACTCAAAGTCCAGAGTCTCATCTAAATAAGATATGCATAAGACTAAAGGCACTATTCATCCTGAGGCAAATTTCCCTCCAGTTGTGAGCCTGTGAAATTCAACAAGTTTTATCTACTTACAAAATATTAGCTCTTAAAGCTGGAAAATAATCTCTTTTACTTCATTTTCCACATCCTGTGCACACCAGGGTGGAGATTGGGCCCACAAGTCCTGAGGCAGCCCATCCTTATGACTTTGCTGGGCTTGGTCCACCCAGCAGCTCTCATGGGTTGGAATCTTGCACCTGTAGCTTTCCTAGGCTGGAGTTGCGCACTGGTGACACTACAGTTCTGTAGTCTCTGAGGTAGCCTTGCTCCCATGGCATTGCCCTAGAGGGGACTCTGTGGTGGCTTTGACACCACATTTTTGTTCAGCACTGTCCTAGTGGGGACTCTCTGTGGTGGCTCTGACCCTGTAACAAGTCTCCCCAGGCTCCCAGGCCATCCACAATATCCTTTGAACTCTAGGTGGAGGCAACCATGGTACTATATAGCTGACACACTCTGCACACCTGCAGAGTGAGCACCATGTGGACACTGCCACAGTTTATGGCTTGTCTCCTCTGGAGCTGTGGCAAAAGCCACACCTGGGCCCACTTGAGCCATGGCTGGGGTGGCTAAGGAGCACTGCACCAGGATGTAGGAAGCAGAGTCCAAAGGCAGCCCTGGGCAGCAAATGCTGAGGTCCTATAGGAACCTTTCTGGAAACGTTATCCTCAAGTTCCTAGCTTGCCTCAGTTTTCTCTCAAATGCTCTTGGGGTCATTCTCCCATTGTCTTAATGAATAGAATTTGTCTTCCTTCTACCCATATTACTTCTTTAGCAAAAGATCACTTGGCCATATCCTTAGTATTCTCTCCTGAATATGTTTTTTTATTCTTTAAATGTCTAGGCTGTGAGTTTTCCAAATCTTTGTTCTGCTTCCCTTTTAATTATAAAATTATAAAATCTTTAAATCATTCTCTTCTCTCATTTTACTGTAAGTGGCCAAAAGAAGCCATGCAGCACCTTCACTGCTTTGCCGGTTAGATATTTCTGTCAGACAACCCAGTTCATTGCTCTTAAGTTCTGCCTTTGACAAAGCCCTAGGAAATGGATGCAATTCTGCCAAGTTCTTTGCAACTGTCTAACAAGGATGGGCTTTACTCCAGTTTCCAACGTCTTGTTCCTCATTTCAACTTGAAACCTTATCAGAATGGCCTTTACTGTCCATATTTCTACCAACTTTTTGATCATAACCACTTAAGCAATCCCTAAGAAAATTGAAGATCTCCCTACAGTTCTTGTCTTCTTCTAAGCCCTCACCAGAATTGCCCTTAATGCTTCATTCATGGCAATCTAGGTTTTTCTAGCCTGTTCCTCAAAATTTATTCAGCCTCTACCAATTACCCAGTTCCAAAGTTGCTTCCACATTTTCAGGTATTTGTTATAGCAACAGCCCCACTTCTCAGAACCGATTTTATGTCTTAGTCTGTTTTGTGTTGCTATAACAGAATAACACAGATTGAGTAATTTATAATGAACAGAAATTTCTTTGGCTTACAGTTCTGGAGGCTGTAAAGTCCAAAAGCATGGTACTGGCATCTGGCAAGGGTCTTCATGCTGTATCACTCCATGGTAGATGATGGAAGGGCAAGATAGGGTGAGAGTGAGAGAATAAGACAGGGGAAAAGCTTGGTTTTTTTTGGTTGGTTTTTTTTTTTTTTTAAGACAGGGTCTTGTTCTTTTGCATTGGCTAGAGTGCAGTGGTGTCATCATAGTTCACTGCAACCTCAAACTCCTAGGCTCAAGCAATCCTCCTGCTTCAGCCTCCCAAGTAGCTGGAACTACAGATGTGTACCACCATACCTGGCTAATTGTTTCTATTTTTTGTATAGATAGGGTCTTGCTATATTGCTCAAGCTGGTCTCAAACTCCTGTCTTCAAGTGATCTTCCCACCTCAGCCTCCCAAATTGCAGGGATTACAGGCATGAGCCACCATGCCTAGACTGAACTCACTTTTATAACAAACCCACTCTTGGCAATAACCCACTCCCACAATAGTTACATTAATCCATCCATGAAAGCAGAGGCCTCATGACCTAATTACCTCTTAAAGGTTCCATATCTCAACACTGTTGCATTGGGGATTGAGTTTCCAACACACAAACTTTTGGAGACACATTCAAACCATAGCAGATGGGCTCAAAGAAAAAATAAAGAGCACCTGTAAAGGCAATTACGTAGGTAAATATAAAAGACTAAATACATGTTTTCTTTTTTCTTAATTGACTTAAAATACAACTGCAAGGAACATTTATAAAACTGTACTATGGAGTTATATAAAAGTGTAATATACATGACTACAATAGCAAAAGAAGGGGAGGAAATGGTAGCTATATTAGAGCAAAGTTTTTATGTTTTATTGGAATTAATATTAATCAGAGGTAGATTGTGATAAATTAAGATATATATTATAACCTCTAGGGAAACCACTAAGAAAATAACTCTAAAAATAGTTTTAACAAAGGACTTAAAATAACATACTACAAAATATATATTTTTACACCAAAGAAGGCAGTAAAGGAGGAAGAAAGGAACAATAAAAAAGAACAGACATAGAAAACCAAACTCAACTACCAAAACTAGTGAGTTCAGCAAGGTTGCAAGTTATAAGATCAATTATTATAAAAAAATCAATTGTATGTCTGTATACTAACACTGAACAATGTGAAAATGAAGAAAACAATTCTATTCATTAAAACATCATAAAATGTTTAGGAATAAATATAACAAAGAAGTATCAGAGCTATATGCTGAAAAAATCATGGCTGAAATTAAAAGATCTAAATAAGCAGAGAGATTCCAAGTTCATGGATTGCAATCTTCAAGATTGTCAAGACAGCAGTTTTTCCCAAAATGATCTATAGATTCAACAAAATCCCTGTCAAAACACCAGCTTGCTTTTTGGAAGAAATTCACAAGCTAATCCTAAAATTTAGATGGAAATGCAAAAGATTCAACATAACCAAAGCAATTTTGAAAAAGAAGAAAGTTTAAAAATTTACACTTCCCTATTTCAAAACTTAATATGAAGCTACAGTAATCAAGAGAGTGTGGTACTGGCATAAGTATAGTGACACAGATGAATGAAATAGAAATGAGAGTCTAGAAATAAACCCTTACATGTATAGCCAATTCATTTTTTATAAAAGCACCAAGGGAAAAGGATAAAAGCACCATTGGGAAAGGGTAGTCTTTTCAAGAATGGTGCTGATACAATTGGATATCCACATGCAAAACATTAATTTAGACCTTTACTGCATACCATATACAAAAATTAACTCAAAATAGATAAAAGACCTAAATGTAAGAGCTAAAATATAAACATTTTCAAAGAAGACAGAAAATCTTCATATTAGTTTAAGCAAAGAGTTTTAAAATGACACCAAAACCCTGATCGATAAAAGAAAAAAATGATAAACTAGAAAAAATGATAAACTAGACTTAATAAAAATTTAAAACTTGTGCTTCAAAAGACACCATTAAGAAAACACACTTGGAGAAAATATTTGCAAATCTGACACAGGACTCATATCCAGAATGTATAACAAACTCTAACAACTCAATATTAAAGAGACAAACCTCAATTTAAAAATAAAACATTTGAAGAAACACAGATGTCTATAAGCACATGAACATCATTAGTTATTAGAGAAATACAAATTAAAACCATCATGTGGTATCATTTCACACCCACTAAATAGCTATAAAAAAAGATAGACAATAAAGTATTGGTAAGAATGTGGAGAAACTGTAACACTCATTTGTTACTGATGGGAATATGAAATGACAAATTTTATTTTGGAAAGTGATGGAAATATACTAAAATGGATCGTGTTGATGGTTACATAACTGAAAAGAATACCTCAGTAAAGCCAGGTACAGTGGTTTACACCTGTAATCACAAAGCTTTGGGAGACCAAGGCACGAAGATAGCTTGAGGCCAGGAGTTTGAGACCAGCCTGGGCAACATAGCGAGATCTCTGTCTCTATCAAAAAACAAAACAAACAAAAAAACCAGGAGTGGTGGTGCATGCCTAAAGTCCTAGCTACTTGGGAGGCTGAGGCAAGAGGATCACTTGAGCCCAGCAGTTCGAGGTCACAGGGAGCTACAATCAGGGTACTGTATTCCAGCCTGGACAATAGAATAAGATCCTATCTATTTTTAAAAAAATACCTAAGTAAAGCTGTTAAAAAGAAAACTTTACTGCTAGACTAACTTCCAGTTTATAGTACTGGAACAAGTTAGACAATACCAGGTACCTGATTGTTATCAGATAAACAATGTGAGGCATGCTATAAGACAACTGGATCAAAATGTTATGAAAAACTAACAAAAAAGAGAATGAATATGTTCAACCACCAAGCATAATGCATCAATTTTGATTAGATCTTGGATCAGAAAGACATTTTTGGAGTAGTCAGGGAAGTTTGAATTTAGACAGAAGATTATGCTGTTATTAATGATTTTTTATTTGTGATAATGATATTTATTGTTCAGTTGGTGAATGTCCTCATTCTTCAGAGATGTATACTGAAATAGTTAGGCATGAAGTACCATGGTGTCTGCAACTTATTCTCAAATGCTTAAGCAAAATAAATGTATTTATATAAATAAAGATAAAACAAATATGGAAAAATGTAAAAAACTGAATCTAGGTGAAGGGTATTGAAAGAATTCATTTTACCTCTTCAAACTTTTCTGTAGGTTTGAAATTTTTGAAAATAAAAGGGAGGGTGAAATTTTATTATATTCCTATATAGCAGAAATGACATTATAAAAAATATATAATTTATAATAGCATCCAAATATATGATATACCTAAGAATATATATAACAAAAGATGTACAAGACCTCTTTGGTGATTATAAAATTTTATTGACATTAAAGACTTAAATAAATAGATATATATCATGTTCATGGATTGAAAGTCCCACTATAATGATATAAATTCTCCCAAAGTGGTTTATAGATTCATTGCAACTCCAATCAAAATTTCATTGTGTTTGGTTTTTTTTGCTTATTTGTGGGGTGGAACATAAGCTGTTTCTAAAATGTATATAGAAGAGAAAAGAACCAAGAAGAGTCACAAGCTATTGATGAACAACAGAGTGAAAAGACTTGCTATACATACATCAAAACTTTTTTAAAAAGAGTAACAAGGAGAGTTATACTGGCACAAGACCAATATAAAAACTAAAGAGCCTAGAAAAGATCTTTGCATATCTTGACAGTTAATATACAACAGAGAAGGCACTTTGGAGCAATAGGGAAAGGAAGGTCTTTTCAACGAACAGTGCTGGTACAAAAGACTAGCCATGAAGAAGCAAAGGAGTGACCTCATACTGCATGGTGAAGACAGTTCCAAGTGGGATGCAACCTCAACATGAGAGGCAAAACTACAAAGTATATAACAAGATAATATTAACTATATTTTTAACCTAAAGAGAATAATTAAAAAAAAATACAGAATGAGCTAACCACAAGGGAAAACTATTGATATATTTGAAGATATTAAAATTAAAATGTTAATAGATCAAAAACATTGTGAAAAGACAAGCCACAAAGTGGGAAAAGATATTGCAACACACTCATAAGGAGCAGTATCCAGAATATATTTGAAAAACTCCAACAAATTAATAAGAAAAATGGGCAAAACACTTTAACACATACTTCATTCACCAAAGATGAAATCCAAATGGCCAATAAACATATGAAAGGTGTTCAGCCTCATTTGATATAAGGAAAATACTAATTAAAACCACAATGTGACACCATTATATATCTACCAGATTTAAAAAAAAAAAAAAAAGTCCATATACCCTGACAGAAATATAAGTCAGCTTAAGAATCTTTGGAAAACAGTTTGGCATGATCTCCAGATACATATTCAAATTATCCACAGCAGCACTGTGAGTAATATCCCCAAAGTGGAAAAAACCCATATGTCCACCAAGAGTAAAATGAAAAGTAAATTGTAATATAGTCATACAATGGAATAAACTATGCTACATACAATGATATGACAACTCTCATAAACATAATATTTAGCAAAAGAAACAAGTCTCAAAAGTATATAATTTGATTCATATAAATTCCAAAACCAGACACTAAATATAGTTTTAGGGATGAATACATGGGAGGTAAAACTACAAAGAAAAGCAAAGAAATGAAGAGAGCAGAGATGGTGTTGAAGGGGTGAGAGAGGGTTGTGATGGGAAGGAACATTGGAGGAACTTTTGAGGAGTTGGAAATGTTCTATTTCTTGACCTGGTGTGGTCAAAATGGTGTTCACATTAAGATTATTTAAAATATATATATGTATGTATGTGGGTGTCTGTGCACACATGTGTATACACATGTTTCATGTACGTTCTGTATATTCCACAATAAGAAAATATACAAAAGACCAGGCATGGTGGCTCATGCCTATAGTCCCAGCAACTTGGGAGGCTGAGGCAGGAGGAGGATCAATTGAGGACAGGAATTTGAGACCAGCCTAGGCAACACAGCAAGACTCCATCTCTAAAAAAATTATTTTTAAATTAGCTGGGTGTGGTGGCACATGCCTTTAGTCCCAGCTACTGCGGAAGCTGAGGCAGAAGGATCACTTGAGCCCAGGAGTTTGAGGATACAGTGAGTTATGATCGTGCCGTGCCACTCCACTCCAGCCTAGGCAACAAAGAGAGACCCCGTCTCTAAAAAACAAAATAAAATGAAGTGAAAAAAAGAAAATATACATAAGACCAGTAAATAGGAAGACATTCAACCCCACTAGTAATTAGAAAAATAAAGTTAAAACAACAGTGATCACCTATCATGACTTGCCTAAAATGTAGAAGACTGATAATATTACATTTTTGCTGAGGTTGCAAAGAAATAGGCATTCTCATATGCTGTCATCAGGAAAGTAATAAAGCCTTTTTTGAAGAATAATGTAGCAATATACATAAAAATGTAAAATATATATTGTGTAAATTTTCTATTTCAATTCTAAATATCTATCCTAATAAAATATTAGCACATGCACTCAAGGTATGCATACAAAGACATTTACCATTCACTAAAGCATTGTTTGTGATAGTGAAAAAATGAATACAATAAGGGAATATTTATGAAAAGTATCATAACCCATACGATGAAATACTATGCAGCTATTAAAAATAAATCTTTATAAACTGACATGGAAAGATCTCAAAGATATATTAAATGAACAAAAGCAAGTCAAAGAATAACACATATATCACATGAACCTGGTTTTAAAATATAAATATGAACATATATAGATGTATGGAAAACAGACTACAAACTCATACTCTAACCTGTTAGCTGTGATCACCTCTGGGCCAGGAAGTCGTGGGGGGAGGAGGGTAAAGAGGGCACTTTCCCATCTGATTCCAGATACATATACATTATATGTATCTTTTATAATCACATTATCTGTGGACTACTTATACATTTTTAACAAGTGGTAATAGCAAAACAACTGTATTGTTATTTATTCAATTCTGATGAGACCAATCTAATACATTTGGCAATGACTTGCTTTCCGAGCTAATTCTTTTGTTCCTGGAGGGCCTTGAGAGAGCCTATAGGTGTGGTTACAGGGCTGTCAGCCATCAATTGATGAGCACTGTGTAGGAGACTAAGTGACTTGGTCCATCTCCAGGCTCGCCCCTTGAAAATATTTGCATACATTCTCATATCCCAGCTCACTGGCAATAGCAATAGTGTCTTCTCAGAGCACTTTGCTAAAGTAAATAAATTCTGATGCCACACATCAAATCACTTCCATAGCAAAGTGTAGACGTGGCTGTCAAGATGCATGTTTAGATCCAAATTAGTAATCACACTCTTGGTGAGTGACTTTTGGAATAAACAGTTTGCATTTGGATTCCTAAGTAAGAACCTAGACCCCACTAAATCACCATATAGAGCTTTTCTTCTCTTTCTTTTTTCTTCCCCTCACTCTACCCTAGCCTTTTCCAAACCAAACTATTTCCTATAAAGGTGGGAGAGAGGGCAGACCTGATCATGAGTTATTCGGAATCAGTAGTGAATCAGAACAAAATACACTATCAGTATATTTATGAAGAAAAATCCAACTACATGCATACATTTTGGTGTGCATTTTATTTTTGATTGGAATCATATCCACATGAAGGAAAATTGCCAAAGTATCCTTTACTCTTTTGAAAGCTCGGCCTTTGCCTTGCTATGTTCAAAGAAAAGCAAAACTAAGCCAGTAATGCCGGAGACATCCCTGTTTCCATATGCACACTGACAGGAGAGGAGCTGTCTAGGAAACGCTTTTTGATTGATGAACAGAGGAGGATCTACACACATGTTAAATACAAATGGAAACACATCAGCACACGCAAGTCATTAGCCTGGTCCTCTGGCATCCACTGGCATGCATCTTTCCAAAGTATCACTTATTCAGTGGTGTCAGCACTATGTCTCATTATGCCTTTTATCAGCAAATACCTTTTTATTCCAGAATGGAAAACAAACTAGGAATTAAATACATCCAATATTGATGCTTTATTTCCATAAGTCACCAATAAGAGAATGAATTTAATTTTAATACATTTATTCTCGTGTGACTCTTAATAAAACACTTTTCAAAACATTCTGTACATTTCAAGCCACTCAGAACTGCATTACATTTCTACAAATGTGATCTGTTGGGATGAGGTGCCAAGATGTCTCTGTACAAAGATGTACAATATGTACAGTCACTGTGAGTGCAAGCTGTGCAAAGCAGAGTCTAGAACACTAATTCATGCCAAGGCTTAGAAAAACATTTCAACACATAAGACTACAGCTTGAAACTGCGTTGTGGTTTTTTTCCCCTGGGCAAATGATTACTTTATAAACAAATATATGTAGATGTCATATAGAAAGAATAGTTTGACTCCTCCGCTCAGTCAGCACCATGCAGCTGACTGGATACGTTACAGGCTGCTCTCCTAGGCCTCTCTCCTCAGGGCACCTTTTTGCCACACTCAACAACCATCTCATCACTGAGCCGCCGCCGCTGCTGCTGCCTTTGGCTGAACCACAGCAACACTAGGAGATTTAAATTTGGGGAGATAAAGGCCGAACTTGTTTTCGATGCCAGCAAAAGTGGCTGTGGCAAGTCTGTATCCGCCGATGTGATCAGGATTGGCAGGAGGAAGGTCTGCAATGCGGGACTTAGGTGTTGGTTCAGAGCCAGAGGGTTTGCTGTTGACGGGAAAAAGCCAATGGTTAGCGTGCTCAAGACTGATGAGGGTAGCTCACAACTGAGTATTTTCAGACGCCTGTGCCATAAAGAAGAGCATCTGTCTCAACCACTCCATGTCATCTATGCTGCACTAGTCAGGATTTATAGCTTTGAAAGCAACACACCCACATATTTAATTTAGAAGAGGAATGACCTCCATTTCAATGCTTATAGACATATGTAAACGGATCTATAGAAAAAAGGTCATCAAATATTAAGACTTTCTGGGAAGTAAACTTATAGATGTTTTTCTTTTATACTTTTCTATTTTCTAAATTTTCTGCACTAAGCATATATGAACATAACAATAAAAAGTCTACATTTTTCTTTTATTTTGGCATAATTTTAAAAGTTAACTTTTTAAATAATAGACTCATAAAAGATATCACTAAAATTATTTAAAGAGAAATAGATTCAGTTTTTACTTTTACAGAATGTAAAAGCATAGAAAAGCCTGAACCTTAACATCTCTACAACAGAAGAGTAAGCCTGCTGCTGTTCCCACTTTCTTTGTATAGGTCCCTCTACTTCCTGGTTCAACACCTAATTCCCTACTTGGCCTTGAGCAGGAGAGGGGTTTTCAGGTTTAAGAGGTGAGGACTCAGAAATAGTAGTTGGTCTTCTGAAAAGTTGATAATTGCTTTCTTTGGGTACAACTTTCCACCCAGCAAATTCAACAAGTAATTCTTCTTCTCGCAGGCATGAGCTTCAAGAGATAAGCTCCACTAAGCCCAATTTCTGGCCTACACCCACCAGATGTTCATGGGCATAATCTCTCTTTCAACCTAAGGTTTTTTCCAATAAATTAGGTCTAAGAACATCATACCTATCTAGTAATAAATTGTGTTGAGTAATGAAATCTCAAAGGTGCAAAAAGACTTGGGTCTGTGAAGTGTTACTAGTACATGTTTACAATACTTCTGATGAAAAGGCCATATAATAAAATTCACACAATAATAACCTAACTCCATGAAGGTTTGGTATTTGCTTACATGAGAAAAGACAATCACATAGCATTTTAATTACTGCCTCTCTAAACTTCCCCCAAATAGCTGCTTAATGTTGTGTATGATGCCACTGTGTCAAGGTCTTGCTCTCTGAACACTGAAGCTTCTTAAGGCCGCTGTTTTAAATGTATTTGTCTCAAAGGATTATCTCGTCAGTTTTCTACAAGTTTCAAAAATACCTTTGTAGACAGAACAAACATTCGTTTTGGTTTTAGTGATTTCTTTGTAGAAGAGTTGAACAGTTCCACTTACAGGCCTCCAAAGTCAATGTAAAACCACCGCTGGAGAAGTTCATAGGTGACCAAGGTAACACCAAACTGGGGAGAGGATCGAAATACTCGAGCTAAAAAAGAGAGGCAGGGGTTGGGGAGAAAAACCAGATGACTATGGTAAAGACAATCATTGAGTGGCAGGGAGCAGTACAGGAAAGCCAGCCATTCTGCACAGCCCAGCCCCTACCTGCTGTCCCTTTCCAAAACGCTGAGGGCCCTTCTTCCCGGAGTATCTTCCTGAAACAGTCGATGACACCACTGTATGTCGTCTGGCCAGCACGGGCGGCCACTTGTAGTCTTGTCTTGATGACATCAGCAGGGGTCACCAGAGATGCAGCAGGCACACCTTTCAGGAGAAAGCCACAGTGAGTTCATCCAAAGGACCTTATGAAAGACAGAAATATTGCTAACATCTAACAAACAGCACAACCTGCAGCTTGAACACCTGCGGGCAACTCTGAAATCCTTAAATAGATATCTGGGCACTAATGGGAAAAGGGATCTAGAAGCCTGAGTCAGTGTGATCAGGGCAAAATTACTTTTTCTTTCTGAATTAAAAAAAAGAAAAAAACCTCTATATCTTATGATCCCAAATAACCATGAGAGGAAAAAAAATGCATTAATATGTAATGGGACAATCCCCAAGTGTTCCCGTTCAGTTTCAATTATTTTGCCTCCTTTATTTATCTTAAATGAGTATTTTTATTTATAATAAATAATAGGATAATGTCAATTTAATGAGTTGCTAAATGTATCTGACACCAAACTACTGTGTTTTTTGGCTGATTCTTGTCAACCATACAGTGCGAGGTGAATATCAATACTCATAACCACTCACCTGTTGGAGGGGCTAACGTGAGAGTTGACTGTGTCCTTTCAGACATTATTACATGACAGAAGTCACTACAACGGAGCGACAGGAGGCCAGGAACCAGTTAAGGAACAACAGGGGGGCTGATCACTGCCAGGCGGCCTTCTCCAGCCAGCCAGAGCCTCAGCTTCCGGGGTCACACTGAGATTGATCACCCCAGGACAGAAGATGGATTTCACAACCACACCTTTTACTTATGAAACAAAACAGGAACAAAGGAGCAACACAATGTCCCCAGGGGGAAGAAATTCAATTTGGCCTGAATATCACTGTGTCATCACTAGGTAGATGGAGCTGGCGGCCTCCTGGGGGGCTCAGTTAGAGAATGATGCAAACACCTCCCTTGGCACAGCCGTGCACCCTATTCAGATGAAACTAGGTAAATCGCCTGCCTTGGGAGGCAGAATTCTGAATGTTCTCAGTGTCTGCCAGCAAAGCTTTACTGGTAAAAATTAGAAAAATTCATCTCATTCTGAAAACTGCCATCTAATGTCTGTGGGGAAGAAGTTGGTGCTGACAGTTCCATGGAAATGTTTACTCGGTTCCATCAACCACTGGCAAAATGCCTGTTCACGATTAGATTGTTCTTCTCTGGCGGTTTTTTGCTCCTGGTTGGAAAGCACAGGGAAAAGCCCGGAGGGAAATACTGGCTCCCACTTAAAAGTGGGAGACTAGCAAGTACCAGGAAAGAGCTGATACGAACACTCTGTACCACAACCAAACAGGAAACTTTACTGGCTTTTAAACATACAACTGACTGAAATTACAAGTGCTATAAGACAAGGGATTTGCTGGACCCCAAATAAGGGCTCTAAGCTCCCTGGGGGAGTTTCTTAATCATCACAAGTCATCCTCTGTCATCACAGGCAAGAACAACAACATAGTCCATCCCAACACTCTTGGACAGAGGGCTCCCGCCACACGCCAAGCACAGCACACTTCCGGACGTGCTCAGGCCGTCCTACTGTTCAGCCAGGGTCGCGAGAGGAGAATAAACCCAACAAGCAGGGGCCAAACAGTGAACGGGAGCCCGCTGGTCAGAACCACACTGAGCTCTGGACGGCTCATTACTGGTTGTGTAGAGAGTACATGTGCGCCCTTTCCTTCCTCTGTCATCTCTGAGTGTGGGTGCAGCCAAGGACACCAGTTTCCCCTTCTAGTCTAAGTCAGCTCCTCCATAACTCAAGAGTAAGGCTATACCCGTGAGATCAGAAGGAAGCATCTTATACCTTGCTGCATTTGTCAGGGTCTTCTTTCATATGGAATCTCTTCTGTGCTTAATTTGGTATCTTAGACTAGATGAAGGTTTTCATTCATTCCACTGACATTTATTGAGCTCCTATTATTACTATGTTGGTCATGCGGGCCAGCAGGGATGAACAGAATGAAACTCCTCCCCTAAAGAAGCTCTCAGCCTTGTACAGAGGATAAAACGTATGCAGCATTAATAAAAGACAAAGTGCTAAGGGTCAGGAAAGAGATGAAGATCGAGTTAAGGGTGGTTTGCTGAGGGGTACTGATTACTGATTACTTTGATCTAATGAGGGCAGTGGGAGAGCTTCATGCAGAAAGCTCAATTCTGAGCCACATCATGTAGACTCCAATAGACAGAGATAGAAAGTAAGGGCATGCTAGACCTGTGCATCAGCATGAGATACAAAAGGCAACTGATTTGATGAAAAACTTTTCCACCTTAATGCTTAGCTTGGCTGCACTCAAGGTTTCAGGGGCACAGGAGACTAAGAAACACATTAATGATGAAAGCCCAATTTAGATGGGCAGATCTAATTTGGCTCTGAGTTGCTAAGCTGCATTAAGCTGTTTATCCACATTATGCAAATGTAATTAACTCTCATCAGAATTATAGCACGTCCCACAAAGGAGAAAAAGCGACCATATTTAAACTAAGTCAGATACAAACAATAACCCTCTCAGAAGTAAAGGGGGACGTGCATAGAGACTCTATACTCCTTAAAGACAATGGGAGGATTCTTCTAGTTAAAAAAAAAAAATTTGTAGTTACCTGCAATGGCTCCAGCTGCAAGAAGATTTAAACCGCCCACGTGTCCGTTGTCATCCGCCAGAATTAGTTTGCAATGAGCATAAACAGGAAAATAGATTGCAGAGAAGGGAATGTCTCGGAGGAAACACGCTTTGGCACCCTGTCGCACCGGGAAGAAATAATGCAAAACTGTGTGTGAATGCCCGAATGGGATCCAGGGGCTGTCGATGACAAGCCTGGGGTGTCCCTCAAACAAAGTTGAACTGATGTGGAAGGAAAATGGGTAGAGGGGAGACCTGTGGGGAAGAGGGCACTGTGCAGTCTCAAAGCTTGTGAAAGCAAGTAACTGGGTCACAATAATATTCTCACAATTAAGAACTTCTGGCATTTCTAGCGTAGACTCAGATTTTTCTAAATTAATTAATTTATCTTTTATTGTGGTAAGAACACATAACATGAAATCTACCCTCTTAACAGAATGTTTAGTGTGCAGTACAATATTAACTATAAGCACAATGCTGTGCGGTAGATCTCTATAACTTACTGATGTTGGGTAACTGAAATTTTATACCCATTGAACTCGATTCAATTTTTTAAGGTTAACTTCAATTCTGTTTGGCTTTGGTGAGGGTGGGGAGAGGGTGGAGGGAGTGAGACTTTGGATCCCAAGATTAATAGCTTGAGTCTCAAAGAACCACCACACTCCGTCACAGTGCCAGGTGAGAAGCAATACACAATGGTGAGGAAGGTAACTGTTCCAGAGAAGGGGAAAAAGAAAGAAAGAAACCACAACTCCTCTCTCCCCATTCTCTATATCCTAAATAGAGGACCGGGGGCGGTGGGGGGGGGGGATCCAGACAAAATATTTTAGCTTTTAGTAGTGGGCAGTTTCCATGGGGTAGAGAACCACCCGGAAACAGCCTGTGCCAGTGGCTGAGGCCCCAGTGAGCCCCTCCCGCGGTCCGCTCAGCAGCCCAGGGCTCCACCTAGCTAGGCAAACACTCCACCTTGGCACTTGTTTCCTGAATGGCTCTGTTTTTAAAAGACAAGCTCAAACATTTTCTTTAAAAAAATCTAAGGACTCTCTAAAGGATAATACAGAAAGAACCAATATTAATAAATTCGGCTTTCAAAGGGAATTCCAAAAAGGATGGAAATTGAGGATGGGCAGGGAGCAAAAGTGTATACAAAACTCTCTCGAGATGAGCATGATTGTTTCTTGGTCTCCAGAAAGCCCTGTAGACGTGTGATTCCAATATATAGAATTTCTAATTTCTAATTTGTAGTTACAGAAGCAAATTTACACATTTCTGCAGTGATGGATCTATCAATAAATCAGATGTTGTGGAAACCCAGTTGCCCATAGTGGCTACATTTATGTATTCCCCCATACACCAGGCAAAGGAATGGAAAGAAATACTCTTCCTTGTTTAAGAAAAATAATAGCTTCTGCTCCATTACATCTGATCTGTAATGATGGGAGTAAGTACACCTGCAGGGAAGGAATCTGTTGACTGGCATTTTGCTTAACTACAGTACACTCTGTTGTTGTTATTGCTTTTTAATGGAATTCATTATTGACAAATCTTACCACTTAACTTCTTAAAGACCTGAATCTTACCAAACTCTACTACTGTTTTATTATGGTCAAATTATTAAGACAAAGAGAAGCTCCTACAGGGAAGATAACAATAGCGATAACTCAGACTCAAAATAAACACAAGACATTTTTGAAGTCCTAAACCAGCCCAAAGAGAACAGCAAAGAAACTTTCCCCAAACCCCTTATCAAACAAAAGGCTGTGAGCCTGGAGCCAGCAGGTCTGCGAGCTGTCAGTGCACGTAGCCCACTGCTGCCTCCGACAGAAGTGTCCTGATGCTTTCTTTTTGTTTGATTTTCTACTCCACGGACTACCCTGCTGGACAAGATTGCTTTTCAGTTTGGTGGAGAGAGGTCTGGTTTCTGCATTCCTTCACATTTATATTGAGTACATTACAACTGAGATAACCCACGGGACTCTACTCACCTTATACAGACCAAAAATTCCCAAGTCCCGCAGCACATTCAGGGCACTGACTCTGGGTCCCGTGGTGATCTCCCCTGCCACCTGCAGACGGATCTTCACTATCTCCAATGGGTTAGTAAAGATGACCTGAGAGCCTCCGGCCTGCAGGAGAGGGAGCAGGGACAGGGGCAGGTTTCCGCGTCAGAGCTGGACTGGCATTGCCAACAAGGAAAATCCAGAAAAGCCTCCACATTTCACCACCTTTGCACTTCCCTCTTCTTCCTGGGGGAACGAGAGTCTGACACTTTGGTTAAAACTGGAGAGGTTCATAGGGGCGGTCCCCAACTCTGTCTCGGGTCAGTCTACCTTTGGGTTTGTTTCTATTTGAAATATCAAGGTTGTTTCTCACATCAGTCTTTCCTGGCTCACCTCAGCCATCTCTAAAATAGCAAAACCAATAAACTCATTTGGAAAACAGAAGTGAAGCCAGATGTGGCAGTGGGTGCTCCCACTGCAAGGGGAAGGGATGGTAGGAGACTGGGATTTTTAACAAGCCGGGGCTAAAGTTCAGATCTGCAATGGTTTCTTTCCTCTTCTCCCCAAGCATCCTCTTTCTCACAGCCACTGGCTTCTGCTTCCTTGACTTGTAGGGCAATTAACGTGACTTTGGCCCCACAGAGGTGCCTTAAATGGGGGTGTGGGGGAGTCTCCTTTGGTTCCAATTCTAAAAAGTATTATCCTGAGCAAAACTCTTGATACAGGTACACAGCTACACCCACACAAAAGGAAAGCATTTAGAAAGATAAATTTCAGTATCATTTCAAGACAAAACCAGAAAAACTCTTCAAGGTAGAGCCAGGAAATGGAACATCTAGTTCCCATGAGTACAACACCCTCAGATCAAAGCCACATTCCACGCTCTGATGGTGAGTGACAGAGATCTGAATTCGGATAATGAGAGTGTATTTGCATCTGCAATCTGTTAACTAGTAGAGGAAAAAAAGAATGTTTTAACAAAACTACCAGCTCCTTTTTTGGTTTCTGTAAGAAAGGAAAAAAATGTATGTATGGACCATAGATATACAGAAATAAATAAATATATTTTCTTTCATGAAGTAAAAAAATCCCATTTACACACCTTCATCTTAAACTGTAGCTGTTTACATTATATAATCACAACCACAGTCATATAATATTCATAATCATATTCCTATCATCATACTCATTTTATATAATCACAACTTAACTGCAATGCACATCCACATGAAATATGAAATGTGTGCCTCACCAGGGTACTGTATTTCTACAGGTATAAAAGACTACAAACATCACCCAAAAAACTCACCTGAGGCCTTCAATGGCACTTCAATGCTCTACCTTCACCCACATTCCTGCTCATTCATCTAAAACCCAGAGCCCTCTCAGAGCGGTCCCCAGGGGCAGCAATGTGGCTCAGCCCATTTGCCTAATAGTCCTGGGGCTATGAACCCCCAACTATCCCAATCCTGACCCCTTACCCCTTTCCCCATGCACAAGTGTCCACACAGACCCTAGATTCCTTACCTCTCCCAGGCAGTTTATTGCTCTAGATTCCCCAGGGCCCTAATCCCCTTTTTGTCCTTTGAGCAGGGAGGTGCAGCAATTTGCTGTCTCTCTCTCTCTCACTGTTTCCTGTAACTCCTCAACTTGACACAATTCAGACCACTGGCACACAGGTCCCCCAACGATGTTCTGACCCAATTTTACATGTCGATTCGCCTGCATTTTTCTCTCTTTTAATCTGTTGCACTGCAGGCAGAAGGAAGCATTTTAATGTTTCAATCTAAGCAAACAATACTTTCAAAAGGATTGCTGGGTAAAAAATTATGCTAAAATGATAATCCAAGTAATTGCTCCTGTAGCTGGTATTAAGAACCAAACCAATTTAAAAAGTTTACTACTACTCTGAAATCTCTTGTTTAAATAATGATTGCAAAGACTATCTTTGTGGGGAAATGTGCTTTATGTTCTAAACTAAAGCAGATTAAAGGAAAAAAGAATAGAACCACATATTTTGATTATAATCCCCCAAATTTGTCACCACCAGACAGTGTCAGCCCCTGGGTGCCAAGTGTTAAATGTGGACATTATGTTTAAATAAATACAAAGTTCTTTCATGTTTGTAATCATTAGTAAATTACAACACCTGCAGGGCAGGAGTACTCTGCTCCATATCCTCCCACCCCTCAGGTTCCCTCCTCCCTTCCCTTCTCTCATAGACCCTTTTGAAAAAAATTACCAGTTTATTGAGATTTGTACTCCTTTAACAATGCTTCAAATTTCTCAGAGCGTACAAGTAACAGGCTTTCTACTGAAACTCTACTAAAATGGTGCAATCAAGACAAGAAAATGACTGCATTTTAAAATACATACACGTTAATTGTTGTATGTTTTAAAGATTAGTTACCTAGAACACATAGTAAATCTCAACAATACATTGGACATAACCACAAAACTCAATTGATGTGCATTTATAAACAGATATAATCTAGCAATTGAGCATGCTAACAAAGAAACAATGACACTATAGTAAGGCACACATCTATGAGTTTGTTTCATGCTTATGTACTAGGGGAACATTCCTAGTAACATCATTTGTATACACTTTTTTTTTTTTGAGACAGAGTCTCACTCTGTTGTCCAGGCTAGGGTGCTGTGGCGTCAGCCTGGCTCACAGCAACCTCAAACTTCTGGCCTCAAGCAATCCTCCTGCCTCAGCCTCCCAAGTAGCTGGGACTACAGGCACCTGCCACCATGCCCGGCTAATTTTTTTATATGCATATGTTTTTTAGTTGTCCAGCCAATTTCTTTCTATTTTTCAGTAGAGACAGGGTCTTGCTCTTGCTCAGGCTGGTCTTGAACTCTGAGCTCAAACGATCTGCCCACCTCGGCCTCCCAGAGTGCTAGGATTACAGGT